>OY776122.1:15528880-16128880 GCA_963675135.1 Galeopsis tetrahit | reverse complement strand
TTTTGCACGATCTAGTGGTCGTGCTAACGTGCACGACCAATGTGTAATTATTGTGCTTGACTGAAAATCTAATTTGACATTTTTTACATTTATGTGTAGTTTATATTTACAACGTACGATAATGTTCTCAAGCGTAAACCTGAAGACATGGAATTGGACGATTCATCCTCTGAGTAAAGACTTTCGATTGAGTTGAACTAGAGTTTAAAGAATTAATCACTAATTAGCGCGTAAGATATCCAGAAAAACTATAAAGTTACTAACAAATTATTCATCATATATATCCATCATTCCGTCTAATTCTTATTAATATATTTTAAATATAATTTAAAACAAATATTATTCATTAAAATATTCCATTATTAATATATTTTAAATATAATTTAAAACATGTTGGAAACTGCTTACGCCGTGTAAACTACAACCTGCAATATCGAAGATTTCAGATAACAGATACGATAAAACAAATAAGTCGAGTCAAGGGAAACCCTTTTTCCGCAGAACAGAATACGTCCAGGATAGTGCTCGACTGTTACGGCGTTCCGTTCCCAAAGGTAAAACGACTTTCACTTCTTACACAGTAGCACCACTGTATAAGAAGTATCTGCGAACGTACGTAGTACGAACTGAACACTCTCGGATATAAATCTGGCACAAGAAAGAACAGTGTAAGGCTTTTGAGAGCTCAACACACTGCGTAGGGACGAGAGGAGAGTAGAAGGTTAGAGGGGCGAATTTCAGCGTAAGGATTTATGAGGGAAGAGTCTGATATTTATAGGCAGAATAAACCCTAGGAGAGAGTTGAAAAAACGCGTGGGCCCAGGCCCGATTCTTGGGAATATATCGCGAAAATATCGCAGCGGTTGAGATAATATCTCGCACGTGGATAAGTCTTGAAGACCGAATCTTGAACACTAAGTTTGAGACTTCGAGATAACTGAGTTGGGCTTTCGGAGTTTTTGGGTCTGCAAAAAGATAGGCGGGCCCCAAAGACCACCAAAGACCAATTGCCAAATCCAAAGCCGAGCCGGCCGGGCGCGCGTGTGGCTCTTAGAGGAGTGTACCTCTTTTAGATAGTTGAACTACCAAGTTACTTCAATACCTTTATACATCATAAATGTTTTGTAGGTTTCTATGTGGGACAATTTCCCACATTCTCAAACTTTCCAAGTTGAAACTCTTCAACTTCAACAATTAATTTCTCACTCACCTTAACTCAGTTTTGAGATATTAAATATACCACGTTCATCTACTCCGAGAGTAGATCGACTATGTCACGTTCAATTATTTCTTAATTAACGTTTAGTCCGTCTAATTAATTAAATTAGATCAGGGTGTCAAAACCCAATTAATTCCCATTAATTCCAACAATCCCCCACATGAGTGAAAATCGTATCTATACAACATCAGACTCAGTGTTCAGTTCGAGTGAGATCTCCGTGCTTCCGGATAAGTGGTTTTTGGCCTTGAACTTTCCGTAGCCAAACACTATCGGATATACCGGCGGCTTAGTGGACGCGATGCCTTGAACTATTCCTCCAAAGTGTATACCTAGACAACAGTGTCAGCACACTTCAATCTCGTCTTTGTAACGTTCTCACGTTTTTGTCCGTTTTGGCCATGGACGCCCTTTGTATTCATAAATGTTTGGTCGAAGCGGCCCTCACTTCTCATTTATATAGGTAACTTCCTTTCGAGTATCCCGTTATACTCTAAGAATCATTAAGAGTCGAAGACTCAGCCTTTACCACATCTTACGGGTCGTTAACACTTGAGATAGTGCTGTCCGGAATAGTCGTAATTTTCAAGTGTTTTGTCACTAACCTCCACAGCTTCGTTTTCCCATTGAACCAAGTTCTTGGAATCTCCAGTCATCATGGTTGGGTTACCACTGCTTTGGTTTTATTGTGGGTTTTAGACCCATTCCTTCTACCAGCTTGTTCAACTGATCTCAGTTTATGCTCTTCGTGAGCGGATCCGCTATATTGTCCTTAGTATTGACATAATCAATGGACATTACTCCAGTGGAGATCAATTCTCTAACGGTGTTGTGTCGACGACGTATGTGTCTCGACTTTCCGTTGTACATGACATTCGTAGCTCTCCCGATGGCAGCTTGACTGTCACAGTGTACCGTTACCGCATGTACCGGCTTTTTCCAACATGGAATGTCTTCCAGAAAGTTACGCAACCATTCAGCCTCTGCAGCGGCTAGGTCTAGCGCTATAAATTCTGATTCCATTGTGGAACGAGCAATACATGTTTGTTTCTTGGACCTCCACGACACTGCTGCTCCTCCAATAGTGAATACATATCCACTAGTGGACAACGAGTCTTTGGTGTCTGATATCCAATTTGCATCACTGTATCCTTCGACTACAGTTGGATGTCTTATGTAGTGAAGCCCATAATCAAGGGTGTACTTTAAGTATCTTAATACCCTTTTCAACGCTTTCCAGTGCTCATGACTTGGATTGTTCGTGTATTGACTCAACTTGTTTACCGAACATGCAAGATCAGGGCGTGTACAATTCGTGATGTACGTCACACTTCCAATGATCCTTGCGTATTCCAATTGAGCCACTGGTTCTCCTCTGTTCTTTTTCAAGTGAACATTGAGTTTCAAAGGTGTCTTAGCAGGTGGATCGTCAAAGGCCTTAAATTGCTTTAGTACCTTCTCCACATAGTGAGATTGTGTCAAGGAAATTCCATTGGACGTTTTCTCTATCTTGATTCCAAGAATCACATCTGCTAATCCCATGTCTTTCATGTCGAAGTTTCTACTTAACATGTTCTTCGTATTAACTATGATATCGTGATTATTACTCATGATTAACATGTCATCGACATATAAGCACACAATAACATATCCATTTGGTGTGTCCTTCACGTATACACACTTATCACATTCGTTAATTCGAAACCCATTTGACAACATCGTATTGTCAAATTTCAAGTGCCACTGTTTAGGAGCTTGCTTAAGTCCATACAGTGATCGAACGAGTTTGCACACCTTTTTCTCGTTCCCAGGAGCAACATATCCTTCAGGTTGATCCATGTATATTTCAGCATCCATCTCACCATTAAGAAATGCCGTCTTAACGTCCATTTGGTGTATTTCGAGATTGTGCAAAGCAGCAATAGCGACCAACACCCGAATGGAGGTGATCCTTGTCACTGGTGAGTATGTATCGAAGAAATCATACCCTTCCTTTTGTTTAAAACCCTTTGCAACTAGACGAGCTTTGTACTTATCAACAGATCCATCTGCTTTGTACTTTCTTCTAAGGATCCACTTGCATCCTAAGGGCTTACAACCTTTAGGGAGGTCAACCAACTCCCATGTGTGGTTTAAGAGAATAGACTCGTATTCACTTTTTATGGCTTCTTTCCAGAGGCGTGCATCTGGTCTTGCCATTGCTTCTTTGATAGTTTTAGGTTCTTCTTCCTCCAAAACATAAGTAATGAAGTCTGAACCAAAATCTTTATCAATTCTAGCTCTCTTACTGCGTCTCGGTTCTTCACTCTCTTGAGTGGAAGGACTAACAGTGTCGTCTGTTGCTTCGAGAGTTCTTTTTCCTCTTTTTCCTCAAGAGGAAAAATGTTTTCAAAGAATACTGCGTTCCTTGACTCAATTGTAGTGCCTTCTGTCATATCCGGTACTTCGGATTTGTGAATCAGAAATCGATAGGCACTACTATTTGAAGCATATCCTATAAAGATACAATCGACGGTTTTAGGTCCGATTTTAACTTGTTTAGGAAGCGGTACTTCAACCTTAGCCAAACACCCCCACACTTTGAGGTAGTTGTATGAAGGTTTTCGTTTCCTCCATATTTCATAAGGAGTTTGATCCTTAATTTTATGAGGAATCTTATTCAGAATGTGGTTAGCTGACAGAATAGCTTCCCCCCACAAGTTCTGAGGTAGACCAGAACTGATTAACATTGCGTTCATCATCTCCTTTAGTGTTCGGTTTTTCCTTTCCGCAACACCATTAGACTGAGGTGAGTAAGGGGCTGTCGTTTGATGTATAATCCCTGATTCAATACATAATTGTTCAAACGGAGCTACGTACTCTCCTCCTCTATCACTACGAATTGATTTAATTCGAGTGTCCAAGTGATTCTCTACTTCAGTTTTGTAACGTTTAAAAGCTTCTATAGCTTCGTCTTTACTCTTTAAAAGGTAAACGTAGCAGAATCTTGTACAATCGTCTATAAAAGTAATAAAATACTTTTTCCCTCCACTAGTTTGTACAAACTTCAAATCACATACATCCGTGTGAATTAAGTCTAGAGGAGCAGCAGTTTTCCTTTCAACAGTTTTAAATGGTAGTTTGGTCATTTTTGCTTCCGTGCATATTTCACATCGTTTGGATGTATCAACGTTGTCAATTTTAAGTAAATCGAGATTTACTAATCGCTTTAAGGATTTTAGATTCACATGTCCTAATCTAGAATGCCATAAAGAGGAACACTCAACGATATAAGCAGAAGTGGAAGCAATTTCATTAATAACTTGTTTGCCTTTGGGGCTTACAACCATTGTGCTTAATTTAAACAAACCATTCTCGAGATAACCCTTCCCGAGAAAGTGACCAAACTTACTTAGAACTATCTTATCAGATTCAAAGACTAGTCTAAATTGATTGCTAACTAGAAGAGATCCCGAAATCAGATTCTTCCGGATGTCTGGGACATGCAGCACGTTCTTCAATGTTAGCTCCTTTCCAGATGTCAGTTTAAGCACCACTGACCCAATTCCAGCCACTTCAGATGAGGCTTGATTGCCCATGAACAATTTTCTCCCATCAGATGGAGAGTAGTCTGAGAATGCAGATCTCTCCGAGCAGACGTGGCAGGTGGCACCAGTGTCCACAAACCACTCTTTCTTGTTGTCCACCATGTTGACCTCCGTCACCATTGCGGACATGTCCAAATCCGTAAGGTTCACAGAATCTTGTGCTTTCTGTTTGCCCTTTCCCTTATCGTCACGACGAGGTTGACGACACTCACTGGACCTATGGTTTGGTTTCCCACAGTTGTAGCAATTTCCAGTGAATTTCTGCTTTGTGGCTGGACCCTTCCCCTTCACATTCTTCGTTGTGTGGGCAACAGATTCGTTTGGACGTCTCCTTTTCCTTGACGGACCCTCTTGTTCCATCAAGTTAGCTTTGGCTTCAATCTGGAGGGCAGATCCCTTGCCTTCTCTCTTCCGATTGTCCTCCTCAATCCTGAGACGGATAATCAGGTCCTCCAAGCTCATCAGCTTTCGTTTGTGCTTTAGATATGATTTGAAATCCTTCCACGATGAAGGCAGTTTCTCGACCACGGTCGCTACTTGAAATGCATCAGGTAACACCATATCCTCAGCAGCAATCTTGTGGAAAATAATCTGCAGTTTCTGGACTTGATCCACTACAGACTTATTGTCGTCCATCTTAAAATCGTACAGTTGTGAAACGACGAATTTCTTTAATTCGGCGCCTTCAGTTCTGTATTTCTTCTCCAAGGATTCCCACAGTTCCTTGGCAGATTGAATGTCACAGTAGACACTGTAGAGGGCATCAGAAAGTCCTCCAATAATGTGATTTCTGCATAGATAATCACCACTTAGCCATTGATCATAGAAGATCCTTTCTTGTTGGCTAGCATTTGCCTCAGGCTGTGTAGGTTTTGTTTCGGTTAAAAACATATCCATTCCAAGCATGGTCAAGTAAAATCGCATCTTACTTTGCCATCGCTTGAATTCAGTTCCGGAAAATTTTTCCGGCTTTTCTCCTTGTACGACCATTGGCCTCGGCCCTGGTGCGGAGAAGGTAAACATGGGATCCCTTACGGGATTGTGGAAGGCAGGAAGTGGTTCATGCGGATTGCTTCTGTTTTTTACTCTTTCCGCATGATCACTTTGTTTTCCGTGTGATCTCAAGTCGGAACTGTGCGACTCTGAACGATCAGGAGACGCTCCGTTATTAGCATCGTTGCCAATATTTTCAGTGCCACGCACTGCTTCCGTATTAACGGGATCGACATCCATGTTATCATTCATCTTTGATACTGCAGTGAATTAATTAAATTAATTAAGTCCGAAAATATTAATTAAATTAATTAGGTCCGAAAATATTAATTAAATATTATGTTCTGCGATTGTTGGAAAGTGCTTACGCCGTGTAAACTACAACCTGCAATATCGAAGATTTCAGATAACAGATACGATAAAACAAATAAGTCGAGTCAAGGGAAACCCTTTTCCCGCAGAACAGAATACGCCCAGGATAGTGCTCGAAAGGTAAAACGACTTTCACTTCTTACACAGTAGCACCACTGTATAAGAAGTATCGACGAACATACGTAGTACGAACTGAACACTCTCGCATATAAATAATATCTCGCACGTGGATAAGTCTTGAAGACCGAATCTTGAACACTAAAGTTGGGCTTTCGGAGTTTTTGGGTCTGCAAAATATCTCGCACGTGGATAAGTCTTGAAGACCGAATCTTGAACACTAAAGTTGGGCTTTCGGAGTTTTTGGGTCTGCAAAAAGATAGGCGGGCCCCAAAGACCAATTGCCGAAGCCGAGCCGGCCGACCGGGCGGAGGCGCGCACGTGTGGCTCTTAAAGGAGTGTACCTCTATTAGATAGTTGAACTACCAAGTTACTTCAATACCTTTATACATCATAAATGTTTTGTAGGTTTCCTATGTGGAACAATTTCCCACATTCTCAAACTTTCCAAGTTGAAACTCTTCAACTTCAACAATTAATTTCTCACTCACCTTAACTCGGTTTTGAGATATTAAATATACCACGTTCATCTACTCCGAGAGTAGATCGACTATGTCACGTTCAATTATTTCTTAATTAACGTTTAGTCCGTCTAATTAATTAAATTAGATCAGGGTGTCAAAACCCAATTAATTCCCATTAATTCCAACAAAATAAATATTATTTATTAAAATATTCCACAATATCATTCGTCTAATTCTTATTAATATATTTTAAATATAATTTAAAATAAATATTATTCATTAAAATATCCCACTTCAACACAATTTATTTTTATTAGAAAAAAATCAGAAAAACAGAAAACTATCACTCTCAAACACCCTGAACAAGTTTTCAGAGAAGATTAATTCAGATAAATATTCAAAACTCATAGAGAAGATTAATCCAGATAAATATTCAAAACTCATCAATGAATTTTGTTTTGTTACTCGATAGTGCTCTTAGAAGTTACTAACGACATAAGTTGATGAATTTTGTTTTGTTACTCGATAGTGCTCTTAGAAGTTACTAACGACATAAGTTGATGAATGAGAGTAATGCATGTTTTTTTGTGTACGGTTCTTTAATTGACTCAATATGATCCTTTTTTATATTAGTGTATATGATTTTTATTTTTCCTTTTGATATTTTGATATTAGTGTTTTGATATTAGTGTATGGTTCTTTGACTCAATATGATCCTTTTTTTTTTTACTGTTTTTGTTTAGACTGAGAAAATAAGTAATAATTATAGAAAAACGTGAGAGAAAAATGATTTTTCCAATAAAAAGATTTGATTGCTTTGGAGATATTTTCTGATTTTTAGAAATCTGGCTAAAATAAAAAATCGAAGATTGATTGTATATCACTACTATATATATATAAAGAAATACTATGATGATAAAACAGATGTAAAACAATCATGGAATTATAAAACGTAATTAAAATGAGACGAGCAAACATTAGATGTAAAATAATAATCGAAATTATAACAATCATGGAATTATAAAAAGTAATTAAAATGAGACAAGCAAACATTAGATGTAAAATAATAATCGAAATTATAAAATGTAATTAAAATGAGAGAGCAAAACTATATCCATGGACTCTTTCATCATATGAGCAAACATATATCCATGGACTCTAAAGCAAGAACATTTTTCATGACTCGGCATCAGGATCAACTGAAGCTAAACTTTCGATGTAAATTTCCGATTCAAAGATTTGAACATCGTTAATTATCTCTGGGTACCTAAAAGAATTATACTTGGGATTGTAAATCTTGATAATTGAATTACGGGTTAGTAAAACTTCCCCATTTGGAGCTATGGCGACTAAATTATCACGATAGGGAACAGTCACAAGTTGATGCCAAGTCTCTTTCACCCCATACTCCTTCATCACCCAGATATTTATGTCGTCGCTTTTTTTATTAACACCAACCAAGATAAGACATCCGTTATGTACTCCTAGCCTATACGAATAGACAACCTCCGAATAAGTTGGTAGCTCAACGACTCCATACACATGATTATTCAAGTCGAACGAAGCAATCTCACGTTTATCGTGTACGTACCAATGAAGCTTTCCACTAGCATATATGCCCATGTTCGCACAATAAACTGGATAATTAGAATCATTATCCCTTCCCTCAACAACTTTCCACGAATTACTCCTTAAACTATAAACTTTACCGTATTCATTATACTTCGTCAATGCAAAAACCTTGTAATCATTCTCCACCTCATCCAATCCAAACCCATATTTCCTAATCCATTTGTCCTTCATGTTATTGTCAAAATCAGGCAAATTTCTGGACTTTCTTGTGGCTGGATTCCACAATATAAATCTTCGTCGTCTATCTTCAAGAATACAAACAAGACCATTGCAACAACCAACAAGACGAATCATGCCCACCTCAACATCGAATTCATTATTATAAGTAATTGAATGAGTAAATGGTTCATTCAGCAAGGAGGGCAGAGAGCATTGCCCCAATCCCTTACTTGTGTTAAGAATGATCCTATGGTGTGCAAAGCTTTTAATTGAATTTTGGAATTGGGTTTTGACGAATCTTTTGTCATCAATTAAATAGAGCCATGATTTCGAAACGCACCTGAATTTTGACAACGATTTAACGGGGAGTTTTAACAATATTTCTTCCACCATATCGCCAGGGACAGTTTCTTCACCCTCCTCCTGAATTTTACACTGCTCCATTGTGATTATGAATGAATGGGAATACAATTATGTAACTCGGGACTATTTAAATAATAAAAGATGAGAGATTTGTGGGAGATTTTTATTATATCTTTTTAAATCTAATCTAAAAAATTATGTAAAAGATTTAACTTGATCACCCCAATATTTTAGATTTTTTCGATATTGTATTTTATCCTTTTATAATATGATTGGTTATTATATGTATAAAATAATATGTATACTTAACACACCCAACTATCGTGTACACTGTATTTGACCCGCCCCCGGTTGACAAATTTAACCCGCATGAAAATCTCAATGTTTCTCCATATTTTACGTTCACATTCAGTTGACAAATTTAACCCCGCAATTAATTTAAAAGGGTACCGCTACTAACACCCAAAACATGTTATACACACCCCATTATTTTAAAAATAAAAATAGATAATTGTAAAATGACTAAATAATCCTTATACAAATTAAAGATATTTTTTTTTTAAAATTGAAAAAATCTTTAAAAATGTAATTAAAGTATTTTAAAAGATTAATAAAATGTTTAAAAAAATTAGTTTAAATAAATTAAATATTTTTTAAAAATAATCTGAAAAAATTAAATATTTTTTAAAAATAAAAAAAAATTATTCAAATAAAAAATTCAGAAATCATTTATAATAAATTTTATAATAAATCGTAAAAAATCAATTCAAATTAAGAATTCAAATAATGATAAATAAAATCTAAAAAATTAAAAATCACCTAAATCTTAAGAATTAATTAAATTAATTATACATATAATTGATTTAATTATTTTTTAAAATTTAGTTGAAATTTTTAAATTTTATTTAGCTTAATTTTATTTTTAAAGATTTTATTTTTTAATTTTTTCATTGAGTTGATTTTTCTTTATTATTTTATTTAATTTAAAAAAATAATCGTTAATCCATAATTTTTTATTTTATTTGATTTATTTTTCAGATTTTATTTAGATTTAATTATTAATTTTTTCATTTTTTTATTTTCTTAATTTTTTAGTTGATTGTTTCATTTTTAAATGATTTTTAAAATTTAGCTGATTTTTTAAAATATTTTCAACATTTACACGTAATTTTATTGTATTATTGATTTTTTTATGTTAATTAAATTTTAAATTTTATATATTTTAAAATCATGTTAATTAAATTTTAAATTTTATATATTTTTAAAGATTTAATTAATTTTTATTAGTTATGAGGGTTGAAGGGTAAATAGGAAATAATTGGGGTGTGTATAGTAATAAAAATTGAATTTTAAATTTTAATGGGAGTGTTTAACATTTGGGGTGTGTATAACATTTTATGGGGTGTTATTAGTCTCACTCATTTAAAAATTAGATTACACATTTTAGTTACTGTATTTCAAGTGAAACGTTTTAATTATAGTGAATATCGAGAAAATTTTGTCCTAATTTATTCAATTTATGTCATTTTTACGAAAAAATTTCAAACTCACTGGAATGTAAAGAATAATTTAAAATTCTGACTAAATAGTCTAATTTACGTGCTTTAAGTTTGAAAACTGAAATTTAATAATTAAAATTTTCTAAAAATTCCATAAATTGTAAAAAATATATATATATATATATCATTAAATTCTGAAAAATCTCATTAAAATTAAAAACTATAAAATGTGTAAAATAATCACGGTAGTTTAGCTGATCAGAAATGGAGGATCCCTTGGTTTGGCACTGCACAATTTGATTAATTTGGGTAGAAATAATTCTGTCTTCAGGGAAGAAATTATGGACAGCGATAGTATTGGAGAAAATTAAGGGGCATACTTTTTGATGGGTGAAGGCAAGGAGCACTTTGGTTAAAGGATTATCTTTTATTGATTGGATTAGGGAGTCATCTCAGTGCTTTAACTAGTTTCATTGTTGTTGCTTTTCTATTATTTTAATTCTCTTGTATTGACATTCCATAGTAGGGTATTCCTAATACCCTCTAATAAATTTGCCATTTTTCAAAAAAAAAAAACACCAAATTAGTGATTGAACTAACACAACGCATCTTAAATTAAATCAAGCAATATTTTAAAATCGTTCAGACACTCATATCATATTGATTCCACGACGTTCACTGTTCACAATGTCATTAGATATCAACTTAGTACACGATTTAAATGGAAAACAATAACAAGTTATATGGAATGTTTTAAATCATGTAAGGATAATGTTGCAGACATCTTCACAAAGTCGATCAGTTCGGAAAGAAACATTTGAATTCCTTCATGCTAAGCTTGAATTGATTTCCAAAAAACAACTTTAAGGAGATTGAGAAGAATTAAAGTTGATTTTTTATACAACTATATTTAGAGTAGAATTTAATACTTCTTGTTCTTCTAAATCTGATAGTTAATTCTCTATGTCAATAAATAACTCTCTAGAAATTTCATTGGTGTACTATAAATAATTCTCTATGTCAATAAATAACTCTCTAAAAATTTCATTGGTGTACTATAAATATGGGTAAAGTCTAGTATGCACTCGAGTGCATGTTGTGCACCCTAATCTAAAGAAAAGTCTAAATTATTAAACTGAAAAGTACAACACAATATTACTAAAAAAAAGTGTAAGTCACTATAACTAAAAATATTATTATACAGTTTAATAATTGAAAAGTGCAACACCATTTTACCAAAAAGTGTAAGTCAGTAAACTGAAAAATGCAACATGGACTAGGATGCACGCACTCGAGTCCATAGCAGACCAACCCATAAATATGATGAGTTGTATTTACATTTCACCGAGTCCAACAATATAGGTTATCGAGTTGAGCTATAGTTTAAAAACATTAATTACTAACGAGTTAGAAATTAAAAAATGCACAAAGTTACTAACAAGCCTTGGGTACAAATTAGTATGCGTTGAATTGAAAGACCATCTATATAAAAGAGATACTGTTGATAAAAGTAATTATAATTTCATCACAAACACAAGGAATTTTTTTTATTTTAATCCTATAAGTTTGAAACATTTAAAAATAAATTCTTTAAATTTCAACTTTAGAAAATAAGTTCTTTACCTTTCAATTTAATAATTTTTTACATCAATTTTAATCATTTATGTTTTGAAGGAATTATAATAGATAAACTTGGTGCCACATAGATTAAAAAATGACACATCATTATTTCTCCACTATATATATTAAAAAAAAAAAGTAGAGCTAATAAGTAATAACACTCCAAAATATTTTATACACACTCATAATTTTAAATTAAAAAATGTATATAAAATAACTAAGTAACCCTAACATAACTTGAAAAAATCTATAAAAATCTGAAAAAAAAAATGTAATTAAAATTTAAAAGTATTTTAAAAAATTAACTAAATCTTTAAAAATAATTAATTTTTTAAAAGAAATCTTAGAAAATTAAATAGAATCTGAAATAAAATTTAAAAAAAATCAATAAAAAAGTAAGATTTTATTTTTTATTTAATTTTCTTAATATTTAATTTTGGTTGAGTTGATTTTTCTTTCATTTTTTATTTTATTTATTTTTAAAAAATTGAATCATTAATTGGTATTTTAAATTTAATTATTTTATAGATTTTATTTGATTTATTTAATATTTTTAGATTTTGTTTGGATTTAATTGATTTTTTCATTCATATATTTTTAAATTTTATTTAGTTTTTTGTATTAATGATTATATTTTTTTAATTAATTTTTAAATTTTATATATAGTTTTAATGATTTAGTTGAATTTTAAATTATATTTTAAATTTTTATTCAATTTGTATTTGTTTTGAGGGATAAAGGGTAAATAGGAAAGAATTGAGGTGTATTTAGTAATAAAAAATTATTTTTAAATTTTAGTAGGGTGTGTATAACATTTTATTAGATGTTAGTTACACAAACAAAATTATCTACATCTACCCTAAAATAATTAATTGCTCCTCTATATATATGAAAAAAAATTAAAAATTTTCTGCATCTACTCCAAACTAATTAGTTAATTTATTTATTTGAAATATATTTATTTTATTAATATTATTTGATAAAATGATTAAATTATAATTAAATTTAGTTATACATTTCAATTAATAAAGGAAAATAAGATTCACATAATTAACATCGATCATTCATAACTGCAACATCCTTTGAATTCATTTGTAAAATTTATTTTGTTTCACATTTTTTTATATTTTTTCAAGTTATTTTTTAAAATTATTTTACTCTTTATTTATGTAAGGGCTACTTAATCATTTTATATACATTGATTTTTGTATTTAAAATTATGGGGTGTGTATACAGTATTTTTTGGTGTTATTTGCTCTATTTTTTTAATATATATATAAAGGAGAGATAATGATGTGACATCTTTTAATACATGTGGCACCAAGTTTGTCAATTATAATTCCTTCAAAACATAAAAGATTAAAATTGATGTAAAAAAAGATTAAATTGAAGGTAAATGACTTATTTTATAATGTTGAAACTTAAAAAATTTATTTTAAAATGTTTCAATTTATAGGACTAAAATAAAAAAATTCCCGTCCACCATCAAGCTTGGATAACAATATATTTCCTTTTTCGTAATAAACTTATTTATATCAGAATTTCGGTCATGTACAACTCTTACAAAAATATTGTTTAAAAAAAATACTGTAAATGAATGAATTTAAAATCATTAGCATCATTTTTTAGTTAAAATAGAGAGAATTTTAAATTTTCATTAAAATCATGTCATTTGAAATCTATATGAAATCTATATATTTTTAAAAACCTTCCATTTGAAATATCTTCTAAAATCAAATCCCTTCATCCAAACACAACCTAAAAATAGATGAATTTTAAATGACATAAAATTTAAAATACTCTCAATTTTAACTAGAAAGTGTGTGAGTAAAATTCTAAATATTTGAAATCCATTCATAATTCAAACAAGTGGAGTGAATTTAGATGGTGGATTTAAATTTTATAGATCAAATCCCTCTATCCATATCCAAATGAAGCCCTAAGATTGTGTTTTGTTGGGTGAATTTGGGCTTTGTTGGGTGAATTTGGGCTTATGGATTTCAAATGGGCGCGGCTAAAGGCACCCAAGGATCCTATGAGTACACCCACCGAATTTTTTTTTTAACACAAGGGTATGCAAAATGACGTTTGTACCCCTTCTGCACTTTTTTTTAAAAAATGACGGATGAGTACACCCACCATACCGAAATCATCTCCCCTTCCACCGAAACACAAAAAATCAACACCAATCTTCAACAAAAACACAAAAAATCAACACCATTCTTCAATAAAAACACAAAAAATCAACACCATTCTTCAACAAAAACACAAAAACTGATGTTCCAAAATATTAAACAATTAGATGTACGAAAATTTTTACCCCCACCAAAACACAAAAATCAACACCAATCTTCAACAAAAACACAAAAAATAAACACCATTCTTCAACAAAAACACAAAAAATCAACACCATTCTTCAACAAAAACACAAAAACTCAACAAAAATAATAAAAAAAAATCTTAAGATGTTCAAAAATATTAACCAAACAAAGTTTAGATGTACGAAAATTTTTACCCAACAAACTCAATGTGTTCGAATTTTTTTAATGAACAAACGTATTATGTTCGAAAAAATATTCAAAACAACTCACATTTGTTCGAAAAAAAAAATCGTACAAGATGTTCGAAATTTTTTCCAAAACAAAAACAGATTGTTCGAATTTATTTCCAAAACAAACATAGATTGTTCGAAAATAATTCCAAAACATCCAAAAACCCTAATTTTTTCACAAACCTAAATTTCCTAATTTTCAAAATCCTTAACTTACTTGAAACGGCGGACGAGGAAGGAGGCGATGCGAACGGGCGGCGTTGATGGTGGAGTCGTCGCTGCGAACGGGCGGCGTTGATGGTGGAGGCGTCGATGCGAACGGGCGACGTGGGGGACGACGTGGCGGGCGGCGTCGGTGCGAACAGGCTTGGCGGACGGCGTGGCGGACGGGCTTCGCGGCGTGAGTGGGGAGGGAGAAGGGCAGCGGCGGCGGCGTGAGTGGGGAGGGAGAAGGGCAGCGGCGGCGGCGTGAGTGGGGAGGGAGAAGGTGGGCGTCGCGGCGTGAGTGGGGAGGGAGAAAGGCGGCGTCGCGGCGTGAGTGGGGAGGGAGAAGGGCGGCGTCGCGGCGTGAGTGGGGAGGGAGAAGGGCGGCGTCGCGGCGTGAGTGGGAAGGGAGAAGCGTGGCGGCGGCGATTTGGATGGAGGAGAAGGTGGGTGCACCATTTCTCTGAAAATGAGAGAAATGAAAGGAAGGTAAATAATTTAAGAAAGGAAATGGGAGGGTTATTTTTTAGATTTCCACGTGGGTGTCCTCATCCGTTTTGTGGGTGTCCTCATCGTGTGGGTGTACTCATAGTATTCTTGGGTGCCTTTAGCCGCGCCCATTTCAAATTCACAGTTCAAATTCATTTTTTTACCTAAGGCCTAGGTAGTGGTGCTCTAACCACTTGAGCTATTACATGTTTGGATTATTAATGGATTTTAAATAATTAGATTTGTGTCAACACACTTTTAGTTAAAATTGAGATATTTTAAATTCTCACTAAAACCATGTCATTTAAAATTCATTTATTTTTAACTCCTTTCATTTAAAATGCCTTCTCAAATCAAATCCCTCCATCCAAACACATCCTAATCATCTACATTTGTCCTCAAATTAGCAAACCCAAAGAATTGGCACATGATATAACTAGCTACAGCTTTAATTTTGTCCATGAGAACAAGAAAATAAACATCTCAAAAACATATATCGAGAGAGGGCGGATTGAAAAGTGTAGATTGATCACCCTAAACAAACAAAAGGAGCATCAAGAAGAGCTAAAAATACAATTTCGATCACTCGATCTCCATATGTACGTACGTATATATAAAAGCATTGTTACTGATTGCATCGAATCTCAACAGCCATTTGATTAAGAAAGAAATGCACGCATTGTTAATATTTATGCAAACATTTACTTGAGCTATAGCCAAGACTTCCGTGTATATATATATGTTGCAGCATTGAATTCATTGATTGAAATTTCGCCAATGCTTCACAAATTTAATTGAAGTAACACATTACAGTATAGCAACTAGTGTAAGAAATTCAGACACAGGATTAAATGTGAAATCAATTTCTTCATTTTGTGGACTATACAACCATATCCACAATTTGATTAGCTCCAGTATTGTAACTTATACACACAATATCTGGATAAAACTTAGCATAACAACGACAATTCATTTTCAAGAACTACAACAGCAGGCCACGAGCATCTTCTGAAGAGTAAGGAACATGTACCTTAAACCATGATGCATAACACTCTGCCAAGAATTATAAAGTGTGGATTTCGTGCTTAAGAGAAACCGCACACTCGATCAATATCATTTATATAACTGAAAGAAAATATCTCCACCTATGATGATAAAACAGAATTATAATTTTCATCACAAACACAACAACTTGTTATATAAGAAGCACGTTTCACTAGAATTGTTTATTCTAAAATAATCATTGAAATTAGATGTAAAATAATCATTGAAATTATAAAACGTAATTAAAATGAGATAGCAAAACTATATCCATGTGTGATATAGCAGCTTGAAGACTATGTGTGAATAAGCACAAGCAAGAAGAACTCATAACATCTATCATGACTCGGAATCAGGATCAATTGAAGCTAAACTTTCGATGTAGATTCCCGATTCAATGATTCGATCATAGTTCATTATCTCGGGGTACCGAAACAAATTATACTTGGGATTGTAAATCTTGAGAATTGAACTGTAGGTTAGTAAAACTTCCCCATTTGGAGCTATGGCGACTAAATTAAAACCATAGGGAACGTAAGCTTTAGAAAAGGGAACAGTCACAAGTTTATGCCAAGTCTCTTTCACCCCATACTCCTTCATCACCCAAATAACAAATTTAGAGTCAGTTTGTTGTCGATGGGTACCAAGCACGATAAGGCATCCGTTATGCACATGTAGCCTATACGACGACCGAGACTTGACCTCCAAATAAGGTGGATGCTCAACGAGTCCATACACATGGCTATTCAAGTCGAACGAAGCAATCTCACGTTTATAGTGTACGTACCAATGAAGCTTTCCACTAGCATATATGCCCATGTTCGCACAACAATAAAATTTATAATTAGAATCATTAATATCCCTTCCCTCAACAACTACTTTCCACGAATTACTCCTTAAACTATAAACTTTACCATATCTTTTATCATTCGTCAACGCAAAAACCTTGTAATCATTCTCCACCTCATCCAATCCAAACCCATATTTCCTAATCCATCTGTCCTCCATGTTATTGTCAAAATCAGGCAAATTTCTGGACTTTCTAGTGGCTGGATTCCACAATATAAATCTTCGTCGTCTATCTACGAGAATACAAACAAGACCATTGCAACAACCAACAAGACGAATCATGCCCATGCCCATGCCCACCTCAACATGAATGAATTCATTATTATAAGTAATTGAATCAGTAGTAAATGGTTCATTCAGCAACAACAAGGGCAGAGAGCATTGCCCCAATCCCTCCCATGTGTTAAGAATGATCCTACGGTGTGCAAAGCTTGAGTTTTTAATTGAATTTTGGAGGTGGGTTTTCACGAATCTTTTGTCATCAATTAAATGGCACCATGATTTCGAAACGCACCTCAATTTCACCAGCGATTTAACAGGGACTCTTGACAATATTTCTTCCATCACATCTTCCGAAAGGCGAACGAGATCAGTTTCTTCATACTTTGGGGGTTTCATTTTTAGGGATTGGGGACAGATTTTTGCACTGCGAATGCGAATGGAATTGAATTTGAATTTAAGATGAGAGATTTGCAGGAGATTTGTTAAAACTAATTTGAGATTTAAGTGCCTCATAAAAATGTGTACTTGACGAGGGCTTAAAGAATAGTTTGAACAAATCACCTATGGGCTCTTACCCGTGGAGCCTGTAATTTGGGTCTAATCCGATGGGCCGGGCTGTCAATCCGATGTTCAGTATAGGCTGTGCTTCAAAATTATAATAGGGTGGGACTATTTACACTTCCATTTCGGTTTAGAGCACTCCCCCGATTGATGCACACCCCCTAAAATATGTCAGGATGGATGGATGCACCCCCTTGAATCGTCCTAAATACCCTTTTGTCTATAAAAACTATTTACTAAACATACACCCCCTCTAAACCCTAATTTCTCACACTCTTCCCCTTCCCCCATTTCCTTCCTCCTTCCCTTCCCACCGTCCAGCTCCCCCTTCTCTCTCCCTTATGCTCTCTCCCCCCTATCCCCTCTGTAAAAAAAAAAAACTCATACAATGTGTCGCCGCCCGTTCATCGGTCGCCGCCCCAACCCATCGGCCGCTGCCACCGCCCTCTCCAGCTCCACCTCACCGGTGCCCCGCCGCCGCCATCCCCCGCCTCTCTCCCCTTCTCTGTTAATAATAAAAAAAAAACACAGAAGCAGCACCGCGGCCGCCGCCCCTGCCCATTCGCCGCCGTCCATCGCCCATTCGCCACCGCCCTCGTCCATCGCCCCCGTCCACCGTGGCCGCCTGCCACCGGCCTTCTCTATTTTTCCGTCGCCCGTCATTTTTTCCCAGGTTTGGTTTTTTTTTTAATATTTCGACCACTTTAGGTCGACCAAAATACACACTCGTCGACAATAGTGTATCGACGAGTGTATTTTGATCGACCTAAAGTTATCGAAAATTTTCAAATTTTTTTTTTATCTTTTTTCGTCCAACAAATGTCGACCATATTCACGCTCGTCGACAACAGGGTGTCGACGAGAGTTTATATGGTCGACATTACACTATCGATTTTTTAAAGATTTTTTTTTTTAAAAAATTCGACCAAACTTAGGTCGACCATATGCATTTTAGTCGACAAACCAGTATCGACGAGAGTGAATATGGTCGACATTGGTTTGTTGAAAATTTTAAAAAAAAAATTGAACCAAACTTAGGTCGACCATATGAATTTTTTTTAGTTTGGTGTTTGGTGGTGGTGGTGGTGGTGGTGGTGGTGGCGGCGGCGGCGATGGTGGTGGTGGTGGCGGCAGGATAAAATTAGGTTTAGGGTTTAAATGTGAAGGAGGTGTGCATTTAGTAGTATAATATGACTAAGAGGGCATATTTGGTATTTTACAGTATTATTATAATATAAAACTGACAGGGGGAGTGTTCTAAACCGAAATGGAGGTGTAAATAGTCCCACCCTTATTTTTACACTACCATTTAAGTCATACGTCATACTATTAAAAAATGGAACACTTTATTAAGGAGAGTAAGTCAATATAAATGAAAAATATTATTAAAAATTATAAGTCCCTGCAGCTAAAAATTGAAAAAAAAAAAAAAAAAAGTCAAATATTGGTCAACTAGAAACCCTACCCAAAAAAACAAATATGAGATAAAAAAATGTGGAAAAAATTAATTCACTTTGACGGGATATTGTTAATTAAAATGTTTTCATGCTAAAAAAATCTTTGTTTTTTAATTTATCGATTACATATTTTTGTAACTTAGTTTTGTTTTTGGATGCTAATTTTGATGGTGATTTACCTATTCTTTTGGTGCTCAAAGATCAGTATCTTCCTATCTCAAAGCTGAAATTGATGATCTATGGAGACACTCAAGCTTGCAAATAATCTTTTTTTTTTTTTTTAATGAAAGAATCAAACATATTGAGACTGAACATTATTTTATTAGGAAAAAATTATTGATGGTGCTATTAGTGCCTTTTGGAAGTGCTAAGGATAATATTGTCGACATCTTCACAAAGTCAGTTTCGAAAATAACATTTGAATTCTTTCGTGCTAAGCTTGGATTGTTTTTTTTTTTTTTTTAAATCACTTTAAGAAGAAGGATTGTGAAGAATCAAAGCTGATTTTTCCGTGTAAGGGTAATTTGCATAGTTTGACCGGTACGTTTTTTAAGAAAAAAAGAATTTAGTAGTTGATGATGTAAGATAAATGAGAGATATTTTAGATAGATTTGATGAGGTGTAAAGTGAAATGTATGGAAAAAATGAGTGACAATTTTAAAAATAAAATGATGTTGTGGGTTATTAATTTTGTGGGGTATTTCTATATTAAAAGTAGAGCTGGTAAATCGGGCCGCCCGGCCCAGCTTAGCCCATCGGGCCAAGCGATGTTCGTTGGCTAGGTCGGGCCGGCCCATGAATCAGTCGGACCTATAAAATGTGAGTCCAGCCTAGCCCGCTAGGCTAATGGGTCGGTCCAGCCCATGAAATAATTTTATTTTATTTTTTTAGCAAAAATTATATATATATGAGTAGTGAAATAGAACCAACGTTTTTTTATGGAACAGCTTACTAGGTGTCACTCCGCGTCATCATCCACATAATTCTTCCAAAGCAAATCAAATCTTCCCGCTACCAACCAACAATTTATTTTTTCTGATTTACTATTTATTTTTTTTGGAAAAATCAGATTTTCCCACTACAAAACAAATCAAGTTTTATGCAATTATTACTTATTTTCTAAGCAAAAGATAAATTAATTTCATACCTTAATTTTGTCGTCTCTCAGCAAAAAATAAATTAATTTCATACCTTAATTTTGTTGATTTCATACCTTAATTTTGTCTTTGTATATGTATTTCATAAAATATTTTAGAAAGATTTGATGTATCATAAATTAAGAAATTCACTTGTATATAATGGACAAGTTCTTATCTATGATTTTTTTTTCCCAATTTACTAACACAAACAAATAGTGGTGATGGAATGACATAATTTATAATTTAACAATAACATTATAACCAAAATGATAATATTGAATTAAAATTAATCTGTACCACTTTTGTCGGTTGCATTATTTTCCAAATAGAGGAGGTACTTATTACCTAATTTAACGATCGAAAATGGAAGAGGTACTTATTACCTAATTCAAGGACTTGCTTGACTCGAAAATATATCAGCAAGTGTCTAAATGGTCTTTATTCAAACTCAAACATTTGGTCTTGGTCTTTCTTCAAACTCAAACATTTTACACATTTTATCGCTACCGCAAATCTCATTCTCTTTGTAACTAGACTCACTAGACTCAAGATTATTCTCTTTGCAATTGCAACTAAACATTAATATAATGCATCACCAACTTGTTTCTAGAAGCACAATTTTTTTTCTTTGTGTACAAATTGGTTTGTTTCTGGAAGCACAAAACAAATTGACCATTTGTCTTTCTATTGGTCATATTGACTTACATTTTGTGTATATTCCGACACTAAAAATGTGTTTCACATATGCCGGAACCCATCGACTATGCAAATCATACACACGTCTTGCAACCACTCATTATCTTAATTTGATAGTTTTTACACTATGCCAAATAAGCTGATAGAAACCGGTTAAAAACCGCTGTAAATTGATATCAGCAACCGCTGTGGTACAAAGCGTTGTAGAAAGGGGGCACTGATAGACAGCGGTTATTACCGCTGTCGTATCTATATACAACAACGATTATTAACCGCTGTAATTCTATCAAAACCGATGTGGTATGTTCTCGGTTTTAACCCCTTACAATATTTACGACAGTGGTTTTATTAGTTATGACAGCGGTTATGAACCGCTGTTGTTTGAATTTACTACAACGATTTTTAACCGCTGTTGTTTGGAATTACTACAACGGTTTATAACCGCTGTTGTTTTGAATTACTACTGCGGTTTTTAACCGCTGTTATTTATTAACAACCGTTGTTGTACGTGCTCTATAACAACAGTTGTATTAACTATAACGCCGCTATTGTATATATCCAATATTTAAAAAAAAAATGAAATTTTCATTTTCTAAATTAATAAAAATAAAATACTACAGCTAAAAAAACCATGAATTGATTAATTGTGAATGAAATTAAAAGACCTTACAAAATCCACCAATCATCATAATTAATGTTCAATGTACGAGACATCTATGTATATATATGAATTCAACTAGATTATTACAATAAATTCATTAATTAGAAATCCCTCCCAATGCACGTGTGCTCCTCTCTACTCAACCATGTATGGTTGCACGCATGTAGCCCACTCCGACCGTACTTCGTCAATTTCAGCTTTCGTGTAAGTTTTTTCTACAAACTATGAAGTGCAAACACATATAATATTATAAGGTAGAAAAAGTCAATTAATTAATAAATATAATGTGATTGTAAAGTACAACAATTACCATTAATTGCAACAAGTATAAGTCAACTTCGCCTTCAAATTCAACAATTTGTCTCACGTAATGAAGCACATAGAAGCCACATTGGTTCGTGTCGGGTTGCCTATGAGCCTAGATTATGAAACAAATAAACTCATGGGTTAAGTAAATTATAAATCATATCTAGTTTTCATTTAAAACAGTTAAGTAAAACTACTAACAACAAAATTATGAGAGATTAAGGCTACCAATTATAGTTATCAGACCAATAAATTATATAAACTCATTAAAATTATACCTTATTTTTCATTTATGGACAAATTAACACATGAAAGACTTTCATATACCTTTATTTCAATCAATTTAGGCCTCTTTCCTCTCTTTTTCACCATTACCGACGCATTAAATATATGTATGGCCCTACGTATATTTAAAATTAGCAAACGTCACATGTATATATACAAAATTATTTAATAAAAAAATATTATTGTATTTTATTAATGAGAAGAAGAAATAACTTACGACTCAACAATAAGTGTCCATTGTGTATCTGGTTCGCCATGTAGAGGGTCAAAATAACAAAACGTCAAACTTGTGTGGGTCGATAACCGTTAGTATCCAATGTCCACTATTTATATACACATAATAAGATGCATTAGTAAATTTTTAAAAATAGATTATGAAAGTGGTTTTAAAAGTCTTACTTACCCGATATTGCACGACGCCAACAAAAGTTGATTAGGTTGCATACCAATGAGTGTATCTGCAAGAGAACGTGTCCTATGTACGTGAAATTTGATCATCAATGAATTTTTTATTTGTCTTGTTAGATGGCAATTTCCCTATATCATATGGATCCACAAATCTGAACTTGTCCTTGTTCATTTTCTTGTATAAGTACCTATCGTTAACAAATTAAATAAACTTATTATCCACAAAATAGGAAAAATTGAAAGTAACTTGATAATAATAATCAAATTAAAAATAAAATGGGATATTGCTTACCATATGTATACAACTATGCATGTGTATGAGATTGGTTGCAACCAATAATGTTTTAATTTCATCAAATGAAAATTCATATAAATATTCAACACATAAGGATTTTGGGTACTATGACATAAATAATTAGAACAAATTATAACAGAATTATTTTAATTCTAATTTAGAACATACATTTTCTTTAATTGGATTTAATTATATATCCACTATGGCCTTTTCAACTCCAATTAATTTCAACATATTCAATTTTCACATGAATCTTGAATTGTGATTCCAACATAATACGAGGATGTTTAATATGAATTATATGATTTTATATGAATGACACATATAAAAGATTTCATATAAAAATATGTCATTCCATTTCATTCAGAAGGGGAACGATCTGCATCATATCATCCAACAACATATATATTAATATATACTAAAGTATTTATAACCAATGTCAGATATAACAGGTTTGCAAATCTAAATATTTATTTATCATGAACATTCTTGTTGACCCTTTATGCATTGACTTTGAATATTCTATAAATCTATCAACGTGGTCCTAATATTTTTTTATTAGAAAAAAGTATATTGCATAAGCTAGGTATGAGAATTACCCCCAAAGTACACCATGTCGGTAAATAAAATTAACAAGCATATATATATATATATATATATATATATATATATTTTTTTTTTTTTAATTAGAGTCTCTAGCGGATTCACGAAACCAACGTGATAAAAAAAACATACAGAAAAGTGAGTGAGAGAGACCCTGAAAGTATGTAGAATGAAGGAGGGAACAACTGTGCAGCTGGAGTATGTGGAGTATGTGGAATGTGCGTACACGATGTGAGACATAGATTTTAATATAATATCTACTTAATAACATTGATTAAATAACTAATTAAACTTACGAAAACAAAAAAAAAACAAATTACACTTATGATATATATAATATAAAAAAAAAAGTTTCATCTAACTTGTGTGATGACAATTACAACAAGGATTTTTTATTTAAGAAATGAACAAATTGTTATTCTAAAAATCTATAAGCACAAAACATAAAGAAAAGTGAGTGAGAGATTACGTTCTTATGGCATTCTTCTCGATGTGTTCGAATGGTTAATGGTCAATGGTGCTGAAATTTAGATTTTAATTAACCGCACACTCTCATTTAACATATACAGGAGTGGAGTGGGATGGTTATATATAATATAATACGATTACAACAATATCTTTGTTACTGGGAAGATATCTTCTAAGACGCAACTGGGTGGCTTTTTCATGTATTTTCCTTTTTTATTTGATTAGGAGAGTTTTATGGACTGTGATTTTCTTTTCTAGATTTTTCTTAATTCTTTAATTTGTTTCTTATGTTTTTCTCTAACATTTTAGAATTACTTCTTGATTTCATGAAATCTAACAATCAATTCACACATCAACAACAAAAAAAAAAAAGACGTAATGAATGATCAATTTATTTCTTCTTACCGTGCGACGCCATGGGCGTAATGAAAATGTGTCAGATGACGACGGCTGCTCTCACAGAACGAGGGGGCGCTTGGGGGAGATCAGAAGACAAGAAAAATATTTAATTTTTTAAATTTTTTTAATAACAATATACTCCCTCCGTCCGCCTATAAGCTTCTCGTTACTTTTTGGCACAGAAATTAAGAAAAGTGATTAAATAATAGATATAGTACAAGTGATGTGATTGGAAGAAGGAGAGAGATAGAGAGAAAAAGTAAGATATAAAGGGATGTGTAAGAAAAAGAATTTACCAAAAAGGGTATGGGAAGCTTATAGGCGGACGGACCAAAATGGTAAAATGAGAAGCTTATAGGCGGACGGAGGGAGTAATATATAGACCTGATATTTTATAGATTTTCTTGATTTTTTTATTAATAATATAATATATAGAAATAAATATTTTTAAACTTATATCGTTGTTTAATCAAAATATTACATTGTGTTAATCATTATATATTTCTTAATTGATAAAACTTAAAAAAATAATTAAATTTAAAAAAAATCTTTATAAATCAATTAAATCTAAACAAAATCTTAAAAATATGAAATAATCACATACAATTTTGAAGATTAATTACAAGATTAATTTTTTTTAATTGATTTTTTTAATATATTTATTTTTGAGAATTTAATCGTATTTCATAAAAAAAATTCAGTAATTTAAATAAAATTATCATATTTTTTTATTTTATTTAATTATTTTTAAAGATTAATTTGATTATATTCCATAGGAGATGCTATTACAGTCCGCATAACTAAAACATATCACAGCGGTTATGAAAAATCGTTGTCTATCAGTACACAAATGGAACCTATGACAGCGGTTCTGAAAAAAGATGCATATGATAGCGATTTTTAAGGTTTTAACAGCAGTTTTAAAAATAATCACTGTTATTCAACTGCTGTAAAAAGCATATTCAACTGCTGTAAAAACCATAATTTGGCAATTACCACCTCCATTTTAACATTTTTATTCAAATTCACAAAGTGTCTCTGAATATAATATTATTCATGAGGTGTCTGTCTCACTATAATATTACATTTTTCATATTATAATATGTACGTGGGAATGCTTGAGTGATAGCTTTCGACATTACATGTTTTATATATTATAATATTCATCCCGAAATTAAAAAAAAATATTCATGGATAAAAACGTGTCCAATTATATACAAGTGAATTTTCTAATTTATAATATATTAAATCTTTCTAAAATATTTTATGAAATAACGGTTAGAAAATTATACATATACAAGGACGACAAAATTAAGGTATGAAATTAATTTATCTTTTGCTGAGAAAATAAATAATAATGGCAAAAAACTTGATTTGTTTTGTTGGGGAAAGCCCTGATTTTTTCAGGAAAATAAATCTTAAATCAGAAAAAATAAATTAATTGAGAGAAGGGCAGATGGAAGATTTGATTTGGACGTTTTCGAGTTTTAAAGTGAGAGCAGGACCTTTTAGGTGTTATTCAGAAGTGAGAGACTAAATATTAAAAAATAAAAAACATATTAATGGATAAGATTTGGTTTAAATTATCTTTTAAAATATATTAATAAGAATTATATGGATGATGACGCGGAGTGACACCTAAGTTTATGTATGGATACATACTCATATATAATTTTTATTTATACAAATAATTATAATTAAAAATATGCAGTACTAATGTATTAACTATACATAATTGTCAAACTATATAACAACTTCAACTAAAATTATAAATAATTAATAAGTTCAAATTTTAAAGTCAAAATAAAATAAAAACACAATAATATTTAAATATAAGGTATTTTACTTATTTTAATTATTTATTTGCCTAAAAAAAAAGTTGATCGGGCCAAACGGCTGCCCATGGGCCGCGGGCCAAATTCAGCCTAGCCCATTAGGCCCGTCGGGCCCATCGGGTCGGGTCAAATAGGCCCATTTCTATATGGGCCTCTAATTTTAGAGCCCCGTCCGTATTAGGTTTCGGGTTGGCCGGGCCGGTCCATCGGATCGGGCACAAATTGTCGACTCTAATTAAGAGTTTGCAAGTAATTTTAGGACGTCCCAATAAGAAAAATGTGCAAGTAATAAAAAGCAAAAGGAGTATTTAGAGTAGAATTTAATACTTCTCGTTCTTTTAAATATGGTACTAACGAGTTGAAGGTTTGGAACAAAAAGGTCTTTGGATCACTGGACAAAAAGATAGAGGAGCTAAAAATAAAAATTCACCAGAAGGACATCCTAGACGACACTTTTGGATTAGAAGAGGGAGAATACATAAGGAGAAATGAAGCGGCATCCGAACTCCTATTAAATTTGAAATGGAAAGGCAACCTATAGGCGCTAAAATCACGAATCAAATGGCTCAAATGGAGGACGTAAACTCTAGATTTTTCCACAAAGTGATTGTTGGGATATGAATCCTAATATAAGTCCTAATTGATGTTGAAGTAGTTTTGATAAGCCAAAAGTAGACTTGAATATATTTCTAAGTGTTAACTGATCTAGTTATGGGAATCGTCTTGTGAGCAAGATCAGTAGAGTACAAAAGTAAGTAAGAAAAGTTTAAGTATGAAAGGAAAGACTAGTACGTTTTATAAGTACTGATTATCATAGGTTTTATGATGAGCATTTAAACGATGTATAGAAGCTCATATGTTTTGTATTTTATTGATGTATAGATTTAAGGTGACTAAGCTGGAATTATAAACCTTAATGTAATGTAATAGTCTTGTTAAGATTAGATTGATATGACTAGTTTAGTTTTATAGACTAGAAGTCTACTGAAGAATGAAGACAAGAAGACTCGCGAAAGACAAGACGAGTTATGAAGAAGTCGGAAATATTCTAAGTATGGAATATGACTAGAAGACAAGACGAGTGCGCAAAGTGAAGATAGTTTAATTAAGTGGAAAACGTGTATAAGGATAAGATCGTGTATTGAAGAAGTTAGTTATGGAATAACTAATTAACTGAAGAAACGCGTGGAAGGATAAGAAGAAACAGTTAGAAGTTGGTTATCAAGAAAGTTAGTTGGATAACAAACTATTCTTGTTATTCAGAAGTCTATAAATACTTGGAGGTATTCAACGATTAAAGACTACTGAAGCATTGAGGTTTACTAAGCAATTACTGAGAGATATTTGAAGAAAAGAAGAAACTCGCAGAGTTCAAGTTCAGAAAGTTCAAGCCACAAGACAAGTCAAATTCGAAGAAGGCTACTACTGGACTAGAGAAGTTTTTCTTTTATAGTTTTGTTCAAGTCGCTAGTTACTTGTAAAATAACTAGTTGTTAGATCGAAGAAACACTTGGTAGTGTTATCGAAAAGATCGAAGTCTTATTTCTTGGGACTTAAAGCCACAAGAACACACTACTCGAAGAGAAGAGTAATAAGGATTTCACGACTGGAGTTGTGAGAGTGGATGTAGACAAGTTGTCGAACCACTATAAAATTCGTGTGTTGATTTACTTTACTGTTTTATTTGTTGTTTAGTTTATTACTTGTTAATTGATTAATTCTGCATATAGAATAGACAAGTTCAGTGTTCATATTTCGATATTAGTTGAGTATAAATCTTAAGGGCTCATTGTTAATTCTAATATTCCGCATTGTGTACTTTGATATTCTGAAAGATTTTTAAAAGTCTATTCACCCCTCCCATCTAGACTTTTACTAGCTTACTCAATCTTACTACTCAACTAGGGACGATCAAGTGGTATCAGAGCAGTAGTTCTTTGGACTGCTGTTTCTTGATCACCCCAAAAGACTTAGAGGGAGTCTTGGTTCTTGTACTTATCTGTGATCATCACGTACTTGATTTTCTTGTATCTTTGATCTATCTGAAAAATTTCTACTAATCTTCTTGAATCATGTCTAAAGAAATAAATGCTAATCAATTGCCCAAGTTCTCTGTACAGGACTATGACTACTGGAAACTAAGAATGGAAGCCATTTTCAGCTCAACTCACGACCTAATGGTGTCTGTTGTAAAAGAAGGACCTGTTGTAACCATGGTGGCAAACACTGCTACGCTGGAACCGTCTAAGGCCGTTGGTGTACTCGTCCCCAAGCCAAGGTCAGAACTCACTTTGGAAGAAATGAGACAGAATAATTTGGACAGTTTACCCAAGAACTATATTTTACATACCCTTCCCAACGAGTATCTGGGAAAAGTATTAAAATGTAAAACGGCTAAAGACATGTGGGATCGAATTGCAGTCCTTTGTGAAGGGACATCCCTAATAAAGGAAAGTAAGTTATCCACAGTTGTTCAAAGATTCGAATCATTTAAGAAGAAGGCTGGTGAAAATATAGACCAGTTAGATACTCGCTTTACACGCATTATGAATGATTTGGAAGTACTTGGCAAGACTTATACTAATCGTGAAATCAATTTGAGGATTCTTAAATCTCTAGATGATAGATGGAAAATGGTCAAGATGATCATTAAGAATACTCAGGACATTGATGGATGGTCAGCCGAAACAATGTTTCAAACTCTCAAGGCACATGAGTTCGATCTAGATGAGGATGATCCTATAGTGATAGGGAGAAGATTGTGTCTAAGAATGTTGCTTTTAAGGCATCTTCGTCTAGGAGCTCTAGAGTAGACAAGTCTAAGTCTGCTAGCATCAAGGACGAACTAGATAGGTCTGATCTGAGTATGAAAGATCAGTTGAGTCTAATGGTCAAGATGTTCGACAAGCTTAACAAAAGATACAGTAGATATAAGCGTTTTTACAAAGATTCTAGAGGTTCTGCTAACAATGACTCGTCTGAGACCAGGCGAGATCGAAACTCTTCCGAAAGGAGAGCTGAGGTCTCGAAAGAAAACAGACGAGATATGAACTCTGAGGATAGGAAGATTAGACGTTCTGATAGGAGAGACAAGAGAAGGGATACTTGATTCGGGTGGAATTTACACGATTTAGATGCATATTTGAAGCTCATTTGATGTTTATTTCATTGAATTATTGGTTGATTATCATTGTTTTGATCAAAATAAGAGAAAGGTAGTGTTTTGTCGATTGTGTAGGAAAAACGATGGATTTTAGAAGCAAAACACATACCATACTTCACTGGATCAAGAAGAGAAGCTGACCATTGGGTTCGTCTCGAAAAACGGAGTGGAATGGCCAAAAGAATCAAGTCGTTTGGAGGTCGGAAGCAAAAGTTATGCACGAAACAAGTTCGGAGTGCAACTCGGCCGAGCTCCCAACTCGGCCGAGTGGAAAAAGAGTCCAGAATCTGGAACATCTTGCAATCCGGCCGAGTTACACCATCCGGCCGAGTGGCCTGAAAAATGCTCAAGATATGTTTAAGGCACGACTCGGCCGAGCTCTCCAATCCGGCCGAGTGGAATTTTGATCCAGAATCTGGAATGACGGACAATCCGGCCGAGCTCTCCAATCCGGCCGAGTGGAATTGGAATGCAGAATCTGGAACGATTGGCAATCCGGCCGAGCTACGTCATCCGGCCGAGTTGCCTGAAAAAGAGGGCAATGCATTCTATGGCCCGACTCGGCCGAGCTACAACATCCGGCCGAGCTACTGAGTGAACAAAAATGCAAAATACGCTTTTGGAAGTGCCCGACTCGGCCGAGCTGTCCAATCCGGCCGAGTGACCTCCTATTTTTGCCCAAAAACGTGTTTCGACTTAAGGGCACGTGTTCAGCACTTTTGGAGGAGTATATAAGGTCCAAAGTTCGTTTTTGAAAGGGGATTCCACACATTGAGAAGTCTCTACACATAGTTTCACATAGTGATAGGTTTTTGAGATAGTTTTCTTCTTGTTTTCCATAGATTAGCTTAGAATTTAGTTAATTTGGTGCTTCAAATCAAGGATTGTAAGTGGGCCTTGCTTATTCCATCATATTGTAGCTACGATTTCATGATCAAGGTGATATTATTCTATTTTGCAATTCAATTTGGTATTTTCTCAAATTCTCATTTCTTTTGCTATTTCACCATGAGTTTGATGTTATATGTTGTTATAGCCATGGGATTCTCTCAAGAAACCATGGGCTAATCCTCAATTGCCTTGGGTGTGGATGTTTTGATGAGAATTTAGTGTAAATTGTGGATTAATTGCATGATAAGCTTATAATTTTGGTGTTTAGGTTTCTAGGGTTGTACTTTGGATGATTCATTTGGTTGATTAACCCTATTAGCAAGCATGTTCGATTATGTTTATTGCAACGAGAGTTGGGTGGCATGATTGGGAGTGTGAGTGTGAGCTTTGATCAATTGAATAGAAGTTAATTAGTAATTAGCTCACCCGAGAGGGGTGTTAATGGCTAGACCGACAACCTTAGACACTAAACGAGTAGAGGTCGTCTAGGAGTTTGGTGAGAGGGCGTTTCATAAGCATTAGTAACCGTGTTGAAAGTGTTTATGAAACACTATCTTAGGGGCTTATGGTATTTGGTTAGATCCTATAATTGCTAATCAATGCACGATGTTTACCTATGCCTTTCGAGGGGGTTTGCACACTTATGTGATAGCCTTTAGCTTAACCAAAATTTGTAGTAAAATCATGTAATTGGTTCACTAGTTGACTAAATTGCTCACAAAACGGAAACACCCGAGGCAATACACTTCTCTTGCACTTTCCAACGAAAGTTAGATAGATTATTACTTCTTGTCATTAGTTATCATTACTTTGGTTAATTTAGTTTAATATTTTTGCTCTTATTCCCAAAAATCCAAACAACATCATTTAGTTACTACAATAGCATGATAACTTGCAACTTTAGGGACTCATTCTCACTTAATTAAGTCCTTGGAACGAAATTTTACTTGGTATACTTATCTTACAACTATACGATCCCCACACGCTTACGCTTGTGGGGATCGTATAGTTGTAAAAAGTGTGCAAAAATACATTCAAGTCAATACTTCTCCTATGAAAAAGCCTACTAACGATCCTTTATGCTATAATTGTGAGAAACCAGGTCATTACATCTATGAATGTCCGGACCTGAGCTCAGATGATCGAGTAGAAAGAAAGGCTAGACGCGAACGAAGATACAACAAGGGTAAGAGGGCTATGTTGGCAAACGATGAATCTGAAACGGATTCAGATGAGTTGCCTTCGTCTTCATCCAGCTACCCTTCTAGCAACGAACGAGAAGTTTTCATAGCAGACGATGGCCTAAGTCTCATGGCAAAGATCGAACAAGAGGTATCATCTGCAACTTCCTTTCGTTCATGTGATGACTCAGAATCTGATGAAAGTGATACTGCCGATAGTGGAGTAGGAAGTAGTCTTCATCACTCTACTGGTGTGACTGAAGAAGACCTCCTACTTGCGAATAAGGCATTCATGGAAGTCAGTGACGAGAACATCTCTTTAAAACAAGAAATCATTGATCTTAAAGAAGTTCAGTCTAAGGTAGATCCTAATATAACAGTCTTAAACAAACGCTTGACAGACGAGTTGAGTCAACTCAAAGACAAGTGTACATTGACAGACAAGTTGTACCAAGACCTACTCAAGAGACATGCAACTGAGACTAATGAATTCAATGTTTTAAAGAACAAGTGCAAAAAGCTTGGAGAACGCAATAAGTTCTTAGAGACTGAGGTCGTAAATCTAGACCTTAAACTTGCTGACTTGGTTAATTCTTCAATGATTAATCAACAATTGTCAGACAGGTATAGGGCTCCAGATGACAAGACAGGGTTGGGTGCAGAAACACCTAGCTCGTCTACTCATGTCATTAAGAACCCTACTACTGGTAGTTCAAGTTCTTTGACAAATGATAAAGGCAAAAGACCAATGGAATACGATATTGGAACGACAACCAAAGGTGTTGTACACAAGCAGACTAGAGTTAACACTCCGATTACCAAAGGTGGTAAAAAGAATGTTAATAACAGACTTGCTCCGTTTAGAACAAGTCAAAAGAGGACCACTAGTCGTGGACGACCAAACCAGGTCAGATACGAAGATTGGTATCCTGAGGAGATGAGTTATAGACGAGTACAAACTAGTTGGAAAGAGTCTAGACCTCCTTACATAAGGGAGTCTCAACTCTACTCAACTAGACCTAGGAAGGTTGCTCCAAAATATCGTACTCAACCTGTTTTATATCCTCCACCACTATCATATGATATCAAAAGTGAGGAAAGACCTAAACATGTCTATAAACCGTATGGCCCTAATGCCTATAAACCATATTCAAACTATCAAAGGCCTGTGCCTACTCAAGTAGAGGTCAAGTCGAAAGGCTATCTCAGACGAGTAGACTTAGAGTCTGATGATAGATCAGATAAGGTTGATAAGGTACTATTTGTGCAACAAGTATGGCAGATAACTAAAGAGGTCCAATTTGTTCAAAACTCCTATGTACATTTGGATTCCTCTTAACTCTACTAACCCCCCCCCCCAGGACCCCAATAGACAAGGAGGGTACCTAAGTTATTAAATATCATCATTGCAGGGTCGACTCGACTTGTATAAGAAGGGTGGTTCTGTAGGAGAAACTTAGTACATTGACAGTGGGTGTTCACACCACATGACTGGTACTAAGGCTCTTCTATCGAGCTACTGCGAGCAAGAAGGACCCAAGGTGATCTTTGGTGATAGTTCAATGGCCATTACAAAAGGTTTCGGTTAAATCAGAAATGGAGATGTAGAGATACAAGACGTATCTTACGTAGAAGGTTTGAAATACAATTTACTCTCTATTTCACAATTTTTTGATCATGGTTATAAGGTACAGTTCAAGAGTCAAAAATGCGAAATCATCGACAAGAGGACCCACACCGTACTACTCGTTGGCATCAGACAAGGCAGCGTATACATCGTGAATTGGAATAGTTGTCCCAGGGATACTTGTCTTCTTAATAAGAACCCCAAAGAGATCAGTTGGCTTTGGCATAGACGCCTTTGTCATATGAACTTTAAGGTGATTAATAAGATCGCATGAGACTACCTTGTTGAAGGTATACCCAATGAGATCTATTTCAAATCACATGTATGTGATGCTTGTCAAAAAGGTAAGCAGGTAAACGGTTCATTTAAATCTATTCCAACTCTCTCAATAAGTAGAGTCTTAGAACTACTACATATGGATCTTCATGGTCCTATAACTCCTCCAACTTTGAACGGTAAAAGGTACACGCTTGTTGTTGTAGACGACAATTCTAAGTTTACTTGGGTAGTCTTTCTACACAAGAAGAGTGATACTCAAACTCTCCTACCTGATCTGTTAAAAAGGATACAAGTTGAGAAGAGTCAGCCCATTATCAAGATTCGTAGTGATAAGGGGACTGAATTTATCAATAGTTACATCAAAGATTTTTGCTCTAAAAGTGGTATCCAGCACCTTACTAGTGCAGCTAGGACTCCACAACAAAACAGAGTAGCTGAGCGAAGGAATATAACACTCAAGGAAGCCTGCAAAACCATGATAGCCGAGTATAACACTCCTCAGAAGTTTTGGGCAGAGGCAATTAACACAGCCTGTCACACTCAAAACAGAAGTGCAATCAACAAAGCACTAGGTAAGACACCCTACGAGGTATGGAAAGGTAGAAAACCAAGAATTTCTTATTTCCATATATTCGGATGTAAATGTTTCATCCATAACAATGGGAAGAGCAAGTTGAATGCTTTCGATGCAAAAGCAGACGAGGAGATATTCTTAGGATACTCCTCTACGAGCAAAGCATTTAGAGTATTTAACTACTCGACTCTTTGTGTGGAAGAAACTCCACATGTGGTCTTCGATGAATCTAGACAGGACTCGCCTGCTGACCAGATCAGTAAGAAGGTAGATGACTTAAAGCTTCAATCTGACAAAGAAACAGAACTATATGAATCGGTTCAAGTATACAGCCCATTTCTGAAAGCCCTCGAGTCAGACGAAGAGGAGAAGGTAAGTGACAAAGGTAAGTCTACTAGACTAGTAGACATGCCTGCTCTGGTCGACTCTACTCCTGTTAAATCTGCTAGTATACATGATGTAGATGCACATGATAGCATAGATAGCTTGGATGATGATAGTATGCATGTTAAGAATAGAAAGACTTGGAAATCTGCTCACCCAAGTGAAAACATCATAGGTGACTCTACTGTTGGTGTAAAGACTAGGAGACAACTCTTTGAGTCACAAGAACAGACGAGTCCATCTCTATTTTGCTGGTGCTGTTTCCTTTCTTCTATTGAGCCTAAGACTGTCAATGAAGCCTTGGCCGATAGTAACTGGATCATTGCCATGCAAGATCAGTTGAACCAATTTGTTCGAAATGACGTCTGGGAGCTTGTCGACAGACCAGTACACCATAACGTAGATGGCACTCGATGGATTTTCAAGAATAAGAAAGATGAGAATGATCTAGTTGTGAGAAACAAAGCTAGACTAGTTGCACAAGGTTATTCACAAGCTGAAGGCATAGATTATGATGAAACCTTTGCACCCGTAGCTAGACTAGAAGTTATTCATCTATTTCTTGCATATGCTGCTTATATGAAGTTTACCGTATTTCAAATGGACGTCAAAAGTGCTTTTCTTAACGGTGTACTTGCTGAAGAGGTATATGTAGAACAACCTCCAGGTTTTGAAGTCAATAACCATCAAGTATACAAGTTGAAGAAGGCATTATACGGACTGAAGCAAGCTCCAAGAGCATGGTACGATACTCTATCTCACTTTCTACTTGAAAACGGTTTTACTAAGGGCAAGGTCGATAGAACCTTGTTCAGAAGACAGGAAGGTAAGGATATTCTCCTCGTTCAAATTTACGTGGATGATATCATTTTTGGTTCACCCAACAAAAGCATGAGTGAAAGCTTTTCAAAGCTCATGCAAAGTAAGTTTGAAATGTCCATGATGGGAGAAATGAACTACTTCCTTGGTCTTCAAGTAAAACAGTCTAATGAAGGGATTTTCATAAATCAAGCCAAGTATACTCGTAATCTACTCGATAAGTATGGTATTAAGACTTGTAAATCTGTTGGAGTACCAATGCTAACTGCCTACAGGATGGATCTAGATGAGCGAGGTAAGTGCGTAGATCAATTATATTATCATGGCTTAATTGGCTCTTTGCTCTACCTAACTGCTAGTAGACCAGATATAACTTTTGTTGTTGGTGTATGTGCTCGATTTCAAGCCAACCCCAAAGAAAGTCATCTAGAATCTGCTAAAAGAATATTGAAATATCTAAAAGGAACCATCAACCGAGGTTTATGGTACCCTACTGATGATGATTTATTCCTAAGTGGATACTCAGATTCTGACTTTGGTGGCTGCAAGATAGATAGGAAATCTATTTCCGGTACATGTCAATTCTTAGGTTCTAAGCTCATTTCATGGTTTTCAAAGAAACAGAGGAATGTAGAAATCTCTACTACTGAAGCAGAGTACATGGCTGCAGGTAGTTGTTGTAGTCAGCTATTATGGTTAATACAACAACTCATATACTACAATATTGTAGAATCCAATTTACCTATATTATGTGACAGTAATAGTGTTATTGCCATTACTCAAAACCCTGTTTTGCATACACGTTGCAAGCATGTAGATGTAAGACATCATTTCATACGTGATCATGTTGAGAAAAAGAACATACGCATGGAGAAAATACACACTGACATACAACGAGCTGACATTCTTACAAAGCCATTACCTGAATCACGATTTCATGAGTTATGCATTAGCTTAGGATTGATTGATCTTAACCCTACTTGCGCATAGCATTGTACTAACAAGACAGGTACTCAAAAGCAAGTTATTCGCATAACAGATGAGTACAACTTAATCATATCACTTTACTTTCAGACCCGACTAGACCCAGGTATACAAGGTCAGACAAGATGACCAAACAACCTGATGAAGAAGCTGGTAAAGCTGAGGGTAATACTAAAGGGAATAAACATTTAAGGGGGAAATTATGATTTCTTAAATATCCTTATGTTGACTCTTAAGTTTGTTAAAAGTCATCTTGATCGAAACCTTGAGTTCTGCATTTGATAGATATTCATGTTAATTATTCTACTCTACTACTTGTATCTACTCTCATACGTTGCACAAGATGAGACAGGTACTTGATGATGTTCGACAGACAAGCACAGTCGAAGGGGGAACTCGTCTAGTGCGAAGTAGTCTACTAGTCTGTTCTGATGAACTCGAACAGACCAGATAGGCTCTCTCGTGATTTAAATTCACTAAGTGTTTAAACGTAAATCAAGGGTATTAGTGTAACTTTGTATTGCGAATTTTGGGAAACCCTAAAACTGGATTTATACACTCCATTTAAATGAGGTGTATACACCCAGTTCCCGCCCAAATGTACTGGACTAGGTCAGATGAGTACACCTCTCTCTTCTAACCAATAGCAAAGATGGATTCCAAAGTTTACAATATCAATTCACATAATAGTCTCGATTACGTAACTGAATTCCAAAGGTTTTTCGATCAAATTGATCTTAGTCGTTCATTCAAAAACTTTTTTGTAACAAAACCAATCTTTCCTAAAATCACTCCTCACAGTTCACTCTACTTTCCTAATTTCTTACAATCAATTTCTCTCTTGATATCTCTGTGATTGAATACTTGTTTCGAAAATGTCGATCGTATCTATGTTCGATGTCAAAACTAACATGCAAGCGAGGTTTGATCTAGGCAAGTATACCTCGGAAGGCAAGGTGCATGTAGAGAGATCAGTGTTCTTCAAGGGTAGGCATTCTGAAGACAACAAGGAGATTCTCATTAAATGCTTCAGATGCGGCCTGAAACCATACTTGGAAGCCGTTCCAGAAGTTGTCTATGAGGAAGAAGTTTTGGAGTTCTTCGCCACTGCTACTCGCCTAGCAGACTCGATTAAAGCATTTGTTGGTGGTTGTCGAGTGGAGATCACTCGAGAGGTTCTGTTCGAAACATTACGCTTACCTTCAGGTTCGATTAATGTCGAACAATACGGAGCTGGTCAAAAGCTAAGGTATCTAAGTATATTTTGTGGAAAGAAGTTGAAGCTAGGGCGTGATAGCAATATTCCATCTGTGAAGAAGAAGGAGTTGTTGCCAAAGTACAAGACTCTTCTTGACATTGCAAGCAAGATGCTGCTTGGTGTCACTGGAAGTTATGATTCTGTAACTCTCCAGAAGGCTAGAGTGATGACTGCTATATATGATGGCATCACTGAAGGAAATTGGTCCAAATTGTTCTTGGATCGTGTAATGTACTTTGCCAAGAATGTGAAGGTGGATACCGACTCGAGAGAATGGGTGGTGTCTGCTGTTATGAGTTTTGGTAATAAGCTAGTATCCTGTTACCCGTCTTGCTACCGAACAAGAAGGACTGGAGCAAGGGTAAGCCCTTTCATGTTCTAAAGTATTACTTGAAGAAGGATGCACTCGATAGACAAGCTAAGGAAAGGAGGCTTGAGCGAGAGAAAATCAAGATTAATCCAAGAGACGCAATGATCGAGGTTGAGTCGTCTAGTGCTGAAGAAGACGAGGCTCAAGCTGGAACTAGTGGAGCACTAGTAAATTATGTGTCCGATGAGGCCATGATTGAGGCTGATGATTCTGAGGAAACAGAATCAGATGGAGCTTCGGAAGAAGAAGTCGAGGCTGAGGAACCGTATAGACTGGTGATGGTCGAGACAAGTTCTCCACCAGTAGAGAAGATTGAAATGGTTAGTACTTCTCTTGCTACTTCCATCTTACTTCCTCTTAATGTTCCTGTTAAAACCAAGGCAAGATCACTTCGATCTCGTGCCAAGCCTATTCCCCAAACCACTCCAAGGTTCGTGCAACCTCTGAACACTAGAATTAGCCAAGACACAACCATATATGCCCTAGCTGATACTCCTACAGCTGCAATACCAAACCTAACCACATCAAAGCCCCAAGAAACCACAATCCAAATTACTCCCACACCCACAACAGAATATGTTGACCCATTAAACCCATCTGTTTCGGGAACTCCACTAGCTGACACTTCAGCAACTGAGCTAAGGACCCCACTTACTCAGACCCCTCCCAAAAATAGATTTGAAGCCCTGGTTGATTATCCTATGTGTGTGCGAGAAAAGAGACTGCGTGCACAAATGACCAGAAATCTGAAGAAGATGCTACCATCAATCGAGATCGACACGTCTTCAGAAATTTATGAGAAGTTGATCAGGATATGCACTTGGGTTGCATTCAAGAAAGGTCCAACTAAGGACATTTTTGAAGTAATTCTTAGAATGGGTGGAATTGCAAACTTTCAAGACTGGGAGATGGAACAACAAGAGAACAGTGGAGTTAGGAACTACTCTGATCTACTCCCATCCCATGCCTTGACTGCTCTGGTGAAGAAAATGTTGAACGTTCCTGATGATGTGCTGACATCAGAAGCACAGACAAGTGTAGGTGTGCAAGTTTCAGAAACTGATCTTGTTGAAGAATTTATGCCTACTGATCCGATTCTTGATCTAGAGAATGCATCTGATCAACTGAGAGGAATGGTCTTTGGATTCCAAGTTGAGCATGCACATGGCCCAAGGTGCAATGTTGGTCAGATCACTAGACATGTAGAGAAATATTTTCGTTCAGAAACTTGTGCGTATACTGCCAAGCTGGTTCAGATTGTTCAAAAGAAATGTGAAGATGCTGAAAAAAGAGCGCAGGAAGCAAGGTTAGACATTATACCTTACTGTCCTAGTGAGCAAGCGATAGTTGAAAGTGTCGTTTCAGAGAAAGCAGTAGAAGACGAGGTCCTGTCTACTGATATGGAAGACGACTTAGTGGAAGTTCCAGTTTTTAATGAAGATGAACTTATGGAAGAAGTTGTTCCTGAAGAAGTTGTTCACACAACTAAACTCAATCAGACTGTTGTGATAGATGAGTTGAAGAATGATCTAAAGCAGGTGATTAAGTCTTCTATTGATGAATTTCTGAAATCCGATGTGAAGAAAGTCTTGATAGATCAGAATGAGTCTCTTGTGGAAAGTTCAAAGGCACTGATTGTAGATGAAGTTAATTAGATTGATGATACATTCAGACAAGAGATGTTTACTCAATTGGAAGAGTTTTTGCATAGCCAAGTTGAGTATTCTGAGAAAAGTTCGGTTGAGTTTGCGAAAGTTTTAGCTTAAGAGTCGAAGAAGATGGAGAGACTCTACCGAGTAAAGATTGAAATTGCAGATGACTCAGAAACTAGAGTTTGTTGCTACTAAACTAGACAAGCTGAGTCAAGATAAGAGTCATCAAAAGCAAATTGATAGAGCTGCTGAGTTGATGAAGCAAGCTATTCAAGAAGAAATGACTCGTTTCACTTCACTTTTCACTCTTAAGGCAAGTGATGAAGCCAAAAAGGGGGAAGAGATTGAAGAGGTGAAAGTTGCTGCTGCGACTGTGACTGATCTTGTTATTCAAGAGACTAGTAGACCTAGAAGAAGAGGCTGACTAGTAAAGAAGGCTGATTTAGAGCAGGTCAGTACAGAAGAGCAGATGAGACTAGCGAAAGGCAAGTCGATTGCAACTGAAGTTCAAGTTCAAACTCAAACCAGACAAGTTAAAAGAAAACTTGAGAAGAAGAAAGAAGTATTAGGTGAAATACTTGCTGGAATAAATGATGAAGATGTTGAATCACTCCATAAGAAGCAGAAGCTTGAAGATGATCGTCATGCTAACAAGAAAGTGTTAGGTAAACACATCAAGAGGCTGCAAAATATGAAAGAAAATCCAGATTTGATTGTAGATGCCCAGATTGACAAGTTCATTGACAATGAGCATAGAGATGCATGGAAAGTTGTCAAGTTGAAGTGGGAAATAGATCATTGGATTGTTCGTAAGTATGGAGATGCTGATAGCAAAGAAGAGTTGTTCGCAGTATTTGATAAGTTCATGGAAGCTGAAGATGGAAATTTATGGAACTTAATCATGAGAATTGCCACTGCTATTGGATACAACATTCTCGTTCCAGATTTTCCTAAGTGGGAAACTCCTCTACTTGGTTCTGGAAAAAGAGTTGATTTCAACAAAGTTAAGAAGTTTGAAGAAGAATTGCTCGAGAAGGAGAAGATCGATAATGAAGATCACATTTCGGATATTCACAGAAGGATTCTAGAAGCGTTTTGTGTTGCTAATCCAGACGTTGGAAATATCAGTAAGTAAGGATTGTAAGTACTTTACTTATTTTTCATTTTGCTAAGTATTTGTAATCTACTTGATCTTATGATTATGAATGAAAAGATAACACATTTTGAGAAGATAACTACTTAACTAGTCTACTGCCTTAAAATAATTCAAGTAGTTTTGGCTTCATCAAAAAGGGGGAAATTGTTGGGATATGAATCCTAATATAAGTCCTAATTGATGTTGAAGTAGTTTTGATAAGCCAAAAGTTGACTTGAATATATTTCTAAGTGTTAATTGATCTAGTTATGGAAGTCGTCTTGTGAGCAAGATCAGTAGAGTACAAAAGTAAGTAAGAAAAGTTTAAGTATGAAAGGAAAGACTAGTATGTTTTATAAGTACTAATTATTATAGGTTTTATGATGAGCATTTAAACGATGTATAGAAGCTCACATGTTTTGTATTTTATTGATGTATAGATTTAAGGTGGCTAAGCTGGAATTATAAAGCTTAATGTAATGTAATAGTTTTGTTAAGATTAGATTGATAGGACTAGTTTAGTTCTATAAACTAGAAGTCTACTAAAGACTGAAGACAAGAAGCTCGCGGAAGACAAGATAAGTTATGAAGAAGTCAGAAATATTCTAAGTATGGAATATGACTAGAAGACAAGACGAGTGCGCAAAGTGAAGACAGTTTACTTAAGTGGAAAACGCGTATAAGGATAAGATCGTGTATTGAAGAAGTTAGTTATGGAATAACTAATTAACTGAAGAAACGCGTGGAAGGATAATAAGAAATAGTTAGAAGTTGGTTATCAAGAAAGTTAGTTGGATAACAAACTATTCTTGTTATTCAGAAGTCTATAAATACTTGGAGGTATTCAACGATTAAAGACTGCTGAAGCATTGAGGTTTACTAAGCAATTACTGAGAGATATTCGAAGAAAAGAAGAAACTCGCAGAGTTCAAGTTCAGAAAGTTCAAGCCACAAGACAAGTCAAATTCGAAGAAGGCTACTACTGGACTAGAGAAGTTTTTCTTTTATAGTTTTGTTCAAGTCGCTAGTTACTTGTAAAATAACTAGTTGTTAGATCGAAGAAACACTTGGTAGTGTTATCGAAAAGATCGAAGTCTTATTTCTTGGGACTTAAAGCCACAAGAACACACTACTCGAAGAGAAGAGTAATAAGGATTTCACGACTGGAGTTGTGAGAGTGGATGTAGACAAGTTGTCGAACCACTATAAAATTCGTGTGTTGATTTACTTTACTGTTTTATTTGTTGTTTAGTTGATTACTTGTTAATTGATTAATTCTGCATATAGAATAGACAAGTTCAGTGTTCATGTTTCGATATTAATTAGTTGAGTATAAATCTTAAGGGCTCATTGTTAATTATGATATTCTGCATTGTGTACTTTGATATTTTGAAAGATTTTTAAAAGTTTATTCACCCCTCCCCTCTAGACTTTTACTAGCTTACTCAATCTTACTACTCAACTAGGGACCAACAGTGATCAATCACAGAAGGAAAACAAACGAGATCATTGGAATTCAAGTCGAGGAGCAGTGGGTAGAGGAACCAAACGAAGTAAAAGCCAATATCATATCATTCTTTGAGGCACAGTTCAGAAAACGGCAAGGTATCAAACCTAGCCTACCAACAAGTTTCATGGATAAGAAGGTTAGTGACAGTGGCAGATCCAGGATTTTAAATTTGGGGGTATGGAAAATATTAAGTAAAATACTACTATATTAATAAAAGTTATACGATTTGAGAAAATTTAAAAAAAAAATTACTTAACGTTCAATTAAATTACAATTACAATTGAGACCGACGAATTCTCATGTTTTGAAAATGGTCTATGATATTATTATCGGAAATTTGTAGAAATACATCATTCTCATCAAAAGTAACCAAACTATCATTTAATAATTGACCACCCATACTATTTCGCAACTTATTTTTTTACATAAGTCATTTCGCAACTTATTTTTTACATCAACTTGATGAGCAAATAAATTATTGGATAATTCATGTGTTTCTTTGTCGATCTCGACAAGATTCATTGAGAGAGCACCAAGATTATGCGAATCCCGAAACCCAACATCTCCTCATATATCTTTAATGAATATGTCAAGGTTACATTCAAGAGCCATCATATCAAATTTTAAACTAAATTAATGTAGCATAATACAGCAAATTAAACCTGATGGAAAGATTGGCGGCGACAGCAAACACTTTGGAAATGTGGGGACGGAAATCTGATTCGGAATTTCGGAGGCGTAAAAAAGAGTTGGAGAGGGAGATAGAATGGCTTCGTGAGAGGCCTACGCTGAATCGGTGATTAGTGTGAGAATTGCTTGAAATTCATGTGTTTAATTCGCATAATTTGATAGGCTTTCTTGCATTATTTACACTAAATCGACTAATTGCACTTGATTTGGAGAAAGGGTGTTGTTTGCTATTTTTATAGGAAAAAGAGCACATTTGGAGTGAAACACACCTCAATTATTTTGTGACATCAATTGAAGAAATGAAATGAGAATGGAGTCGAGCAAAAATGGAAGTTGAAGATTATTTGGGCCAACAATTTAATTGATGGCCCATTTAATTGAGTAGTACGAGAATTGCAATGGATCAAGTGGGCCCATTTGATAATTGTTGCAAGGAATGAATTAAAAAGCAAGTAGCCCATGTAGCTTGATGGAATTGGCCCAATTATTGCAGCTGTCAAAGAGGAAGCAAGCTGCCAAAATTAAAACAATTAATTTAAGAAGGTTACCGTATACAGTATATATTACTTGGAAGCCACGCCACGCATGCTGCTATATATACCTAGGAGGAGAGCACGCAGAGAAAAAAACTTTCAACTTTCATCTTCTTAGATAATTTAGGTTAAACTTAGTCTCTACTCTCAATTTCAAGCAAGGATACTCATTGATTTTGTTATTTCTTCAAGTTTTGAGCACTCTTCACTCTAGAGGTGACTTCTATCCATATTACAAGTTTGTGGGTAAATTTAATTTAATTTCAAGTTTTGTTAATTTATTTTCCATGAGTATGTTTTCTCTAATTGTTTTAGATATTAATTACTTGAATGGTTATTTTGGTAATTGGTGAGGATTAGGAAGATGTCTTATTATTGGGTTTGGACAATAAAAGGTAGATCAAATAAAAGAAAAAAACCTAGGACCATAAGCTCACATGCCGAGCCAGAGGTCGGAGCGCCATTAAAACCTTGCCTGGGAAAATCCTCCTTAGGGAAAAAACTCGGGTCAAGGGAAAAAGGTACACTCCTCTAAAAATCAATGTCTATAAAAAAACTGAATACAAATCATTGTGCAGAAATGAGAGTAAAAAATTCGGGGGGTAACCCCTCCAGACACAGTCAAGGCCAGTCTTGGCCACAACATCAGCAGCCTGATTGGCCTCTCTAAAGACGTGCGTGTATCGGATGTGCATTTCCTGCGTAAGAGGATGGATCTTGCTCCAGAGACCTTGCAGACGCCAAGGAATGGAAGGTTTGGAGCTCATAAAAGTGTAAACCGTGAGTACTGAATCCGACTATATCCAAAGGAAGTGTCAACCCTAATCATGTGCATACTTGATGGCCATAAGTACCGCTGCCAACTCAGCCTCAAGAGGGAGGCCCCAACCTACCTTAGTAGCAACCGCAGCCACGAAAAAACCCCTGAACGTCCTGAAAACCGCCCCCGCATGCAGACTACCCGGGGAAGAAGAGGCACTTTCGTCCGTGTTAACCTTGTACCAACCCGGATCAGGCGGGAACCAAATCACAGATGAACTGTTTCTCGTCGGCTTATGTCTATTCGAAACGTCAAGAGCCCTAGCGATTAGTAGATCTCGAACTGTGCTGTCCGAATATCCCCTAGCTATGTTGTTGGCCTCCCTGATGCCCGAAATGATCTAAGTCATACATCTCCTAACAGAGGGTGAAACCTCATCGAATATCACCTTGTTCCGCAGAGTCCAAACGGCCCAAATAGCAGTGACGAAGCCCGCCCTCCACAACTCCAAAGACTATGGACCCAATCGAACTCTAGTGGCCTGTAGGAAGATATCCAGGAAGCTTACCCCAGTGTGAATCGTGACCCCAAACATGTGAGTCAAGTTGCGTAGAATCTCCAATGAGAACGGACAATGGGCAAGCAGATGGTCAAGCGACTCAGAATCCCCGCGACACAGCACATAGATCGACGGACCCTGAATCCCAAAAGATGAGAGCCAGTCCGCTGTGGGCAGCTTGCCCCAAACCGCTCTCCAAATCGCAGTCGAACGACACATGGGAATGAAGGTGCTCCAGATCCATGATGCCCATCCAAGCTTGGGTAAGGGTGATCTGAGCATATCATATGCCATGCTGGAAGAGAGTTCCCCTGAGAGTGAGCCTTCCCAAATACGTTTATCAGGTCCCTTAAGCACCGTGATCTGTAGGATATCCCTGACAATCTCTGTAAATCTCATGATAAAGCACCTCGAGAAGTACCAACACTCATCATAGAAGATATCCCCAACCGTGGAAGTGAGGGTAGAAGCGAACCAGTCCGGCAGACCCATCCTCTCAAAGATAGTATGTTGGGATATAAATTCACCCTAAGCCCCACTTGATGTTAGAATAGTTTTGATGGCCAAAACACTTAGAGTTTATAAATGTAATAGGATCAGCTGACTATGTATAGATCAGCTTAGACTAGTCTTGTGTAATCAGTTGTATTAATCTCAGCTGATTAGCACAGTATTGGCTTACATGCGCATCCTCAAGCTGATTAGTGTGAGAAGGCATGAAGACTAGAAGATCCTTGAAGACCAGATAAGTAAGGTGCTTGTATACCTACTTAGCTGATGGAGTCCAAGTTGAAGATGGCCTAACAGAGCACAAAGAATTGCCAGATCAGAAGAGTGTTACTCTTCTGATATCAGAAGACAGGAGACTTAAGGCCAGACGAGTAGCCAGAAGACTAGTAGTGAAGATCAGAATACTAGGAGCTCGTCCAGGACTCGGCTAATTCCAAAGTCATCTTGCATTTCAAATGAAGACCTACCATTCTTAGAAGATTGACATGATCCCAGAATTGAAGCAATCAAGCGGCTGGAATCAAGGAATCAAGCAAACATGGAAAGATTGCCCCAACGGCTAGTTGCAACAATCATCCCTTTAAATACAAGAGGATGAGAAATCACAAACAAGAAGTCACTACGAGAGAATTCACAAAAGCTAATCAAGCAAGCAAGCAACAAGCCTTATTCTGTTGAGAACTCTCCAAGAGCCCAGAAACCATTAGAACACCTTCTAGCTCTTAAGTTATTTCCCATCCAACCAAAGAACCTGAATCCTACTCTCATTGTATACTCATTGATTTAGGCACAGTGGTTAAGCAATTTATAAGCTTGAACCATTAGTTGGATACATTCAAAAACCCCAAAACCCTCCACCATAAGGTTGAGTTTTTGAACCCCTGTAAAAGTGCAAGTGCTTCCAATCACTTGTGGAGACCGTAGTAGTTAGGACTGCTCAGATCTCAAAGTCCTACCCTTGGGACTATAAAGGACAAGCCCTTGTAATTTTTGGTAAATTAAAGGGATTAAACATCACGTTAGGACGTGAGAGTGGACGTAGGATCGTATATCCGAACCACTATAAATCTGGTGTCATTTACATTCTGCACTTTACTTTATTGCTTATTCATATCTTTATATAGTGCATATTGTGTATTTCAAATATCTTCAAACAAGGCCATAACCTTCAAACCAACATCAGCTGAGCTTTTCATTAAGTAAACAAGTTAGTGTTTTCAAAAGAACTCAAGAACGAGTCTAAACAATCAGGCCTACTCACTTCCGCATTTAATTTCTTCAACAGATCACTATAGTCATCTGGACCAGCAGACTTGTAGTCCAGCTGACATAGAAATCAGAAGAGGTTCCAAACTCCTTTGAAAAAGTTTTAAAGTCTATTCACCCCTCCCCTCTAGACTTTAATCCCATTCACTACTCGTTCAGGGACCAACATAGTATAACCGAGCCAATTATCGTGCCAAAAGCTGACACGAGATTCTCTGCCAATGAGCCACCTCGAGCCATCTCTAAGTCTTTTTATCATGCGGACGAAGGATCGGGCCAATATAAGAGACTCTACCATAAGGTCTCAGTCTGTGCTCCGAATTAAAGTGCCTCCGATGCAGGAGCTCCGTATCTGGCGATTTGTTCTGAAGAATATCCCAGCTCAACTTATAGAGAAATGAGTCGTTCGCCAGTCGGATGGAACGAACCCCTAGTCCTCCTTTCCCCAATGGGGCACATACCCGCTGCCAAGAAACCGAACAAGCCCCGTTCTTGCGGTTCACATCCCCTTTCCAAAGGAAGTTCCTAATAGCCGACTCCACCTGTCGTAGCAAAGAACTGGGCCACTTGTAGACCTCATAGAATGGACCAAAGAGGCTGTAATGATTGATTTAAACAGGCAACGACGGTCGGCAAGGGACAAAGTGCTACCCTTCCACCTACTAAAGTTAGCTATGACAGAATCTGCCACCGATTGTAAGTGCGTTTTCCTTGGACTGCCGCGAAATATCGGAATCCCCAGGTATATGAAGGGAAGTGAGCCCTCAGTGATGCCAGTAATCCTGAACGTTCGACGACGCAGACTCAGGGGGACAGCTCTCCCAAAGAACACCCTGGACTTCGGAGGACTATAGATCTGACCCGACAGTCGCCCATAGCCCTGTAAGATGGAATGCAAGTTCCTAACGTTGGCCTTTGTAGCTCGCAAGAATATCATGATGTCATCCGCGTAGAAGAGGTAGCGGGGGACATTACGGATGGGTTGAAGTCTACCTCTATCTGTCTCCCAATCGATCCATCTCCCAAGAGCCTCCTCCGCGATACAGAACAGCAAAGGAGACAGAGGATCACCCTGACGGACTCCCCTAGTGCAAGAAAAGTAACCATTCGGCTCCCCATTAATGAGAACCGATATCCTAGCCGAGTCCAGAACTCCCCTGACCATAGAGATAAATGGTGCACTGAAACCCATTCTAACCAACACCGCCTCCAAAAACTGCCAAGACATCGTATCGAAAGCCTTAATCATGTCAACCTGCAGTGCCATATACCCACGAATCCTCGGATAGTCAATGGTGTTAATGGCATCTGAGGCAAATGCGATGCACGTGTGGATCCGCTTCCCCTGAACAAACCTAAACTGATATGTAGAAAGACAGCCACTGATAAAAGTACCCAGTCTCGACGACAAAACCCTGTTCATAACTCTGAAGATGAAGTTACCCATCACAATCGGCCTGAACTCCTCCACCCGACTGGCCCCCTCAGTCTTAGGAATCAAGGTCATGAAGCACGAATTCAGTCCAGGTGGCAGAAATCTAGCAATGAAGTAGTGTCTGACAACAGCTATGACATCCAGATCCACAATGTCCCAACAGCTGCGAAAGAAGGATCTCCCAAATCCATCCGGCCCCGGAGCGCTCGACGCATCCATCCCAAAGACTGCACAACGAATCTCATCAGTTGAGGGAACACCCAACAGAAGGGCATTCTGGTCAGCGGTCACCACAATGTCCATAAAACAATCAAGAATTGAGGCATCAAAAGACGCAGACGGGTCATCTGTAAGCAACTGAGAGTAGTAGGCAACCACGTGGGAACTAATGGTGTCCAAGTCCGTGTTGAGGGTCCCATCAATAACCATAGAAGTAATACTACCCCTGGAGTTCCTGATGCGTTGGGAGACGTGGAAGAAGCGGGTGTTCCTATCTCCATCAATCAACCACTGCAAGCGATTTCTCTGTGTGTAGAATTCATGCCTGGCAGAGAGCAACTGGTTCAAATCAACCTGAGCCTGAATCTCCTCTGCAAAGTTGGCGTCCGAATCACCCTCCAACTCGATACGATGCTGGATATCCGCAAGATAACGTGTAGCCGTCTCAATCTGAGTGAACACATTCCTGAAGACCGTCTTGTTCCATACCCGCAGAGCAGATTTGAGTCTCTTCAACTTCCACATAATCCGGACCATAGGATTCTAATGATCCAGCGGCTGAGTCCAAGAAGTAACCACAACAGATCTAAAGGAGTCGTGTTGGCACCACATACTGAGAAATCTAAAAGGACGTCTGACCTGAACCCAATCTGGTCTGACTGTAAGAAGCAACGGATGGTGATCGGACATGAGACGAGGGAGAGCCATAACATCGACACCAGCCCAAAGATCTAAGAACCCCTGATTGGCTAAAACCTTAGATGTAAAGCTATAGTACCCGAAGGGAAACGATTTTTATCCTAACATCTTGATGCTCTTAGCAAATCTAAATTGAAGCATAAACACGGTATAGAAAGTTCCACTCGATTTCACTAGGTAGAGAACACCTGAAGCATTCACTCACCCTTTCACTTCTTCGAATTATATTCGTAGTTGTTTATTGTTTTAATTGTCAATTTCTTTCTTTAGTAGTAATTTTCCTAACTAAATTGTGGTAATTGTTTTTTATGGTTATTTGCTTATTTTTAGTAGTTAAGTTATTTGTTAGTTTCTAGGTTGGTGTTTGATTTAATTTCTTGCATCTTGGTAGTAAGTTAGCTTAATTTAAGAAATTCAAGATCTGAAACCGCAGTTACATTGGTTATGCCAACATACAACTTTAGGGATCCATTGCACTAGCCCACCTCTCGTGGTTCAATACTACTTGTTCGAAATACTTACGTGTATACTATTGCGATCCCTTATACTTGAGGGGAAATAGTTAGTCAAAATATATTGCCTAAAATTCGTTCAAATCAATCGGGCTTCACGGTTGACGGAGGCTATGATGGAACTAGGGTGGCTCCTTATACAGGAGGAGACAATGTGGAAGCAACGATAAAAAAAAATTTAGTTGAAGGAGGCGACCTTTATACCAGATTTTTTCATCAGTCAGCTACAACACGTAAACGGCGGAAAAGAATAGTGAAGTTGAGGAATGATAATAATGAATGGGTGGAAGACCAACAAGGGTTATGCCCATTGGTGGGAGATTATTTTTCCAAAATATTTGAAGCTTCTGACATTGATGTTGAGAATAATACATTTCTAGGTGTTGTCCATCAAACTATTTCTCAAGATCAAAATGAGCAATTAACTTGTCCCTTTATTAAAGAGGAGTTCACGGCTGCTATTCATCAGATGCATGGGGATAAGTCGCCAGGGTCGGACGGATTCAATCCATCTTTTTATCAGAAGAGTTGGAGTATTATGGGGGACGACGTGTTTGATGCTTGTGTGGAATGGCTACATCGTGGTACTTTTCCTGAAGGGCTGAATTCGACCAATATTGTGCTCATCCCTAAGTGTGATGACCCGAATGCAATGACAGGACTACGACCGATTGCGCTCTGCAATGTAGTGTATAAAACTCTATCGAAGGTTCTATGCAACTGGTTGAAGACAGTATTACCAGAATTGGTAGAGCGAGCTCAATCAGCTTTCATCTCGGGCAGAGCTATTCAGGATAATATACATATCGCCTTCGAAACGCTGCATATGATGAAGAACAAACAGAATGGGAATAGTGGGGATGTAGCTTTTAAGGTGGATATCAGCAAGGCATATGATAGGGTGGATATGTCTTATTTGAAAATTATTATGCAACGCCTAGGGTTTGCTGAAATATGGATCAATTGGATAATGTTGTGTGTTACAACCGTATCATATTCGATTCATGTGAACGACGAGTTGGTGGGACCTATTCAACCAGGGAGAGGGCTTAGACAGGGGGATCCCCTATCCCCCTATCTTTTTATCTTATGTGCAGAAGGACTCTCGGCTTCTATTCGGCATGCAAACAACATAGGTATATTGCATGGAAGTAAAGTATGTAGAAGGGCTCCGGCGCTGCCTCACCTTCTGTTCACTGACGATTGTATGCTCTTTTGTAGGGCATCTACTGATGAATGTAAGGAGCTGAAACAGATCCTTAACACTTATGAGGCTATCTCTGGACAAGCAATTAATTACAACAAGTCGGGGGTCTTTTTTAGTAAGAATGTTAACTCACAGACGAGAACTGCCATATCAGAGATTATGGGAGTGGATAGCCCGCTGAACACCGGAAGATATCTTGGTTTACCTTCTCTTATATGGAGAGGTAAGTAGCATATCTTCAATTATGTTAAGGATAGATTGTGGAAAAAATTACAAGGATTGTGAAGTCGCAAGATTTCGAAGGCTGGGGAGGAGGTGCTTATTAAAGCCGCTGCTTAATCAATCCCATCATATTGCATGAGTATCTTTTTACTACCTTCTACATTGATAGATGAGTTGCATCGGATGTTGAACGCCTTTTGGTGGGGAAGTGGGACAAATACTTCTAAAGGCATGCGCTGGATGAAATGGGAAAAATGTGTACGCGGAAGAGTGTGGGAGGCAGGGGTTTTAGAGACTGGAATTTGTTCAATATAGCCATTTTAAGCAAAATTGGATGGTGTTTTATGCAAGAGCCGAACGACCTGGTAAGTCAGATTTTTCAAGCCAAGTACTTCCATAATAGCTGTTTCTTGGATGCTCATTTAGGCAACAACCCCAGCTTCACTTGGGCGAGTATTCACTCGGCTCATGGGCTGCTGCGACAAGGCGTAAGGTGGAAAGTGGGTTCAGGAGAGGACATTTGTGTTTAGGGTTTTCCATGGGTGACGGATGAAACAAATTTCTATATTCAATCACCACTTGTGGAAGGATTTGGAGACATGAGGGTGACAGACCTCATGGTGCCAGGGAGAGACGATGGAGTTGGGATTTGGTTGAGGCAGCGTTCATACCTCGGGATGCCAGAGATATTTTATGCACGCCTATTTCTCCAGCGAACAAAGCAGATAAACTTATTTGGCATTATAAGACCAATGGCAGGTACTTAGTGAAATTTGGCTACAACTTGGCGTTAAGGCTTACTAATGCAGATCGTATGGATGTCGAAGGCAAGTGGGGGCGCTGTGGAGACTGCAAACTCCCCCAAAGATTAAAGACTGTATTTGGAGGATTTGTTGTAATGTGTTACCGAATAAAGAAAACTTGTATTCTAGGAGGGTGATTAATGATAAGATATGTATCTTATGTGGTGTAGACGACGAAACAACATGGCATAAATTCTTTTGTTGTGAGTACGCGATCCAGTGTTGGAGAGAAGCACGGTTATTAAAGGAGGTGGAAGATGTCATGCCACAAGCAAAATCATTAAGGGATCTGGTGCTACACATTCTGGACAGCAAAGGAAAAGAAATGGGTGAACATTTTGCTTGTGTGTTATGGCTAATTTGGAAGCAACGAAATAAGTGATTTTGGTCTGGCGAATGTGTGACCCCTGCACGAGCGTTCGAGGAGGGAATCCAGATTCTCAATAAGTGGAAGCATGTACATAGGCCTCGTACCAGCAACAGAGGCCAACGAAGGTGCTCGGGTTGGCACAGACCTGGTCGGGGTGGAATGAAACTTAACGTAGGCGCGACTTTCTTCATTGACAGCAATTAAACGAGAATAGGCATGGTGTTACGAGACGACGAGGGGAAATTCTTGGTTGCTCGATCGCTGATTATAGAGGGATGCGTCGATGTAGCAACTGGAGAAGCAATGGAATTCTATGAGGCATTATCTTGGGTTCATAATCTACAGCTTGAGAACGTCACTATAGAAGGAGATGCCAAACGGGTTACGGATGAGATTAACTCAAATGCTTTGGATGACTTTTCATTTGGAGATTTTGTAGGGAGCTGCAGAAGGTTATTAAGTGGCTTAAATAAATAATTGTTCGATTTCTTTTGTAAAGCGTGATGCTAATGCTTATGCACATGTTATTGCTAGGGCGTCTCGATCTTTTGAGAGTCCGTTTACTTGGGATGATCCGCTCGTCTTTGTGGGTGGACTTCCCTCAAATCCTTGTGTATGTTATGAATAAGGACATTGTTTGTCGAAAAAAAAAATTATAATAAAAATCTTAATTCATAACTTTTTTTTAGGGGGGATTAATTATAATTTATTCCTAATTGAAGTAGATAGTAAATTAGCAATTATTATATAAACCCTAATTCATAACTTATAAGTTATAGACCTAAATAAAGAAATTAAATACAATAACCAAAACTAATAATGAGTATAAAAAAATATATTTAACAAAATGTAAATTAAATTTAAATATTTACTTACATAATTAATTCATGTGTCGTTCTGTCGTTGACAATAGGAAGGAGTATATAGCATTTTAAATTTGGGTTGGGGTATATACCCCTCCAGCTTTGTTTAATACACTCCCCCGATACATGTACTCCCCTTAAAATACGCTTAAGATAGATACACTCCCCCTAAATTATCTATTATACCCCTTTTACTTAAAATTCTATAAGATAAATACACACCCCTTAAAACCCTAATTTTCATTCTTCTTCCACATTTAAAACCCTAATTCTTCTCCTCCTCCAAATATAATTCCAGCCCATCCTCCCCAGCCGCCCTACCGTACGACGGCCTCCGCCGCGGCCCTTCGGTGCCGCTCGCCACCACACGCAGCGCCCCACCCCCGCAACCACACGCCCAGCGCCCACCGCCACTCACCCAGCGTCCGCCGCCGTCCTCCATCTTCTACAACAAGAGCGACGGCGTCCTCCTCCTTCCGCAACAAGAGCGGCGTCCTCCTCCTCCATCTTCTTTTTTGTTTTTGTTTTTTAATTCGGCAACAAGAGTGGCGGCGCCGCCCCCTCCTCCAGCGACGCCGCCTCCACCCCTCCTCCAGCGGCGCCGCCCCCACCGAAGCCAGCCAACCGTCGTTCTCCCAGTCGCCGACGAAGAAAGAAGAAACGGGTTTGGTTTTTTTATTTATTTATTTTTATTTTTGACCATTATGGGTCGGCCAAAAAGACTTTCGTCGACGATGGGTTGTCGATGAACGTGTTTCTGGGCAACCCATAATGGCCGAAAACTTTAATTTTTTTTTTTTAAATTTTCTTTCGAAACACCATAGTCGATCGGAGTATCTTTGGTCGACAAACCAGAGTCGATTAGAATATCTTTGATCGACAAACCAGAGTCGATTGGAGTATCTTTGGTCGACAAACCAGAGTCGACCCAATAGGTTTTGATCGATTCTGGTTTGTTAATTTCTAAGTTTTTTTTTTAATTTCTAAATTTTTTATTTGAGGTGGTGATGGTGGCTGTGGGAGGTGTAGCGGCGGTGGGAGGGGCGGCGAGGGGTGGCGGCAGTGGGAGGGGCAGCGAGGGGTGGCGCCAGTGAGAGGGGCGGCGAGGGTGGCGGCTGAAGGGATATTAGAATTAGGGTTAGTGTGTGCCTTTTAAATTAGGGTTAGTGTTAGTATTAGTTTAAATGTTGAGGGAGTGTATGTATCTTTGTATTTTATTATAAGGGTAAAATAGGTATTTTGTATGAATATTTAATTAATAAAAGTGAAGGGGGAGTGTATTAAACAAAGCTGGAGGGGTATATACCCCAACCCTTTAAATTTTGAATGGGTTGGCCTCTTTAATAGGCTGGCCTTTAATTTTATTTTAAAGGAATGGGTATGGGTTGACCTTTAAAGTTACCATTGTGGGGAATGGGATGAAGTCGGCCTTTTCCTCTCGTTTTATAATAGTTTTTTTTTTTTATGCTTTAAATATTAAAAAAAAAAAACAATTTGAGGGGTACACATGGGAAGCTAGTTCGGGGAATTAATCCATTCTTGATCGTGCTGATTCCAAAAAAAAAGATGCAAGCACAATGAACGACTACCGACCTATTTCACTCATTGGCTGCATCTACAAGATTGTAGCAAAGGTATTAGCGATCAAAATGAACAAGGTTATTGATAAACTCATAGTAGATAGATTCCTATAATATATTATTCTATTATATTCTCTAATACAAACCGCTTTCATCAGAGGTCGTTACATTCTTCATGGTGTCGTAATCCTTAACAAAGCAATCGAAGAAGCGAGGAGGAAGAAAATGGAAAGAATCATCTTCAAAGTAGACTTTGCCAAAGCTTATGATTCTATGGATTAGGCTTTCTTGGGTGACATGCTCACACGATTTAATTTTCATCCAAAGTGGAAGAAATGGATAATGGAAGCCCCTCAGGGGAATTCAAAATGGAAAAGGGATTAAGACAAGACGACCCACTCTAACCGTGTCTATATTTATTGGTGGCGGAGGGTCTCAACGAGCTCATAAACAAAGTTGTTCAGAATGACATGTTTGGGGCTGCAGAAATTGGAAGAGACAGGATCCGTATCTCACATTTACAATACGTTGACGATATGATATTCTTAGGGGAGGCAAACGTGGAGAATGCATGGACAATTCGTGGAATTTTGAAAAACTTTGAACTCCTATCGGGGCTCAAGGTAAATTATGTCGAATGCAACCTCATGGTATATATGTGGAGCAACAAAAGCTTAATGAAATGGCTGATATTTTGGGATGTGAGGTGGGAAACGTCCCGTTCTCCTACCTCGGAATCAGAGTCGGAGCAAAGTAAAAAAGAACAGCGAAATGGGCTCATTTGGTATAGAAAATGAAGAAAAAACTGAATGCATGGGAAGCGAAGAAAGTTTCTTTTGGGGGCAGAATCACCCTCTTGAAAGAAGTGTTGACGTCAATACTTGTTTATCATTTCTCCTTTCACATAATACCAAAAAAAAAATCTTGAGTGATCTCACTTCGTTATGCTACAAGTTTCTTTGGGGAGGTGGGGAAAATGTGAGAAAAATAGCATGGATCAATGGGAAGCAATTTGTAAATCGAAACAAGAGGGAGGACTTAGGGTTAGAGATTTCAGGACTTTTAATTAGGACAGGCAAATCGTGCTATCGTGTCATGTTTCGTGTCGACACGATAGTGACACAACACGATAAGGCCAAACATGAACATGACACGATAAGAATATGTGACCATTCCAAGACTCAAACTTTGTTGTACCTATTTTGCTCTTTAGCATGTAACAACATTTATGGCTATACCTTATAGCTGAGTAGCATGCAATAAGAGTTTACCTTTACTATTAAAAAAAAAAAAACAAAGTTTGAGAGGGTGTTGCAATTTTAATACAATGAAAAACCATCTAGAAATTCCTACAAGATATCCCTAAATTGCCCTTTACCCCTTACCCCTTACCTAATTATGTTGTTGCATAGTACAGTAGATAACTTATTCCTCAAAGTTTTGAAAATCTCTCCTTTTTTAACTCTGTTATTCTTCACCCTAAAAAAAAAAACTCTGTTATTCTTCCAAATTAAGCCAGCAATACCGTAATCATCTCCATTTGCCCTCAAATTAGCAAACCCAAAGAATTGGCACATGATATAACTAGCTATTATGCTATGTATATAGTGATCACAAATCATAGAATGAAATCATTCTCTGCTTTAATTTTGTCCATGAGAACAAGAAAATAAACATCTCAAAAGCATATATCGAGAGAGGGCGGATTGAGGAGCGTAGATTGATGATCAGAGCATCAAGAAGAGCTAAAAATACAATTTCGATCACTCGAACTCCATATGTGCGTACGTATATATAAAAGCATTGTTACTGATTGCATCGAATCTCAACAGCCATTTGATTAAGAAATGTGCGCATTGTTAAATATTTATGCAAACATTTACTTGAGCTATAGCCAAGACTTCCGTGTATATATATATGTTGCAGCATTGAATTCATTGATTGAAATTTCGCCAATGCTTCACAAATTTAATAGTAGTAACACATTACAGTTTAAGTATAGCAAGTACTCTAAAGGGCATATATATGATAGTATATCCCAATAGGAAGACTGAAACTGGAATCAAGAGCTGATTCACACCATATCTGGATAAAACTTAGTTACTATTATTTTACAGAATTTTATCCATTTCTCATTGTAGAGGTTATCGAAGTTTTTTGATTGAGTTGAGCTAGAGTTTAAAAAATTAATCACTAACGTATAAGGATACTAACAAAATATTCATCATATCCACCATTCAACTAATTAGCTTTAGTATGATATATACATATAAGAGACAATATGATGATAAAACAGAATTATAATTTCATCACAAACACAACAACTTGCAACTTGTTATATAAGAAGCACGTTTCACCAGAATTATTTATTCAAAGGCAGCTAAAAAAGGCAAACATTAGATGTAAAATGAGAGTGCTCTGTTTCAGAATAGAATAAGAACAAGTAAGAAGAACTGATAACATTTTTCATGACTCGGCATCAGGATCAACTGAAGCTAAACTTTCGATGTAGATTCCCGATTCAAGGATTCGAGTATAGTTCATTATCTCGGGGCACCAAAACAAATTATACTTGGGATTGTAAATAGTGAAAATTTTAGTATAGATTAGTAAAACTTCCCCATTTGGAGCTATGGTGACTAAATTAAAACCATAGGGAACGTAAGCTTTAGAAAAGGGAACACAGTCACAAGTTTATGCCAAGTCTTCTTGTGTTTCACTCCATAATGATACTCTTCCTTCATCACCCAAATATCTAATTTATAGTCAAGTGGTTGTTGATGAGCACCAAGTAAGATAAGGCATCCGTTATGCACTCCAATCCTATACCAATAGTACCCCAATTCCGAATAACTTGGTAGCTCAATCACTCCGTACGAATAACTATTCAAGTCGAAGGAAACAATTTCATATTTATTGCGGATGCATATAAGCCAATGAAGCTTTCCACTCACATTCACATATATGGCCGCATCATCATAAAAGGGACAAACAAGACGAGCATCCCTTTCCTCAACAACTTTCCACGAATTACTCCTTAGACTATAAACTTTACCGTATCCAATAGTTTTACTATTCCTCCGTGGTATTCCAAAAACCTTATAATCATCGAATCCAAAAAATTGGCAAATCAATCAAAAGGAAAATCAATATAAAAATATGGATGAGTCTCCAATCGAGTGTACCAGGTCACTGATGAGAGTCACAAAAAAGAAATCACAACTCCCACGAATCTCCAGAGTTCAGGCCGGCAAGAATGGCGGTTTGCAAATTAATATTTGCTGCCATATTCAATAGGGAGGGACTATCAACACCCCCAAATAGTGTTATTCACACCCAAATTGTTATACACATCCCACTAAAATTTAAAATTCAATTTAAAATATTATACACACCCCATTTTTCCCTATTATACCCTTTTTTATTCCAAATCTCATTCTTTTTTCAAAACCCCACTCTTACTAAATACGGGGCCTTTTACTAAATACGGGGCCTTCTAAGGACAGTCCAATGTCGCCTGGACTATCAACAGTCCAGTAATCTGAGCCATCAGATCTGAAATCTAATGGCTTATATTTGATGACCTGCTACCTGTTGCATTTGGCGTCGCAGAATCCATCGCCTTGCATTGCACTTATTATCGTTTTTTGTCGCCCTATTACACTTTTAAATTAAATTTAATAATTTTAAATATATAATTATAAAATTACAAATTTATCCTCACATGATTAATAAAAAAATTAATTGATAATATATAATCTTTATTTTAATTCTCATATCATTAATAATCATAATAAACAATAAATTGTCTTTTTTTATTTGAATGAATTGAATTTTAGGTTAAATTATTAATTTAGTTGAATTTTTTATACAAATTTTTGTTTTGAGATCACAAAATTGGGCATGTGCTATTGGTCGGTCGTCTATTCAGAATTCAGAAAACCAGTTGTTACAATTTATGATAATGGAGTAATTCATATGTTTATGATCAGACTACAAAATTCCATTCTGATCCCAAACACGTTCAAAAAAAACTCTATGCACATGCGCTGCTCGATCGATCCAGTTAACATTATGTAATTTATATTTATATTTTTTATTTTTTTTTGTTCATTTTTAGTCGAATCATGAATATTATTAGTATGCCTAAAAAGAAGAAATATTCTCAAATTGTTGATAATTACTCCTAGTTTTTTTTATGTGATATTGAGCATTCTGTGTTAATACTATGTTTTTTCTGCACAATCACATTAACGCAGTATTCTCAAATCTCAATTGTTATTCATATAAAATTTGTATGATTTCTATATGGTTATTGATTTATAATATTTATTTGAAATTTATGAATTTTATTTATGAATATAATAAGATTCTGACATTTATTAATTTTATTTTTAATGGATATTTTGCAGATATATCTTCTCAACATGAGAATGATGACACAACTTCATCTAATAATACCTAAGATAATGATTTTGTCATTAAAAAGAAAAGACAAAAGACATGAATTGTGTGGATTAATTTTGAGGAATTTTTTGTTCATTCATTATAAAATTTCAGCATGCTTTATAATATTATAAAATTTCAGCATGTTTTATAATATTTTAAGGGGCTCAACATGAAGATGAGATTATTTTGAAAAACTGATGTCTTTTAATTAAATGGGCTAACATTGTTGGCCCAAAAAGTCTCCACTTACTCGGTTTGCTCTCGATCACAATTTTTTTTTTTGACGTAAAGGAGGGACAATGTCACAATGGGCAACGTAGGACTGTTAGTGCCCGTAAAGAATTCAAATAAATTTATAATATATTTTAAGTTTAATTTGTCAATTAAAAAAATGTTTGAAACATGTACTCCATAGTATAAATTTGTTATTCATTTGAATCTAGGTAAATATTTTTCAATACACTCTTAACTCTAGAGGGCTGCAACATATAATTGTCTATGCATGAACATGTTTCAGAAGGTACACACTACACACCTACCATGAAAAGAGACTGACCTTTAACTTTTATTTATCGTCATTGTAAAAGACAATAGAATAAGAAATTATCTTATTCGAAACTTTATGGGAGCCGTGTCATCGAAACACTCAATATTATTCTCAAAATAAAAACTTTACTACCAACATTCCTTCCAAAATAAAAATGTGTCCTCAATAATGTAATTTTCAAGTCTGGTAACAATCAATCTAGTTACATTATACAAATCGGACATTAGGTCAATGTTCGTAAGAAACATTATATGGACACATAATTTTTAGAACTAATCGATGGTCTGATCATGACGTTTTCCTATAGTTCCATTCACATTTTCTAAAGTTTTTTTATTCTGATTTCACCAAAATTCTGCTTTCCAAAACATAATTTGAGAATGACGTTTTAACACTTTGGAAAAAATAAAGTGTTTATTTCTACTAATTTATGAACAGTGTCGCCATGAGACCATCTCACTTTGAATAAGATAAGTGTTTATTCGTACTAATTACTGTTAATGGTATTACTGATTACAATTTATGGTATTACTCGTTATTACTTATTGTATTAACGACTATAATAAAATCATACATATAATATTATTTTGTATTAAAATTAAAAAAAAAATACACATGAAAAAATGGAAAATAAAAAAAAAAAGTAAAAGGAAAAAAAACGAAGAAATTAAAAGTTTTGAATAAAAACTGAAAATGGGAGAAAAAGAGGAAAGTGAAGAAAACTTAGAAAGAAAAAAAATCAAGATTTTTGCCTAATTTCGATAGTTTTTTTTTAAATAATGTTTTACGATTTTTTTCTAAAAATATGGATGACTTGATGGTGAATCGACGGTAACTCGGTAAGGACTTGACTACAGATTGTAAATATACAAATTAAGATTTATTTTATTATATTTTGTGTAAATTAATAAAAGGATAATATAGTATTTTAAATGTAATTACTTTTTTAAAAATATTTTTGGGGTGAACTCATAAAATAAGGGATGTAGATAAACGTGGTAAAAAATAATAATTTAGGGGTGAACTCATAAAATGAGCGGGTGCACATAACCGTGATAAAAAATGATTTGGGGGTGAACTCCTAAAATGAACAGGTACAGATAACCGTAGTAAAAAAAGATTTGGGGTGAACTCATAAAATGAGGGGTGTAGATAATTTAGGGGTGAACTCATAAAATGAGCGGGTGCACATAACCGTGATAAAAAAAATGATTTGGGGGTGAACTCATGAAATGAACGGGTGCAGATAACTGTAGTAAAAAAAATGATTTTTAGGTGAACTCATTAAATGAGTGGGTGTAGATAAAATATAAATAAAAAATTAAAATTGGTGTGTACCGGTATCTTGCATGTACTCGAGTATCACCCTACAAATTAGGGTTAATTTTATTATATTTGTGTAAATTAATAAAAAGATAATATAGTCCTTTAAATGTAATTACTCTATTTAAAAAAAAATCTTCTGAGGTGAACTTATAAAATGAGCAGGTACAGATAACCGTGGTAAAAAATAATTTTGGGTGAACTTATAAAATGAGCGATTGCAGATAACCATGGTTAAAAAATGATTTGGGGTGAACACATAAAATGAGCGGGTGCAGATAACCGTAGTAAAAAAATAATTTGAGGGTGAACTAATTTAATGAGCAGGTGTAGATAAAATATAAATAAAATAATAATTTAATTCTATTAAAAAAATCTAATTTTACGTTCGCATTGTTTAATTTAAATAATATTATTATTAATTTTAATAAAGGATAAAATAGTAAATAATAAAATAAAATTTAAATAATTATTTTAAAATATTAAAAAAAGGCAACAGGTATCAAGTTAGGGGACACAAAGGGCGACACAGAGCGATGCAATTTGACATCCAAACTATTAATAGTCCAGGCAATACAAAAACTATCCTAAGAAAATCCCTACTAAACACACACCCATTAACTCTTTCCCCTTTATCAACATTTACCAACAACAAAAAAAATATTTGCGGTAAAAAAATGGAAAAGGAAAAAACGATCGAACACTATTTTTCTAGTTGTTGAATGCATTGTGGAATAATTGTATAAAAAAAATTGAGTTTGATATGCTAAAATAGTGTTTTTAGTCTCGTTTTTGCGTCATTTTGCTATTGTTCGTTCTACTGTAAAAGAGGTGTTCGGCCAAATTCGTGACCGCGCATTCATTTTTATGTACGGCTGAAACGGCCGCACAATCAAGGAAGTGCACGGCCGAAAATGGCCAAACACTCCATAGTTGCACGGCCATATATGGTCGAACGCCTGGATGGTATACTACCCATTGTTGTCATAACATATTATCTCCATTCTCCCCCTAAATCCATGCCTAATCCAGCATATATAATTATATATATATATATATATATATATATATATGTGTGTGTGAGAGAGCAACCATTAGGCAGGTGCTTCTAAAAATAATGTCTAAGAATTTTACTAAAAGCTGCGTTCGGCCGGTAATGGCCGTACATACAATGATATGTTCGGTCATGCCAGCCGTACAAACAGTGATGTGTTCGGCCATTCCGGCCTTACACACAGTGATGTGTTCAGTCACGATTTCGACCGAACACATCGGCGACTAGTATATCAAAAAAAGTTAATAAAGTGTAATAAAATATGAGAAAATGTAAAAAACATTAAATATACTTATATTAATATTCTCCATCACGTTTTGTTCTTACATAACCATGCTTGTTGTGATTATTTTATCATGTGGAGGGTTTATAGTGATAGGGTCTATGCATGAAGTAAGGGTTTTAAGGATATAATTATTTTTTGATGTTAAAAGTAAAAATAATTGAATGAGGGTTAAATGAGAGTTGAAGAATGGGGTGTGTTTATAATTATTAGGAGTGTGTTTATAATTTTTTAAAAGATTTAAAAGGACATTTTAGTAAATTTAAATATGTCTATTTTTGTCCAAATAAATTTAGGGTGTGAATAACACTATTTGGGGTGTTGGTAGTCCTCCCTATTCAATATTCTCTTCTGATTATGATTCTAAAATATATTTCCCCCCTTTATATGAATTAAAATGCGGCTGCTAGGTTTTTTTTTTTAAAAAATTAAATATATATGTGGTACTAGTTTTTATGTTAATTTCTTTTCTGGCTCAATAATATTGGTCCAAAATTTAATTATTGGGCTAGTCAAATATATATTATAAAGGGCCCAAAACTATTAAAATAGGGGCGCGGCTAAATGCACCCAGATTTCCTATGAGTTCACCCACCAAACAGTTTTTTAATCTTTCAAAACATGTGAATTGTCCCATATACTCGGAAAAATGGTCAATTTAGTCTCGTAACTTTTTACCTTTTCTGAAATGGTCCCAAAAAAGTTAAATGTATTAATTTAGTCCCAATTTTTTAAAATTTGTATTGTTTTGGTGCCATTTTCGCCGGAAAGATGACTAGACGGTTCTATTCAGCCGGAAAGTGCTGACTGTATAAATAAAAAATAATTTTAAAATTCAATACATTAAAATAAAATCCATGTCAGTATTTTAAATTATTAAACTATTAAATTAAAATTAATTATTCTAAAAACAGAAAAACTATTACTGCTTTATCTATCCAAATCACATAAACCCTAAATCAAATCCCCACAATTAACGTCCTCTTAAATAATCTCATAGTTACTCCTGTTTCATATCAGATTAAATAAAATTAATTTATCACGAAATAAAATTAATTTATGACGAAGACGGGTAGGCTCTCAATCGAGGAAAATGCGCTTTTGATCTCACCATACACGGGCACTCATGATTTTGGTCCCGACACTTTTAATTTTGGTCCCGAAAGTGAAAAATTTGACACATTGGATCCCAAAATCGGAAATTCTAACACATTTAGTCCAACGCACGTTAAATGTTGACGGAACGAGTCACGTGCGTGTCACGTGGTTATACACACACACGACTTTATTGAGGACACCCACTGAGAATTTTTTTGAAAGCCAAATCTACCCCTTAGCTAAAATTAAATAAATTTTCCGTGAGTAGTACACCCACCTCCCATTTCATTACAGAATCGCCTCCATTGTCACCACCATTTCTCTAGCCACATTCACGCTGGAAATATACTCGTAACTCTCGAGTCCATTTAATCTAAAATGATTTTTTTTTCCAAAGAACAAATATAAAAAAACTCCAAAACAAAATATATCATCCACATTAAGGGGCCAACTCCTGTTTCTTAATTTCTTAACTCCCAAACAAAGTATAAATGTATAAATGACCTGTTTCTTAATTTCTGGAGGAGGAGGAATTTCAGGGGCCAACTCCTCCTTAGGATCATCATTATCAGTGAAAATCACCCAATCATCATCACCTGAACACGATGACGAGAGAGATTAGAATGCTACACCGACTGGAAAAAAACAACGAAAAAAATTTGAAAGGGGTAATACCTTTTCTGTGAAGATCGACGATGGAGGAAGATTGACAGATTTAGGGAGGGTGCGGGTGAAGGCGGAGGAGATAAATTTGAAAGGGGTAATACCTTTTTTGTGAAGATCGACGGCGGAGGGCGGCGGCGTGGCCAAACGCGGAGGAGCGGCGGCGTGGCCAAACGCGGAGGAGCGACGACGTGGCCAAACGCGGAGGAGCGACGACGTGGCCAAACGCGGAGGAGCGGCGGCGTGGCCAAACGCGGAGGAGCGGCGACGTGGCCAAACGCGGAGGAGCGGCGACGAACAATGTGGGGGAGGTGGCGAACAGTCGGCGGATGAATAAACGGCGTAGAGTGTGGGAGGCGAGGAAGGAAGAAGATGGGTAAATTGGGGGTGTTAATGAATGAATTAGGGTTTTATGGTGGATAAGGGTATTTTTGTACTTTCATAGGGTGTGTACTCATCGAACGGGGGTGTCAAGTTTGACTAACGGTTGACTAACTTTGGGACCCAATGTGTCAAATTTTTCACTTTCGGGACCAAAATTAAAAGTACGGGACCAAAATCATGAGTGCCCGTGTATGGTGGGACCAAAAGCGCATTTTACTCGCTCTCAATCTCATCACGGTAGCTGAAGGCAAATTCTTCTCCAACGGCTTCGACCTGGCTCACGCCCAAGCCGTCGGCGTCAAGACCAGCTCCGCCAAAGCCGCGCTCATTGAGCTCGGCCGAATGGTGGATCTGTTCAAAGGAGTCGTCGCTGATCTCCTCTCCCTCCCCATGCCGACTATAGCCGCCGCGGGTATGATGTTGGCCATATGAGCCACGACTTCGAGGATAGTGTTGTACATGAGCGAGATGGATATAGGTATGACTTTAAAGGATTATTTTACAGCTTTAATTAGGGCGGTGTTGGCGGTGGGGATGGGAATTGTTGTTTCGGCGTACAGAATGCCGAAGTAGGTGGTGCTGCGTCGGACGAGCTGGTGGAGAGGGGTGGAACGGCAAAGCATATGCAATTTGGGGATTTAATTTAGGGTTGATGTGATTTGGGGAAGATAGGACAGTAATAATTAATCTTAGTTTAATAATTTAATAATATAAAATAGAGAATTTTTATAAAAAGGGTCATTCCTAGAGACACTTTTTTAATAAAGGACAATAAATATAATTGATTCAAATAAGAGCAAAAATGAATGTTAATAACCCATTATGCCCTTAGATTTAAAAGACTAATTTATTAATTTAATATTTAATTAAACAATCCGTATTTTTCCTTAATTTTCGCCCCTCTCCTCCAACAACATTCATATCAATCAATATTTCTTCCGTTTCAACATCACTATGCCTCAATTCATCAATTCATTATTTGACCTTCCTTATTAATTCATTATTTGACCTTCCTTATTCGTGATCAATATCCATCTTTACACGGTAAACTTAATTATTGATTCATACTTTCCATAATAAAACACTTAGCAAAAAAATCTACGTTATTGTGTTTGTTAATTGTTTCTCCATATTTTTCTAGCCTGATTTCGTCTTTCTTGATAAGTTGCAGATTCTCAATCAATGGACTATTTCGTTATACTCAAGATCGAATTCAATGGGGAAAATCAAGTTGGTTTGTGTTAATCAGTCTTCAATGTATATATGTAGACGTCGTGAACCAAGTCATTGGTATGTGGCCTACGTGAATAAAACAATCAAGAAATCCCAAGTGAATCAATCAAACAATCAAGAAATTCACCTTCAATTCGAAGTTCTTGGACGAAACCCGATTTACGTGAGTAAAGGTAATTGAGTCAAGATTTACTGTAGGTTCGAACAAGTTGAAATGGGGGACATCTATAAGTTCTGCATTTCTGCGAAGAGTCCCGTTTGGTATACTGTGAGAAAATTTCTAAATTGCAGGGAAGGTGTTCGACGAAATGATTCAGAGATTTCGCAAGTGGTAAAGTGTTTGCACGAAGAGGGTCTTGATATCTCACGTATAGATCCTGTTAAAGGTTTGTTTTTTCATAAATTAATCAACTGCTTATTTTGATTGTCTCTATAATAGTAATACAATGTGAACTTTGAAATTATGAATTGTTCTATTTATTGATTGTAGTGAAAACTTTTTTGTTACAGAATTTGATTTTCTTGTTGAAGGACATGAATTTGATTCCTATCCCAAGAAAATGATCAAGAGTTTCAAGGATTGGGAGTGGTTGCTTGAAGAAAAAAGAAAAGATAGTAAAGACGACGACGATGAAGAGGGGAAGAAAGGAAAATCGCATGGGATAAGGAAGATCTAATTTGCATTAAAGTCGTTTTCTGCATAATGATATTTGCATATGCACGTAATTTACTGCACACTTCTGCATAATTAATATGCTGATGCAACTTTAGTTTTTTTTTTTTTTTTTTGCATTATTTAGAGATTTTTCTGCAGTTATACAGATCTTTCTGCATAATCAAGTCAGACATTTTTTTGAAGAAAAGATCTAATTTGGTTTGACGATTTTTCTATAGATCTTCAAGTCTTAAAATGAAATTGAATATTCTATGTGGAAAATGTTATTGAATATGAGAGATTTGAGGAAGACCTGAATATCAAAGATTTGGGGAAGACTTGACTATAAAAAATTTGGGAAAAACTTGAAACGGGGGATGATCAGCTGTAATTTGGGGAAGATTTTAATATCAAAATTTGAGGAAAGTCCTAAAATTTAGGATGTAGAGATTTGCATTCAAATTTTAAAATTAGTTGACTTAATATTATATTAAAACATAATTTTAAATATTAAGGGTAAGATGGTACATTTAAATTAGATTTTGACCTTAATTTGAAATTAATTTGAACCAGATTCTTATTTGAAAAAACTCTATGTGAAAAGAACTTATTGGTGAAATCCCCTATAAAATAATGACATGGATTTATTTTATTGTATTGAATTTTAAAATTATTTTTTATTTATACAGTCAGCACTTTCCGGCTGAATAGAACCGTCCAGTCATCATTCCAGCGAAAATGGGACCAAAACAAAACAAAATTTGTAAAATTGGGACTAAATTGGTACATTTAACTTTTTTGGGACCATTTCACAAAAGGTAAAAAGTTACGGGACTAAATTGGCTTTTTTCCCCATATACTCTTAAGGTAAAATTTATGAAAAAAACGAAGATGAGTACACCCACCCATTTTATTTCAAAGAAATATCTCCACCACCACCACCAAAACAAACACCATTCTTCAACAAAAAAACTCCAAAATTTCAACAAAAATAAACATGTTCGAAAAAATTTCCAGAACAAACATGTTAAAAAAAAACAAGATGTTCGAAATTTTTTCTAGAACAAACACCAAATGTTCGAAAAAATTTCCAAAACAAACATGTTCGAAATTTTTTCCAAAACAAACCCAATATGTTCGAAATTTTTTCCAAAACAAACTGAATATGTTCGAAAAAAATTCCAAAACAAACACAGATTGTTCGAAATTTTTTCCAAAACAAATTCAATAGGTTCAAAAATAATTCTCAAACTTCTAAAATACCCTAATTTTCCTAAAATTCCTAAATTTAAAAAAAAAACCCTAAATCAAGAAATAAAAAAATGACCTACGTACTTGTCTTCTCCAGAGGCCGCGTCCACTGGCCGACGATGTGAACGGCGGCCGCTTCGCACGGAGGAGGGGCGACGACGGCCGCTTCGCACGGAGGAGGGGCGACGACGGTCGCATCGCACGGAGGAGGGGACGAGGGAGGAGGAGAGGGGTTGCACACACACCTCCAACGGCGGCGGCGGCGTTTGAAGAAGGAAGGGGAGGGGGCGCGACGACGGCCGCGTCTCTTGGAGGAGGGGGGCAGTGACACCTCCCACCGCCCCCTCCTGCCCCACTCTCGCTCAACCCATCTGCCGGCGCTCTCCCCTTCTCTGTCCCTTCTCTTAAAAAAAAATAGAAACAGCGTCGCGGCTGTCGCCCCCTCCCTCTCTCTTCTCTCTCTCCCCTCTTCTCCTTTTTTTTACATCATTTTTCCCGTCGCCCCCAACCCCCTCGCCGCCAACGGCCACCCCACCCAATACGCCACTGTTGGCCTCCATACGCAAGACGCTGCCCTCCCAAATCCGATCCAGATGGCGGCTGCTCCACCATTTGCCTCTCAGGTTTGATTTTTTATTTTATTTCGACAACTTTAGGTCGACCAAAATACCTTCTCGTCGATATATTGTTGTCGACAAGAGTGTATTTTGGTGACCTAAAGTTGTCAAAATATTTCAATTTTATTTTTTTATTTTCGATAAATCAATGTCGACTATATTCAATCTCGTCGTCAACAGGTTGTCGACGAGAGTGAATATGGTCGAAACTGGTTTGTCGAAAATATTTAAAAAAATAAATAAAATTTTACTAAGTTCCTGATTTTTTTTTGTTTGTTGTTTGTGATGAAATTTTTTTGTTTGTCGTTTGGTGGTGGTGATGGTGGTGGCGGGGTAAAAATTTAGGTTTAGGGTTTAAAGGTGAAGGAGGGGTGCATTTAATAGTGTAATATGGCTTAAAGGTATTTTTGGTTTCTTACATTATTATTATATTATTAAACTAACATGGGGAGTGTTCTAAACCGAAATGGAGGTGTAAATAGTCAGATCCCGGCTAATTTCAGTTCATTCTTTCAACAAGAGAGAAAGAGAATTGACGGCGCACATACTTGGCGACGGAGGCAACACATATACTCGACGTATCGACAACGACCATGGTGGCGGTGCACATACTCGACCTTTTGCCTTTCATTTTTTACAGCCATTTTTTTTCTTTTTTTTTAAACGAAGTCTAGGCGGTGATTTGCCCGCCTAGGTGGCGACTCGGTAACCCAAGACCAAAGCCAATTTATTTGCTCCGATTTGCAATAATCGCGGCGTTTACGATCGACTAGCGCATAGGCGGCCGCCTAGGCCGATTTCTGCAACCCTAGCTAAAAGAAACAAACCTAGCTACCCGTTAATTAATATTGGGTTTGGATATATACCCCTCCAGCCTTGTTAAATATACTTCCCCCTACGATTGTCATACCCCTTAATATAACATACGTTAGATGTACCCCACGAAAATACCTAATCTACCATTTTGCACATTTGATATAAAATTATAGATACACTCCTACCTATTATTAAATCATGAAACCCTATTTTTTTATTTCTTCTTTCTCCTTCCACCACTTCAACACTTCTTCTTCCTCTTACCAACTTGTCGCCGCCCACCCCGAAGTCTCCTCCCCCGCGTGCCGCCTCCTCCCTTGTCGTCAGGTAGGGGTTTTTTTTTTTAATTCTTATCGCCTCCTCCCCCTACCGCCCCTGCGCCGCCCTCCATCCCCTTTCCCCCACCTTCGCCAAGAACAATCAAGTATGTATTTTTTTTTTTTTAGTTTTTTTAGTTTAGATGGCAGCTAGAGATGGCAAATCGGGCCACCCGGCCCAGCCCAGCCCAACCCATCGGGCCAAGCGATGTTCGTGGGCTGGATCGGGCCGACCCATGAATTAGTCGGGCCTATTAAAATGGAGTCTAGCCTAGCCCATCTGGGTCTAACGGGCCAGCCCAGCCCATGAGATTTTCCTTTAAATTTTAATATTTCTAGCAAAAATTATATATATCTTTATTATGTATTGGTCACATATAATTTTTATTTATATAAATAATTATAATTAATAATATACATTACTAATGTATTAACCATACATAATTCAGTAACAATATAACATTACACTATATAACAAGCTTAAATATAATTATAAATAATTCATAAGTTCAAATTTCAAATTCAAAATAATATAAAAAACACAATAATATTTAAATATAAGGTATTTGACTTATTTTAATTATTTATTTGCTTAAAGAAAAAAACTTGATCGGGCCAAACGGGCCGCCCATGGGCCGATGGGCTAAATTCAGTCTAGCCCATTAGGTCCATCGGGTCGGGCCAAATAGGCCCAGTTTTATATGGGCCTGTGATTTTGGATCCCAGCCCATACTAGGCTTCGGGTTGGCCGGGTCGGGCCCAAATTGCCGGCTCTAGTGGCAGTTGCCGGAGGTGCATAGGTAGAGCAGTCAAAATGGGTTGAGCCTGTTGGACTAGCCCGCCCCGCCAATAAAAAAAATGGGTTGGGTTTAGCTGTTCTCAGCCCGTTAGGAGGAGGAATTACAGGAACCGCCTCGTTTGGGCCGCGGATTGGGGGCGGGTCAGCCCGCCTTTTTTTTATTTTAAATAAAAAAATTAGTAATGTTATTATTATTATAATTAGTTTAATATTATAGAAAAATAACTAAAGTGTATCACTTATTCAACAACTCAAAATCTAGTCATTGCATGCAATTAACAACCAAAATTTAGAAACAAAAAAAAAAAAAACAGTCAAGCACAACAAGTCTCTATCTCGCATTACAAATTTGTGTTGCTCGTGCCGCTTGTTTTAATTCCAACGTCAGACGTCGACCTTCTAGTTGTAGTTTCATTGTTAAATTTTATATTATGAAAATAGATTTAATAATGAGTATGCAGCAAATATTAAGAGACTTTGAATTTTGGAAATGAAGATGATGGATTTAATTTTTTTTTTTTAATTCGGGTTGGCCTACTGAAACCCGCGGCCCGCCCCTTTGTGGGTTAGGATGAGGTTTTAATTGCCCGTCTACAAATAGGTCGGCCCGCCCCTCTCTGTCAATTGACGGGCTTTTGCGATTTTGGCCCGCCCCGTTGGACTGTTTTGACATCTCTATGCACAAGTGACGGTTGTCGGAGGTACACATGTGGCGACTGTCGGATGTGCACTAGCAGCGACGGTCGTAGGTGCAGCGACGACGACTTATCCTTCATTTAGGGTTAGGGTTGAAAAGTGAATGGAGAGTGTATCTATCATGATTATTTTAGTATATGAATAGTTTAGGTATTTTACGTGATTATTAAATTAATAATGAAAAAGGGGAGTATACTTAACAAAGTTGGAGGGGTATATGGCTAAACCCATTAATATTTCATGGCCCATAGCACAACCTAATGACAACACAAAGATTAATACAAAAAATGGACTGATGGGCTAGGCTATATACCCCTTTTAAATATACTCCCTCAATACATGTACTCCCCTTTTAAAGTGACAAATGTTGGATGTACTCCCCTAATTATAGAAATTACCCACTTCTCTATTAAATTACACATGTTAAATGCACTCCCCCATTAAAACCATAATTCTTCCCCCTCTTTCTTCTTCCTCATTCTTTTAAAACTCCCAAAAAAAACTAAACCATAATTCATCTCACCCTCCAAGCCGCCAGCCACAGCTCCACCTTCGCCGTCAAGTGTTACCCTCTTTTTTTTTTTTTTCTTCTTCTTTTGTAAATTTTCGTTGCTCCTCCTTCGTCCCCTCCCCTTCCACCGTCCCTTCCCTCCCACCGTCGCTACCCCCTCATCCCTCCCTCGCCACCACTTCCTCCCTTACACATGGTTGTAGCCCCTCCTCCCCCAGTGACGCCGGCGACCGCCTCTCCTTTTTTTTTTCCTTCTCTCCCAAAACAGTTTCTTCCTCTCTTTTTTTTTTTCAATTTGTGATAACTCTTGGTCGAAAAATAATTGTCGACGATAGTATATATTTTCGACCATAAGTTGTTAAATTTTTTTATTTTTTTAAAAATTTCTTTCGACAAATTAGTATCGACAAGAATGTTTTTTAGTCAATATAACCAGTGTCGACAAGAGTGTTTTTCGTTGATAAATTAGTGTAGATTTTTTTTTTTTAGATTTTTAAGTTTTTTTATTCTTTTTAAATTTCTGCAACGGCACCGGAGGTGGCGACTACGACTACTCATTAAGTTAGGATTAGGGTTAGTTGAGTTCTAATTTAAATGTCAGGGGTGTATCTATCATAAAAAAATTATTAAAATGATAAATTGAGTATTTTACATAAATATTAAATTAATAAATGGGTAGGGGGAATATACTTAACAAAGATGGAGGAGTATATAGTCTGCGTCAAAGTTAGGGATGGGAATGGGCCAGGTCGGGGTCGGGTAGTTGATTATCCGGACCTGGACCGTTCAAGAATAATATGCCCCAGACCCGCCCCGTGCCCCACACGGGTTCAGAATCGTTGCCCCGCCCTGTATGGGGCGGGTCGGACCCACCCCGCCCCATTTTGAGTAAAGAATATAATTTAAATTGACACAATAATATAATATATACAATAATAACTACTAACTGAGTAAACTAACACTTCGATTAAAATTAAACCAACATGGCAACATTTGATTAAATATAATCCAACATTCAATCCACAATTGAGTAAAGAAAAGTCTAAAAAACATTGAAATTAAAACATAACCCTAAACTTAAACAAAAGAAGGTAAAGACACGTGAAAATTATGGAAAATAATATGTTAGTCAAATTTACTTAAATTTATTAATACATATACAAAAGCTAAAGACTTTCAAATCTGGTTACATATTTATTAATACGGGTCGGGGCCCGCGGGTCTGATAAAACCCAGACCCGATCTATTTATATACGGGTCGGGGTCGACCCGACCCGTTCTTAATACGGGGCGGGTCCGACCTGGCCCAAATCTCACGGGGTGGGACGGGTACCCACGGGTCGGGTCAATACTGACATCCCTTGCCAAAGTTGATATATGTCTTTACTTTGGGCTTCTTTCTGGGCTGGGCTTTTGCCCATATTCTTTGCTCAACGAGCTTCTTGGCCACGGATAAATGAACCCCCACATATTATATCTTCACCCTCCACCCCAATTTATATTTTGAACTAATAGGCAAAAAAAATTATACTACCCCTATGTGCAGAGTTCACCCCTCCATTCATAAACAAAAGAAAAAACAGTTTTTTTGCATTCCTTCCACACCCAAAATATAGTATTTTCTTGTAATTATTTATTTTTCATGTTATCATTGTTTTATTTGACAGTATTATTACATTATTGTGTAGTTGTAATGAATATATGTGTAGTGTATTTCATTTTCGATTTTTTTTTATAAAAATCGCGATTTGCAAAAACTCAACACTGGTTCACCGAGTTTGTGAGATATTTCGGGAAAAAAAATTCACGTTTCGAATCAAAATTCAGCCAAATTTTCCACGTTTTGATTCAAAACACGGCGAACTAGTGCTAAATCAAAATGTGAAACTTTTTTCCGAAAAATCTCACAAAACTCGGCGAAAATTTTCTTATCACGAAATCTAGGCAATTTTTTTATATATTTCAATTTTTAAATGAAATATTGCAATTATGGTAAAAACTAGATTTATTTTCAATTTAAGCATAGTTGCCAGGTGTGACTATGTCAAACATGAAGATATTGACACGACAACACGAAACATTCACCATGCTTGACAAGACAAACATTTCTTTCTTTTATCTTCCAAATTTTTCATAAAATTCTACTCAAAAAATTTAAAATTCGTAAATTCTAAAAAATATATATATATATATATATTTTCTTCCAAAATTTTAAATTTTAAAATACTCTTCACTCTCAAAAAATTTTAAAATTCCAAAAAAAAATCAAGATTTCAAACTTTTTTTTAATTCGAAAATTTTGGAAAATTCAAGATTTCAATGGAAAAAAAAATTGGAAAAAAAAAATTCAAGATTTCAATCTTTATTTTTAAAAGGTAAAGTCTCGTATGCACTTGAGTGCATGTGCACCCTAGTCCATGTGCACTTTTCAGTTTACTTACTTACACTTTTTGATAAATGGTGTTGCACTTTTTAATTATTACTAAAAATATTATTATACAGTTTAATAATTGAAAAGTGCAACACCATTTACCAAAAAGTGTAAGTCAGTAAACTGAAAAGTGCAACATGGACTAGGGTGCACAACATGCACTCGAGTGCATTACAGACCAACTCTTTTTAAAATCGAAAAATTTTGGAAGATTTCAAACTGAAAATTCGAAAATTTAAAAAATAAATAAATAAAAAACAACCGTCAAGTATGTTAATTTTTTTTTAATTCATATATAAAAAGTGATAATGTTTGAGCAAAAAGTGATAGTGTTTAAATAAAAAGTGACAATCACTTTTTTTTTTTAAATATTACTCATTTTTACTTAAACATTATCACTTTTTTTACAAACCAAAATAAAAAAAAAATATATATATATATATATATGTTATCCTACCCAAAATTTTGAAATATGTCTCATACAAGTTTTTGCCATTCATATTTTGTACTATGTAGTTATAGTTTATTATATTTGATTTAATTTTTTTATTCTTTCTAGATAATTTTTTTTTTTTTTAATTACATTTAAATACCCATCCCTTTTCCCCTTCCCATGACTCGAACCCGGGAACTAAGGCCCAGGTAGTGGTGCTCTAACCACTTGAGCTATCCCACTTTGTCTCTAGATAATTTATTTTGCTTGAAGATTTTAAACTTGGAGTCAACACAAAAAGACTTCATGGAGAATTGAACATAAATTAACCCAAGGTATTTTTTCGTTTTTCTTTTATTTTTGGGGTTGGTCTGCTATGGACTCGAGTGTAAACTGAAAAGTGCACATGGACTAGGGTGCACAGCATGCACTCGAGTGCATACTAGACTTTACCTTATTTTTGTAATATTTTCTTTTAAAAGATTAATTAGGAGTCAAATTTTCTTGAAAACTCACACAGGCCCTCGATTGCTTGTGTGGTCTTGTCACCTGGCAGAAGAAACTTTACTAAAAGACAAAATTAAAAATATTTATATATTTTTTTTGTTTTTTAAATTAAACAATTTCATAGTCGCGGTTGAAAACAGAACTCTTAAATAGTCACGAGTTATAGACAAAATTATGCTTAAATTAAAAATAAATCTAATTTTTACCATAATTACAATATTTCATTTCATAATTGCAATACATAAAAAAAATTTGCCCGAAATCTATGACGGAAATAATCTATCTTTATAATTAATTAATACTTCTTCGTCCAACTATATATTACTCCACGTTTTAGTTTTGACAAACACTCTATCTACGTACTCCCTCCGTCCATGTGTAGTCATATTTATCTTATACTAGTATGGCACCCGTGCTGACGCACGGCCAATTATGTTAAAAAATGTCACACAACATTTTAAATTTTAATTTTTTTTTAATAGAGTTATATATAATTTATTCATTTTATAATATCAGTACTTTTGTTAATATATATATACTATATATAATCATAAGTATAAAATTGATTATTATTAACCCATATTTATTATATTATATCGAATTTTAAAAAATAATAAAATTTAAAATTTTAAGATGTTGCTTATATTTTTTTATATTAAATTATTAATCTAGAAATCTAATTAAATCGGTGTCTTATACTATATAGATTTAAAGATAACATATAAGTGTATAAAAGTTAATGTCTAATATTTAAATATATGTATATTTTATGATACGAAAAAATGATTAAATTACTAAAAAAATGTTAAAAAATATTACAGTAATTTTAGTGATATAAATTACATTCAATTAAATAATGCAATAATCTAATATCAATAGTAATTTAATAAAATATAAATTAAGAAAAAAATATTGAATTTAAAAATTAAATTATTATAAATTTATACATTCCTAAAAATTTAATGAAACATGTTGGTCCTGAAAGGAGTATATAACAAGTGTATGGGGGGGGGAATACACTTGTATGCAATTCTTTTCAACTTTTGATCAAACTAGAGCTCAGCAAGGTTGTCTTGGACAACTCTGCTGAAGATGATTAACTCTTCTAAGATAATCAAACTACTAAGTACTATTGAGTACTTAGTTGAATAACTATCTAGGGGAGTTATATGTGCGGAATAGTGGTTGGCCCTTGTAGTTTAGACTCCTTTAGTTTCTGAAATCACTTTGTCAATTCAATACAGTCCAGTTTTCAGGGAACTTGTCCAATACGGTTTTGCACAGTCTTTGAATGTAAGTTCTTTTGTAAATCAGTTTTGTGTGCAATGTTGAATGTATGACAGTGCTTGAAAGTAAATCAACACAAGAGTTTATAGTGGTTCAGAGACTCAAGCTCCTACATCCACTTTCCCTGATTTAACAGGATAATTCCTTCACTCTTGGAATTAACTTGTTTTATAGTGCCAAGGTGCACTTGATCAAGAACACCACTCCTTGGTGAATTGATCCCTAGGATGTCTAGAGTCCTAGTACCCTCTTCTCAACTCAGAACTGAACTGTTCTTCTCTCAACTGTCAGCTTCTACCACTTCTACTACTACAACCTTCTCACTTTCTCACTTGAAAGAGGTAAGGGTTGAAGTAAGGTTCCAACTAATGAGATATCCTTTACAATGAAGATCAGTGTATAAGGATTAGGATATCTCTCTAAGCTTTGTATGGATATACAATGGTGAACAGCTTAGAAGAAGTGTTTGAAGACTAAGATAGTCTCTTTGAAAGCTTTGAAAGCACTCTTGCTTGTAGGATAGTCGGCTTGGTAGTTTGTCTAGTTGGATGCTTTCAAATGGTCTTCACACTTCTGTATTTATAGACAAATTTGAGGATTTGCCCGTTGGAGAGGCAGCCCCAAATTGCTATAAATGTCTTCCTTGAATTCTTCAAACTGGAAGACAGATTCTTGATAGTGACATGTCCTTATTTGGGTAATAAACGGCTGTTAAGACTTTGTCTTCATTCTGCAGCACTTTTCCCAATGTTTGACTTCTTGTTAAGACTTGGACATGGCTTCTGAAGGTTGATCCAATGATAGGACAACATTCCTTATCAAATGGACAACTCTCCTTATCACTATCAGCAGTTTTGCTTATCAGCAAAGTTGGCTTGCTCTTCTTCAGATGACTTGGCTCTTTCCCTTTGCTTCACTTAGAATTGATCTCAGCATGATATTGTGAAGTCTTTTAGGGTGTAGTTGTCTTCTTCTCTTCAGCATAGTTGACCTTCAAGCATTAGAACATTTGGTCCGGTTCAAATTTGCTGAGACAACTCTTCTGGGACAACTCTCCTGATCAGCATACTTGGTCTTTTAGCTTCAGAGCTTAACCTCTCTGGACAACTCTCCTGATCAGAGCATTTGAGTAACCTTGTCCTTTTGAGCTTTACAACCTTGTTTTTGCATGGATACAACCTCTCTGGACAACTCTCCTGATCAAGGCATTTGGTTTTCAATAGAGTATGCTTGTCCTTAGTGTTTGTTCCAGATTTTGAGCCTTGAGGGGACTTGATCTTGATAATCTTCAAGGCATAGATTCCCCCTCACAATGTGCATCTAATCATCTAAGAGCTGACTAACATATCAGCTTCTCATCTAGCCTTAAACTATGTGTTCTAACATACTTAGAACACAATCATCTTGACTTAGACATGTCTCAGGGGGTTTTGGTATTTAATCAAAACATATCTCATTTTATTCCCAACAATTTCCCCCTTTTTAATGATGCCAAAACCTATACATTTTATGCAAAAGTGACTTGACTACACCTATTACATTTATCTTCAGAAGACATGACTGAGGTCAATTTTCCTGAAAGAAAATGTGTTAGTGTACTCACCATTCATGTTGTAAATAGGTTTCAAGAAAAGGCATAGAGAGATTTGTTTTTCAGATCCAAAATATGTTCAACTATCATTCAATTGAAAATCATTACAGCATGTTGATAGTTTGAACAAAAACATATCAGAGCATGAGATATTACAATTAAGCACACATTTATTACAAAAGTATGATATACTCTTAAATCATTCAGCATTTAGGCATTTGAGCACATCATATCAGCAGCTTGAGCATCTTCAGATTAGTTGACCAAAACACAAATTAGTAACCAACTTAAGTATTTATCCATTTCAGCATATAAAAGTCAGGAAGACTTAGCCATTTCAGAGATCATCTTCTTTGGGTGGCACCATCCCATATTGTGCCCACACTCTCTTCTTGAGTTCCATGGCTTCCTGGTTGGTTCCTTTGGGTCCAAGGGTCATCTTGTTCAGCTTAAGAATCTCTGTGAACTCCCTTAGGATCCTTGCTTGGTCAATCCATCCATCAAGCTTTGGAGTCATGTAGATGATAGGCTTGGGAGCATTGAGTTCAATTCTTGCAATGTCAGCAGCTGCAAGTAATTGTTGATATAACTCTCTGTAGTATTCTATCATGAACTCAGCAAAGGAAGAGTTGGCATCTCCTCCATTCCATCTGTCAATGACATAGAAGTCATAGACAAACTCCCTTTTAGCCTCTTCCCATGTATCATTCAACTGAATTGGCACCCATTTATCCAAATGTGGATATTTGGTGTCCATTGGGACTAGAAGCTGAGGCTTCATCTTGCTGTAAGTTGCTCTCCTTCTTCTTGGTTTTTGGAAGTTAGCTCTTCTCTTATCTCTTGCTCTTTGTGCTTCATCCATCAAATTCATTTTCTCCTGGGCCCTCATCATGGCCAGTTTCTGTTGTGTTTCAGGGTCTTTGCCATACCCTTCATGAAACAACTTTGATGGATCATGAGCTAGGACAGTTGTCTTCTTCTTAGGTTCAGGTCCAAAACCTTCAGCAAATAGCTCTTCAATATCTTCAGTGGACTTGGAACCTTCAGCAATATTGACTATTTCAGAAGACTTTTCCTTTTCAGCAGTTTTGGGCTCTTCAGCAGCTTTGGCTTTCTTTGATGTAGGCTCATCCTCATCAATTCTAAATTCAGGTGGAAGATCAAGGCTGTTAGGAAAGTCTGTAAATGTCTCAACTTGTCTTTTCTTTCCTTTTGCCTTCTTGATCTTTCCTCTAGTTTGGACACCTTCAGCATCTTTGTCCAAACCAGACACCTCACCACCTGGTCTATGTTGTAACCTCATCCTTTCTTCTTGAGCTGATGCCATTGAATTTTTTAATGCAAGTGTTAGTTGCTCTTCTTCATCCAGTTCTTCCAAGTTCAGCACTGCAGGCTCTTTTCCTTTTCCTTCAGCAGCTTTGTCTTTTCCAAGTTCAGCACTGCAGGCTCTTTTCCTTTTCCTTCAGCAGCTTTGTCTTTTCCTTTGACTGGACTTCCAATCACCAAGGCACCTTTTGCTCTAGCTCTTTCCCTTTCCCCCTTTTTGGCAGCATCAAAGCACTGGGGCTTTAGCTCACTCATTGTTGTGGCCATTAGGGATTGGGCCTGGTTTAGAGACTTCATTTCCTCCAACAAATATACATTTTCATCATGTATATTTTGCATCCTATCACTGCTCAAGCTAAGAAAAGATAGAACAGGCTTCATCTTTTGTTGAACAACCTCCTCCAAGGTTGCTTTCAGGGATGCATCCAGTTGGGCTTTAAGGAGCTCAGTGAGGTTGGCCACTGCACCTTCAGCAATGTTGGCCAATACCTCTTGGGAAAAATTTTCAGAGGTTGCTTTCACCATTGCTAGCCTTTGCTCTTCATCTCTTTTCTTTTGCAGTGCAGTCTTCTTTCCAAGAGCTTGCTTGACAGTTAGCCTGAGAGCCTTGACATTGGCATTATGATTGTCTCTCAGTAACTTTTGTTCCTTCTTGACCTCTTCTGAAATGGATTCCATGGTGGATTTGGCATTTTGTACTTTAGTGGAAATGGTTTGGAGGCCAGTTTCCACACCACTAATCCTTGCTTCCAGAGTGGGTAGCACAACATCCTCAGAGCCTGTAAGCCTCATTTCTACAGATGCTAGAGTTCTTCCTTGCTCATTCAATGCTCCTGAAGTTTCAGCATGAGCAGATTGGACTTGATGAGCCAAGGAGTCCAATTTCTCTGATTGCATTCCAAGCAAGGCTTGAGCTGAGCCTGTATCTACTTGGATAGGTGCATCTGTTAAGAACTCATCACCCTCAATTTCTTTTGTATAAGACTTTGATACATCAGCAGTCTTCTTCTCATTTTCAACTTGTTCTTTTCTCCCTTCATAGATAATGTTCTCACTCAAGGAATCAGGCCTCCTTTCATCAAGGGATTCTTGAAGTTCAGATTTGACTTCAAGAATAACCTGTCCTTCCTCACTTATTCCACCCTCATATGGTGGTACACTCACAATCTTAGTTATGACTACCTCTCTTTCATCCATAACTCCCTCTGATTTTTCAATTCTACTTTCCTTTTCAACCCCTTCTCCTAAACCTGCAGCATCTTTACCTTCAACAAGGTTCAAAGATGGCAGTTGTGAGGAGATCACAGTGCTTATTTCAGCAGCCACTAAGTAATCCTGAATGATTAAGGGCTGATCAGTGTCCAACTCATCTGACACTGAATAGGCCTTAATCAAACTAGCCTCTAACATAGGAACCTCAACATCTTTAGGTTGTGCCTTGGGTTCAGAAGAACCTTCATTGGCAGATGTGTCTTTGGTTGTGTTACCACCCTTGGTCAACACCTCTGATGATACAGAGCCTTTCCTATGGTAGGTTCTAGGAGGGTTTGAGAGTCTATCTGCTACAGAAGACTTGGGTTGAGAAGGTTCAGGGAGGTTGGCTTGAGGGGTTTCAGGAGGGTTGGGATTTGAAGGGTTTGAAGGATCATCAGGGGAATCATCATCATTTGAGCTACTGTCAGGGTGTTTGATGCCCTTAACTTTTCTCTCTTTCTCCTCAATGATCTTCTCAGCTACCAATTTTGCAAAAACTTCCTCATCAGTGAGGAATCTTGTTTTCATCACACCAGCAAAATGTAGCAATCTGCTCTCCTCCACTTGCCACCAGTTTGCACCCTTATCTTGGATGACTTGTGATATTTCCATCAAGGTTTTGTCTTTAACATCCACAAGCATCCTTAAATCATGAAATATCTTTTGAATTCTTGGAAATTCAGCAAGTTGTGGATACAAACTGTCCACAGTGGCCTTAGCTCCACCTCTGAGCATACTTTCATAAGTATACTCCTCCTCATTCTCATTTGATGGAGAACTTTGGGCTATAGGGGAGTGGGTTGTGGTTTCTTTAATTGCAGCTTCAGGCAAGTTAAGTTCAGGAGGGTTGGCTTCAGAAAGATTAGGCTCAAATGCAGGTACTTCAGTTGCTTTAGAGAGCAATGAATCTGAAGGGGCTTTGCTCAGGGGAGTTAGCTCATTGAGTGCATGTTCTAAAAGCTTTGAGTAATTGAGCATGGATGAGTCCAGGGGAGATAGAAGCCTTGTCTCATCTACTGCTAAATCTGCAAGCACATCAATGCCACTTCTTTGCACACTTCCTTCTAGAGAATATCTCTTAGTGAGATCTACAGGAGTGATGGGTTGGTTGGGAGGGGTAACATGGGTTTCAGGGGAGTTGGGCTCAGGATTCTGAATTTCAGGGATGTTGTCCTCTATAGGTTGACCTTTAGGGACTTTGGATTCTGGAGTTCCAGAACCAGATGAGCTAGTCCTTGACTTGGATTTGGTCCTGCTTTCAGCTCTGCTCTCTCTTAGAGCCAATTGAAGAGACCTTTCTTCCTGCAGCTCCAACACTTTATCAGTAGGTTTGGCCCTTCTCTTGCTGGCCCTACTGCTCCCACTGCCTTCACCATCCTTCTCAGGGACAACTTCCCTGATCCTCTTATCACCTTTCTTCTTTTGCCTTGTCTCATTATATTTCAGCCTCAACTCTTCTGAGTGGTCAGAAGGCACACTTACTCCCTCTTCTGCCACTTCATCAACTTCAGCTGATGCTCCTGAGGCTTCTCTTGAAGATAATTGAGACATTTTCCTTGTTTTGACAGCCCTGGCCTTGGTTCTCTTCTTCATCTTAGGCTTTTCTTCAACCTTTTCTTCAGCAGGTTTGGCCATAAGCATCCTCCTTTGCTCATTTTTCTTGCTGAGCTTCCTAAACAGAATCTTTTGGGCTGGGAGGGGCTTTGCAAAGGTTTGCATCTGAGAATAATGGGAGAATCTTTCAATCAACAAGCTTGCCCTTGTGCAATACTTGAGTTTCCCTTCTAGCACAACCTTGTTGTGGGCCTTCACCTTAAATTTGGCCTTTTCCTTCATCATCTCAGTCATGATGAAGGTCCTCCAATCAAACTTGATACCTTTGTCACTAGCATCAATAACTGCAGCCATAATTCTGATTCTTGGATGGCTGACTTGCTCCAAGCTTCCAGTATTGCTCATAAGACTCTTGGTGATTACCTCAAATAGATTGAGAAACTTTGGCTTGAGAGTCTTCTTGTTCTGTGTTGAAGAGATGGGGCCTGGAACCAGAAGTCATTCTTGTGCTATCTCATCTTCATGATCAGCACCATAATATTCAGGATTCCTTCCCTCAGAAGGCAATCCAAAGGCTCCTTCAAGATCTTCTGAAGAAAATTTCACTCTATGAAATCTCTCTTCCTCTTCTCCCTCTGCAACATATGAAAGCTTTGTAGAGATTTCACCATCTTCAGGCTTACCTCTCCACTTGAGAAAGGCAAAGAACTCAGCCATGTAGCTTTCCAAACAGGAGCTTGGTCTTTCCTCCATAAATTTTTGCAAACCAGCTCTCCTTAACCATCTCAGGGTTGGCTTAATCTCAGGATCTTCACTTTCAAAGGATACTATTGGCTCAAAGTGAAGATTGTTTTTGTTGCTCAAGTAACCAAAATCAAGGTCTAGAGCCTTGTTGGAGAAATCAATAATCATCTCTGGTCTAACTTTGGGAGCCATTGAAGGTTACAGAGAAAAATTTGAGAGAGATTGAGAGAGTTTGAAGAAAATTTGAGCTAGGGTTTTGAATACTTGGGGAAGAAGTGTTTGTGGGGTTCTTAAGACTTGTGAATATTCTAAAAAGAATGTTTATCAATGAGTTGGTGAAGTCTTGGTGTAATTCAAAGGTGAACAAAAGTGGAAATCAAAATGGACGGCTAGGATAGTCTTCAGGGGAGTTGTCCAATTTTGATCCAATGGTCAATAACCAATGTAACAGTGAAAAACTGTTTTATTCAAAACGTGGGTGGAGTTTTAATGTTAGTTTAAGGCTGGGGGTTTTTCGAGATAGATCATGTCCCAAAAAGTTTAATGCAAACAAGAGTTAAATCTTGGCATTTAATGCATGGAAAGTGACCTTTTGGGTGGGAGACAAATTAAATCACAAAAAGGTGAAATCTGAATTTTCAATGGGACAGATTTCGAAATAGACAATGATCACCAAAAATAGGTGTTTATCAGACCAAGATTTGGTTTGATAGCTAGGACAACTTATCTGACCCCACTAGGACAAGTGTCCTAAAAAGATGTGGACAACTGTCCTGAAATCCAATGGACAAGTGTCCTGAAGAAGTAAGGTCAACTTTTCTGAATTTCAGCAGACTTGGACAAGTCTACTGAAGTTTGAATTTAGTTCCCCCTTAATGAATAAACTCCTTTGGAATTAATTGTCCAACTTTCCTGGATCAAGAAGACCCAACTCTGCTGATAATTTCAGAAATCTTGCTTCTGCAATTGGCTTTGTCAATATATCAGCTTTTTGATGATCTGTGTGGATCTTTACCAACTTGATATCCTTCTTCTCCACATGATCTCTAATGAAGTGATGATTGATGTCCACATGTTTGCATCTTGTGTGCAATACAAGATTCTGTGATATGGCAATAGCACTGTTATTGTCACAGAATATTGGCACTTCAGTAGAGTTGACTTTGTAGTCTCTGAGTTGTTGTCTCAGCCAAAGGATTTGAGCACAACAACTTCCAGCAGCAACATATTCAGCCTCAGTGGTGGAAGTAGCTACTGTATTTTGCTTCTTGGAGAACCAAGATATGAGTTTGTTGCCTAAGAATTGACAAGTTCCTGAAGTGGATTTTCTGTCAATTCTACATCCTCCATAATCAGCATCTGAGTAGCCAGTTAACTCAATGTTGTCATCAGCAGGATACCAAAGGCCTAGATTTTCAGTGCCTTTGAGATACCTCAAGATCCTCTTTGCAGCCTCAAGGTGGCTTTTCTTAGGATTTGCTTGAAACCTTGCACAAACACCTACTGCAAAGGTGATGTCAGGTCTGCTGGCAGTGAGATAGAGGAGTGAACCAATGATTCCTCTATACTCAGTGAAGTTGGTTGGAACACCACTCTCATCAGGATCCATTTTCCAATTTGTGTTCATTGGGATCCTTACTGGCTTCCTTGATGTACACCCAAACTTCTTGATCATTTCTCTGGTGTACTTGGCTTGGTTGATGAAGATTCCTTCTTTTGATTGCTTGACTTGTAGACCCAAAAAGAAGTTCATCAACCCCATCATGGACATCTCAAACTTGCTTTGCATGAGCTTGGAGAACTTTTCACACAGCTTCTCATTAGGGGATCCAAAAATTATGTCATCTACATAAATTTGGACAAGCAAGATGTCCTCTCCTTCAGAAATTCTGAAGAGTGTTCTGTCCACAGTTCCCTTGGTGAATCCATGACCCAAGAGGAATTGTGACAGTGTATCATACCAAGCCCTAGGGGCTTGCTTGAGTCCATATAGAGCCTTCTTCAGTCTGTATACTTGGTCTCCAACCTCAAAACCTGGTGGTTGCTCCACATAGACTTCTTCTTTCAAGACTCCATTCAGAAAGGCACTCATGACATCCATTTGGTACACTTTGAACCTCTTGTGGACTGCATAGGCTAGGAAAAGCCTTATTGCTTCTAGCCTTGCCACAGGTGCAAATGTCTCATCATAGTCAATGCCTTCATGTTGGCAGTAACTTTTTTGCCACTAGTCTTGCTTTGTTTCTGACAATCACATCATTCTCATTCTTTTTGTTCTTGAACACCCACTTGGTTCCAATAACATCTTGATGTGAAGGTCTATCAACCAGCTCCCATACTTCATTTCTGGTGAATTGATTCAATTCTTTCTGCATGGTTGTGATCCAATTGGCATCTTGAAGTGCTTCATCAATGTCTTTTGGTTCCTGTTCTGACAAGAAACAACAGAACATAGCACTTTCACCATGAAACCTTCTGGTTTTGACTCCTATACTTGGGTCACCAAGTATCAGATCAGTAGGATGGTCATACAACCAAGTCCTTCTTTTTCTGATCCCTTTAGTAGAGTTGTCCTCTACTAAGGTTGAGTCACCAGTGTTATAGAATTCAGGATAATTGAGTGCAGGATCTAATTCAGGATCATAATCAGGGGTGTTGTCCTCAATGTCAGGAACATTGGTATTTTCAACATTTTGAGTTCCCCCTTGATTATTTGACCCATTAACTACCTCAGCAGGAACTGCTTCTTCATTGGTAGTTGTTACCTGGATGTGAACTGGTATTGGCTCATTCAGTTCACCATTTCCATCAGTGGGGTTTGTCTCAGGAAGGTTGCTTTCAGGATTGTTGTCCAATGTGAATTTTTCAGGTAGGTTGGCTTGGACTACATCTATGAATTCAGTGTCTTTGTCTTTTAGGCTCAGTCTGGTTGTCCTCTGTGTGATTTCTTCAGGTTCCAAATTATCACTCCTGATCTCAAAGATAGATTCATCAAACACAACATGAGGTGTTTCTTCCACTATAAGGGTTTTCTTGTTGTAGACTCTGAAAGCTTTACTGATTTGAGAGTATCCAAGAAATACTCCCTCATCAGCTTTGCTATCAAAGGCTTTCAACTGTTCTTTCCCATTATTGTGAATGAAACATTTACAACCAAATATATGAAAGTATGACACTTTAGGCATTCTTCCTTTCCAGAGTTCATAAGGGGTTTTGCCTTGCCCCTTAGTGATCAAACATCTATTTTGAGTATAGCATGCAGTGTTTATAGCTTCAGCCCAAAACCTCTTAGGTAAATTTGAATCAGCAATTAGGGTTCTAGCAGCTTCTTTTAAAGTTCTATTCCTTCTTTCTGCAACTCCATTTTGCTGAGGAGTTCTAGCTGCTGAGGTTTCATGAGCTATCCCATTAGATGAGCAATACTCATTGATGTATGAATTTATGAACTCAGTGCCTTTATCAGATCTTATCTTGATAATGCTAAGGCTTTTTTCATTTGACAGTCTCTTCAGGAGTTCAGGTAGTTTGACTTGTGTTTCCTTCTTATTAAGGAGAAATACTACCCATGTGAACCTAGAGAAGTCATCTACTACAACCAATGTGTATTTTCTACCATTTATGCTTGAAGGGGTGATTGGTCCAAACAGATCCATGTGTAGAAGTTCAAGTACCCTTTCAGTAGAAATGACTGGTTTACCTTTGAATGAGGCTTTAATCTGTTTTCCTTCTTGACATGGCTTACACACATGTTCTTTAATGAAAACCTCATTAGGCAGTCCTTTAACTAATGCATTTCTAGCAAGTTTATTCATTGATTTGAAGTTCAGGTGGTTTAGCCTCTTGTGCCATAACCAACTTTGTTCACTAGTACTCTTAGCAATGAAACATGCAGCATCAGTAGATTTGTCCCAGTCTGCAAAATACACATTTCCTTTCCTAGTCCCAGTCAATAGAGTTTGTTGAGTTTTATCCTTGATTAAACATTTTCCACTTGAGAACTCAACATTGAAATCTTTATCACAGAATTGACTGATACTTAGGAGATTATATTTGAGACCAGCTACATAAGATACATTGGTTACTTTGATGTTACCAATCATCAAAGTACCATAACCTTTTGTTGTTGCTTGTGAGCTGTCTCCAAAAGTGACATTTGGGCCTTCTTTTTCAATAAAATCAGTGAGGAGTTCCTTGTTTCCAGTCATGTGCCTTCAGCATCCACTGTCAAGGTACCGTGCTATCTTTTTGCTCATACTCCTCTTCTTGTGGCCCATTGGTGCCTGCAATTAGATAAGTATAGGTACCTTTGAGTTTTGGGTCCTGAGAGGTTAGCTGTACCTTTTGGAACCCAAACTTGCCTAATTACCCTGATTGATTCAAGGTGGCTAAGTTGTTTTCCTTGTGCATCAACATACATTGTCTTTCCCTTAAATGCCTTGGGAAAAGTATGTGTGAATGTGTTAACTCTGTAAGTTTCAGGGGAGTTGTCAATTCTCCTGAACTTATGAGTTCTTTGTGCAGCTTGATGAAATCTTTGAGGAAAGGCATTTCTATGTCCATTACCCTTTGGCATGAAGGGTTTTGGTTGTCTCATTTTATTCTGCCCTTGAGGATAGTTGTCCTTAGGTCTATTCAGCTGAGGCTTTCTCAGATGAGTTGGCCTAGGCTGATTATACCTTGGATAGCTCCTCTGAACATTGTTCAGTAGAGTTGCCCTTCCATTGGGTCTACTCTGCTGACCAACATTCCTCTTGTGTTCAGGAGCCTTGACCTTTTCCAATGGTTTGGGCCTAGTCTCCTGAAGCACTTGAGTAGGCATTTCAGTTAATTTGCCCTTTCCTTTGTTCAGTGGCTGAATTATTTCTTTTTCAGCTTGTTGTGCCACTGATTTAACAAAGATTTTCTTAGTGTTACTTGTAGAGGCAACACTAAGTCAAGGTGAAGATTCAAATGGATCAAAACCTAATCCACTTGTTTGAGCCATAGGTCTTTGATAACTTTGAATTTCCTCTATTGCCCTAGAGGATTTGTTCAAAGCAGACATCTTTAGTTTCAGGCTCTCTTCACTTGATTTAAGAATATCATATTCATGTGAGAGGTTTTCAAACTTGGCATTTAGAATTTTTAGTTCAAAGTCTTTTCTCTTCTGAGAGAGGAGTTGATCATCAATCTCCTTTTGTTGGTCAACTATCCTGAGATTTGCTTCCTCAAGCTCTCTCAAGACTTGTTGATACAACTCAGTAGATTTGACATCAACAGCTACCTCAGAGTTTTTGGTAAGTTCAATAGCCAATCTTTCATTTTCTCTCACACAATTATCATGAAATTCTTGTAATCTAGTGAAATCTTCCATCAACTTCCCAAGGGAAAGTTTCAAGTTAACTTCACTAGTGTTTTGTGATAAAAATGATGGTGAGCTAGAACTGGAGGATACCTCATCATCCTCAAGAGCCATGTTGCACACATCATCATCATCATCACTGTTTGAGAACAGTCCATCAGAGGAGTTGAAGCTTTCAGCACTATCAGATCCTTCACCAGCCATCATGGCTTTTCTATTGGTGAACTTTCTGTCTCTTTTAGCTTGCCTCTCTCTTCTTTCTTTAGAGCTCAATTCAGGGCAGTCATACTGAATTTGTTGTCTTGGTAGAATTTCTTGTATCTACCAAACCTTGTGTTGAGCTTGTCAAATCTTCTAGCCATCAAGGCTAGTTCCTCCTTCATTTCAGTCTTTGAGACTGACTTTGATGATCTGGGAGTGGGTTGCATTTCCGGTTCAGCAACTTTGGCCTTGAATGCCACTCCCTTAGTAGGATTTGAAGGTTCCTCAACAGGCTTTCTTCTATTGAGGTCAAACTCATAGGCTTTGAGTTCTGAGAAGATTTGTTGCATGGGCATGGAGAAGAGATCTTTGGTATTCTGCATCATCACAGCATAGACATCCCACTTTTGAGTGAGACTTCTCAAGATCTTCAATCCAACTTCTCTCCTAGAGTACACCTTGCCCAATGAGTTGATTTCATTCATCACATCAGTGAATCTACCAGCAAACTTGTTAATGGACTCATCAGCTTCCATTGAGAATTGCTCAAACTTTTGCACAGCAACTTGGAGCTTGTTCTCCTTGATCTTTTCTGTACCCTCACACATCTCAGCAAGAGTATCCCAAATTTCTTTGGTTGTGGTGCAGTGGTAGACTCTACCCATGACTGCATCTGGAATTGTTTGGTAGAGGGTGTTCATGGCAAGATAATTCAGATTATCTTTCCTCTTTTCATCAGCAGTGAAGTCATCCTCATCTTTGGGAATTAGTTCCCTTATATCTGCTCTTTGTTCATCTGTCACCCTGGGGTTAGTTTGAGTAAAAACAAAAGGTCCTCTTGTGATTACCCTTAACATGTCAGTGTGAAGAGATGCAAGATGAGCCCTCATTCTAATTTTCCAGAAATCATAATTGTCTATTGAAAACATGGGCAATTTATGATGTGAAATGTGATTGACTGGATTTGTGGCCATGTTGTCCAATCCTTGAACAGCAGGTTGAGGAACAGCATTGTTGTTGGCCATATCTCAAGAATATGCAGTCAGTCAGCAGATAATAGATTTCAGAAAAAGATCAGTTCAGTGACCACACAGATAAGTGAGTTTTGAAAATCAAGATGGATTTTCAGAAGCAGTGGTCTTTGAACCCCTGCTCTGATACCACTTGTTGGTCCTGAAAGGAGTATATAACAAGTGTATGGGGGGGAATACACTTGTATGCAATTCTTTTCAACTTTTGATCAAACCAGAGCTCAGCAAGGTTGTCTTGGACAACTCTGCTGAAGATGATTAACTCTTCTAAGATAATCAAACTACTAAGTACTATTGAGTACTTAGTTGAATAACTATCTAGGGGAGTTATATGTGCGGAATAGTGGTTGGCCCTTGTAGTTTAGACTCCTTTAGTTTCTGAAATCACTTTGTCAATTCAATACAGTCCAGTTTTCAGGGAACTTGTCCAATACGGTTTTGCATAGTCTTTGAATGTAAGTTCTTTTGTAAATCAGTTTTGTGTGCAATGTAAACATTACATTTTTTGTGATATTACAATCACAATTGTTGTCATTAGGATTTTCAAACCATGATAGTTTGTTATTCTAGATACAACTACATATAATTGACCATGACTAAATACATTTTTTTTTTAAACATTTACATTAGAAAACGATTGCCCCTGATTTTTATTAATATTCATAGCATATGGCACAATCAACGGAAATTGTTTACGTTGAAACTTGAAAGACAATCTAGGATAAAAAGGTATCAATATAACTATCGGTATCAATACCAATTGTCCACCACTACTTCCAGTTAGAATCTTAATTTCAAGAACTTTATCATCAACCGGTTATAACCAACCTAACCATAGAATAAAATATTGTATTATAAATTTATAAATAAAATAAATGAACATTTTTAAACGATAGAAAATAAAAATAAAGAGAAAGATACACAAAACTGGTTTCATTGCATAGGCCGCTTGAGTGATCTATATTTCACAATAACATTACATGTGTTTCAATTTTCAAATTCAATTCATGATCAGGTACAACAGAACTTAACACTTCAAACTATTCGAAAATTTAGGAGTATGGACATTAGACAAATTATCAACATTCAAATTAGATCTGCAAGGATTGTTAGAGTTCAAATAAATGTGTGATTCTTTTTCATTTAACTGAATCGTGTGCTCATTTATTGACCTAACAACATCTAACGTGGGTGCAAGAATAGCTCTACTTTGTAAATAGTCATGGTCATCCATCATATTTTTAAATTCAGGATAAATGCTATCAACAATAGTAGAAATCGGATCATCACCACCCTTTAACAAAATATCCTTAGGAATTTGTTCACACGTGTTCTCAGTTTCAAATCCTATACTACCATCTCCAATAGAAGTTATCCATTCAGAAAAAGAATTCAATTAATGTACAACTTCATCGGATCTTAAGGTTTGCAACCTCATGTTCTTAGTAAATTTCAAAAGAGTCAATCATTCCACAATTTAGATGAATTAATAGTAGTGTGAACGATATCCTGCCTCATTACTTTTGGAATAACAGGTAATATCTAACAAAAATCACCTCCAAGCACAACAATCTTACTGTCAAAAGGCAGTTCAAATGACAATGGATCTATGAGCTGCATAATATCCTTCAAAATCGTATCGAGAGCCTCAATACAATATCTCCACACCATTGGCACTTCATCACATATTATAACACCACATCAACAGCTCAGCAAGAGGACTTCCATGATGAACATTGCATGTAGAATCTTCAGTAACATCAATTGAAATTACAAATCTAGAATGAGAAGTACGTCCACCAGGAAATAGTGAAGCTATACTATTCAAGGCTACATTAATTACAATCCTGTCTTTAGATCTCAAACATGTAGACAAAGTCTTCCATATAAAAGTTTTGCATGTTCCACCATATCCATAAATAAAAAATACACCACCTTTACCGGACTAAATGAACACAATTATTCTATCATACACACCACGTTGTTCATCACTAAGTTTGTTAATTAAATTCTCATACTCTAAATTCAAATTTAATATGGTGTATGGAAACTCATTCAAAATCAATCTATTTCTAGATGAAATGTTTGGATCATGGTTTACCATCGACATGCCTTCAAAATCATGCAAAGACTTATCAAGAGTCTGCAACATATTATCAATTTCTATCAAACAACAACTCTTGATTTCATCATTTGTCATCATTAATTCTACAAGAATTTAAAATTAAAATGATATTAGTTAATTATGCTAAAATAAATTAATATAATTTTTTTTCATAAATAAATGAGTGATAAATTTATGCAAAGTAATTGAAATTTAGAATAGACATTTATATTTAAATTGTTAAATAAGAATATAACAAATCACATTATTATATATGTTGACATTTAGTTAATTATTCTAAAACAAATTAATATAAAATATTTGATTTTATAAAGGTAAATGAGTAGTAAATTTATGTAAAATAGTTAAAATTTAGAATTAAATCGATATTTATATTTGATACGATAAATACGCATATAATAAACCATATTATTATTTATCATATATATCATTTAAAGATTTACCTTTGATTTTTCAACAAAAATAATTTCACATATTATAAAAAATTAATTTAATATAAATATATGAATAGTTTCCACTAATGCACATCATTATTATTGTTCTACATAAATTATTTAATTTTAAGTGTTATTTGATTTAATAATTAATAAATGCTAAAATATATTTTATATATCCTAAAAAAAAATATATATATATATATATATATATATATATAAAAGAACTACATATATAAATCAAATCTTAATTTAACATTTATCTTTTATTAACTATATTTTTCTTAAATAATATTAATAAAATAAGTAAAAAGATCGATTATCTATTTTTTTCTATTCTTAAAATCAAAATTATATATATACAAAATAAATATCAAAGTCAATTAAAATATACAATCATAATTTTGTATTCCTAAAAAATTAATTTTTAAGGTTAATATTAAAGTATGTGAAATAATTTAATCAATCAAAGTTCTCAATAAATTGCAAATAATTTAAAGTAATTAATTGACTAATTGTCTTAAAATGACCAACGTATTAATGAAGTTTAATAATTAAAAAAGAAAATACGTAAACATACCTGAAAAATGCATAATTATTTCTATTATAAAAAATATTATCAAACAGATGTCTCCAACACTTTTCTCAAACTTCATAAGGTCGACCTAACGAACTTGATGTTAGTAGCGTAACAAATAAAGGTCCCATTGAAAATGCTGAAGCTCAATGGCTAACCTCCTTCATACCATCAACATATTCTCTATCATCATCCAACAAACCTCTAGCAAAGCAAGCTTCGGACAACATACTTTTTATCATCGTCCAACAAACCTCTAGCAAAGCAAGCTTTCCAAAATGTTGGATGAATTACTCCATTGAATTTCTTTAAATTACCATAAGATGTAGGTTCACGAACTATATTTAAGAATATCCTCAAGTAATGTGCCTCACCAGAACCAGGAGGAACGTAACAAATATGTCTTATTGAAAGTTCTCTTCCTTTCAACCCACTCTCTAGTTTTCGGCTTCCATACAAAGAACTGTGGTATTTCAACATAAGACAAATTTCTTGTTTTAGAAGAATTCATGTTGAGTCCAAACCAAACTAAGAACATGCTTTGGTTTACCAATGGTCTTTCCAAAATAGATTCTAAACATGCACCATCACCAAATAAAACAGTCTGCTTATCAGGAAGATGTTCAAAGGGAGGATTTCTATAATTATTTTCAAACCCGAAAATGAAAATTCTCCAAGCAGCTTCACATGGAGAAATGTACCTACAGTCATAGTACATTTTAACTTCATCTAAATCTGTTTTTTCTACCAGATTGCTCCTTACTTTCAAAGAACGATACAGTAACACGATCATGTCCTTTGTTGACATACTTGAACAGGTATTTTATAGATTTAGATTGATTACACTTTTCAACATTGATGTGTGCATCATACTTCAAAAGAAGATACCCCCCTCCCGGTCCTGTTATTTGCATATTTATTGTTTGCACGAGTTTTAATGTAAGAATTGTTTGGTATTAAAGGTGATAAAGTGACTTTTTAGGAGGATATAATGAGTAATTCAACTTTATTGGAGAATCTTAAGTTAGCGTGTAAAAAATAATGACATGAGCTGTAAATAAGAGATGTTTGAGAGAGTTTTAAAGGAGCAAAAATATACTTTTTCCAAATAAGGAAATGTTTAATTAATAATGAGAAGGATGTTTTTAGAAAATATTCAAATAATAATGGGACAAATCCCCTTATATACTAATAGGGAGTTTAAATTAATGATGTGTCATTTTGTGGTTAATTTGGCTTATGTGTCATTTTGTGGTTGATTTGGCTTATGTGTCATAATTTAATGAAGTTGTTAATTTTAAAAAGTATGATGTGTAATTAAGTTATTGGTTGAGTAAGATATGATTCATAAACTCTTTCCAAATATTATATTCTTATTAACTATTTCTTATTATTTTAATACTGACTAATTAAATTAATTTTTATTTTATTTACTTAACTTTATTGTAGTATTCATTTTATTCTTTAGTTTAATTTATTTTTGAACTATTTAATGTACTTTTGAGTAAAGTACAATTCTTTATTTAATTAGGTATTAAATTGTATTTTATAATTACTTTAATCTTATATCTCAAGTAATTTTTTTGCAATTATTTTAAATTTATTATATGTTTAATGTATTTAAAAAATAGAGCTCGAAAATATATATGTAAAACTTATTATATAATTTTATACATAATATTTATTATATAAATAATTATATTATTTTACAAGATTAACAAATTTGTTATATATACATAATACACTACTTCTGTAATATAGAATCCCCTTATATACTAATATGGAGTTTAAATTGATGATGTGTCATTTTGTGGTTAATTTGGCTTATGTGTCATAATTTAATGAAGTTGTTAATTTTAAAAAGAGTTAATTGCAAATTAAATCACGACCTTTCACTTATTTGCAATCTAATCTAAACCTTAAAGTAATTGCAAATAAATCACAAACTTTAAATATTATTGCAAATTAGACTTCTTAGAAGTCTACTTTGTCCTTAAATAATACATTTTGATATTTGATTTGATTGAAAAACAATATTGTTTTATTAAGGTGTTGTTATGTCATTAAGAAGTCTAAATTATGTTAGACTCTAACATAATTAAAATTGTTAAAAAGACTAAATTGCAATAATATTTAAAGTTTGTGATTTATTTGCAATTATCTTAAAGTTTAGATTAGATTGAAAAAGGTTATGATTTAATTAGCAATTAACTAAAATATTTATTTATTTAAGACTTTGTGGTTGATATTGAAGGCTGATTGACTTACAATTTATTAAGAGTTATTTTAATATTACTTAATTTTTTTATTTTCGTAATTTATAAATTTTTTTAAAAGTCGTTTTCATATTTATTAAATGTTAAAAATTCAACGTCTCATTTCTTCCGATTCTCACAAATTTTATTTAGAATTTACTTTATAAAATTATTTAATTATATAAAGTATAATATAAATATTTATTTTTATTGACTTTCCGCGTAATACGCGGGTGCTAATCTAGTGGAGTAATAATTATGAGGAACAACATGTCTGTTATCCAAAACATAATCTTTATTGTTCAAAGTCCTTCCATCATTTCTTCACCTATAAATAGGATAACCATCTTTATCAATAGAAGACTTTGAAACAAATCTTTTAGGAAAATGTTTTGTACATGAACCTTCATCGGTCATGCAAGGAGAACGTGGATTTGCAGCACCACAAGGATCATGCATCATTAAATCACAAACAAAATTAAAATACTCTCAATCGTGAGATAAATAATAAAATATCATTCTTGGATGGAAATTATAACAATTTAAAAAAAAAATATGAGATAAAGAATAATTAATTATAATAAAAATCTCATGTAGTAAGCTTAAATATATACAAACATCATTGTGATTCTCAAGAAACACCAATATATCAGCATGAGTAAGACCGCACTTTTGAAATTCAATAATACAAAGAACTGTAGATAAAAAAAAAGATAAAATGTAGTGAACAAATAATTTAGACAATAAAATTATTATCTTAAACAAAAAATAAATAAATTTAAATATCTGCTTTGATATTCCCAAATATTTTTTTTCCTTTCGAATATCATTTAATAATCCGTCAAGTTTAATCTTAATTATTCGACATATTATATTGGACGGTCTTCAAGATTAAGTCTTTTATGTTTTAAAAATGTACATTCTCAGGCCATTTCTGATTGCACGCAAAGATTATAAATAATTGAGGATAATCGGTCCATCTACCAATTGTCATTGCATCTTGATAATTTTGGACCATGTAGCGTGCACCTCCAATGAATGAAGGTGGTAAAACAACTCGCTTTCCCATTGCACATGCATCTGTCTCTAGGGGCAGACCTAGGACTTGATATTAGAGGGGGCCAAAAAAATTAATAATTCAAAATATATATTGTTGTTACATTGTGTCTTATTCGTATAGTATGGATAATTGAGAAAATGAACATTCAAATTATTGAACAACGAATACTTTATTTATTTATTTTGTTTAATGTTATGTAAAATTAAAGAAATTATTAGATTAAACTATCAGTTATGTAACTTATATTTCTTTGTCAATCTTTTTTCATGAGACTAAGTTATTTATTCATATATACTTGCAAACATATTTCAAATATATTAAAGTAATACAAAAATGAATATTCTTTTATCAGTTTGGTAATTAACATATACATACAAAATAATTACTTATATATAAGTATCAAATGTGCAATAAATAATTTATTTTGAGATAACTTTTACAACAAACTCACCACTAAAATGATTTATTAAATTATTTTATCATTTATTTATTTATAGGATGGCTGGGTAGGGGTAGGGGGCAAGGCCCCCCGGGGCATAGTGTAGGTCTGCCCCTATATGTCTCACCATCTAAAAGTGCATCCTAAACACCACTATATATTTCACTACGAAACTCTGATTGATGTGTCCTTATATATATATAAGTTTACCAGCCTCAACCATGGTATAAACATCAATAATAAATTGTTAACTGAGTCGTTTTGAAGATAAAATCGTAGAAGGTTCACCATTCCTATGTTGAAATCGAAATGCAAAGTACTCTCTAAAACTAACAAACTTACAAGTTCCAACTTAATGCAGCACATATGTAGCAAAATAAATATTCTCTATATACCCATCCTCACCATATGAAAAAAGAAGTGGATATTGCAAACTAAGGTACGTAGAACGGGTTCAACTCTGTGATGGGTTGAAGTTCATCAACATAAGTTTCTAAAAAAAATATCACGATTACCGACGACTTACTCCGTAATTGGTATATGGGAATGAGGTGGGAATAAAATGGTCATTCCTTATTATATTTCTAATGTCATGATTGATATGTTTCTTTGATAAGAATGGTCATTCCAAATTGAATCACAATTCCCAAAGTTAAGAAATGGTGATTCCTCCCACTCCCCATATTTTATATATTCTCATACTTTAAGGAATGATTTTTTTTTAAAATAAAAATATGATAACTTATTTTTTAATATTAAAATATTATTCTATATTCCAAAAAATAACAATAATAATTATAATGGTCAAAATAATAATAACATTAATTATTCAAAAAATTAATAATAAATTTAATTCTAAATAATAAAAATAATAGTAATAATAATTCAATAATAATATCAATACAATAAAAACAATGTACATTAATATTTTTTAATAATATAATAATTCTCAACATATTAATAAACATAGAAATATTAATAATAATTTATAATAATATAATAATATAATATTATTATTTTAAATAATTGTAAAAAAATAAAAATATTTTATCATTTAACAATAAAAAAAATAGCAGTAATAAAAAAATAATAAATATTATTAACAATGTAATTATTATTAAATAATAATTTAAAAAAAAATTATATAATACCACATTTCAGTCATACGTTATACCAATCATAGGAATGACGTATCACTCTTACGTCATTTCATTCAACTACAATTTCATTTTATCATACCAATCATACCCCAAGAGTTTGATCAAGGTCACTAACAACCGCAACAACCACCTCAAACATAGTAGTTAATTTATACCTTATAGGATCATGTCCCCCTTTAGCAATCAATATCACAGTCACATTAGAATTTCCTTCAAGGAATCTATGTCTAACCTCTCGAAACTTCTTCGCAAGTACATTATAACCATCTAACATATTTTTAAGATTAGTTACTATTTCAGCATGTAATATATTGATGTTCAGATACAACCTGTTATTAATAATATAAAAAAATAATATAAAAAAATATTGAAAAAATTATGTAATTGAATATTAAAATAAAAATACCCAACAACCTTGATTCTGTTGAAAATTTCATTTTCAGTGTCGTAAATGTACAATTGTGCGAACTTTGGCAATAAACCACCAATTATATGATAATTTTATCCATGTAAGCGGAACACCAGTGGAGCGGCTCCGATATTAACATATTTATCAATTTTCTCACCCAAAAAAATAAAGGAGAACATATTGTTAAAAGCACGGACATGATTCAAATAATGTTTGTTTTTTGCATTATTACCCCAAAGTAGTTCTTGAAGAACTAGGGGAGGTTGATGCATATATAGTAACTGTATTTTTCGTTGAGTGCAACAAAATGAGAATTTTGGTAGTTCTAAAACTCAACTGGACTTTAACGTTTCATCATATCAGAACATTGCACCACAATATTATGAATATGATCTCCAATATTTCAATAGTGAACAACTTTGCAATAAAAAAAATGCAAACGTTAAAACATGTTCAATAAAACGACACTTAATATTAAATATAAATACATCTATATACAAAATATTAAAAAAAACAAAATGATTAATATATATATATATACAACGACGGACGCACATAGGGGCCAGGGGGGCCACTGGGCCCCCACTAATTTTGTAATTTTTGGAGGGTATTTTAGTAATTTTACACACACACACATATATATATTTAGATATAATATTATACTCCCTCAATTCAATTTTATAATTTTCACTTTTCTTTTTTGTTTGTCCAATTTTAAAATTAATACTTTTCTGTCCACCAAAAGTAAGCTCAAACATTTTGTAGGGTTGTTGTGATAGAATTAAAGTGATTGTTTTCATAAAAAGAAATGTAAATACTTTTGGTGGACTGAAAAATAAGGAAAATGAGTATATTGGTGGACGGAGAGAGTATATAAGATCATGAAAAACTTATATTGTTTCCTTTTTTTACCTTTCAATTTAAAAAAAAAAAAAAAAAAAACCCTTGCAAAACTAAAAACTAAATAAAAAACTTATTATTAATTATTTATTAATTTTTTGCATTACTTCTTTTAACAATTTTTAAACTGTTTCATCAAGCCGAAACAATCAAATCTTCCTCTGAAACATAACAAAAGTGTGTTTGTTCCTTTTTACACAAGTTTTAAGAAATGTTGTTTGTTTATGAATAAAGTTGATTATGTGGACAAAGGAGATTTATTGTTACGTCGAGTTACATTTATTTTTATATATTAAGTTTTTATAGTAATGTTAATCGGGCCCCCAACACGCAAAGTCTGGCTCCGTCACTGTGTGTGTATATATATATATATATATTTGAAAGAAAAAATTAAATGAATTAACAAAAAATTAATTTTATATATATAGCATAAAATGTAATATATATACAATTTAGAAATTAACAACAAAAAATTAAATTTAAAAATTTAAAAGATACAATTTTAATATATGTGAAACAAATAAATTAAATGAATTAAAAAATGGTCAAAAGAATATAAATATACAATTAATATTAAAAGAATGTAATCATGAAGTTAATTTTGTATTTTTTTTTTTTAATTCAACAATTCATTTAATGAAATAATGCATGAATCGTGGCATTAATAACTATTTTTTTTATCATAAATTGATGTAATAGTAACATGAATTTTAGATGGATGTAATCGTGGCATTAGCTGGTAATTTTGCACCATAACCATTTTTTTTTTCACAAATAGATGTAATCATGGCATTAATTTTGTATTTTTTTTAATCCAACAACTCATTTAATGAAATAATAAATTGTGGCATTAATAACCAATTTATAAATTGATGTAATGGTGACATGAATTTTAAATGGATGTAATCATGACATTAATTGTTGATAATTTTGCACTATAATCTAGTAATTAATTTTAAATGGATGAATTTTAAATGGTGTAAAAAAAATTGATAAAACAAACTTACAACTCATTAAAATTGTCAGATATTCCTTATTGTCAAACAAACCAACTAATTAACATTGATTAATAAAATTAAGAAACTAAACAATTGATCAGATGGAATTTAGAAAACTGTCAAACTCCAACATCTTATCTTTAAAAAATAGAAATAAAATTGTAAAAAATGATTAAAACGCATCTCATATATTTAAAAATAAAATTAATAGATTAATTTTTAAAAAATTATTACAACTATTTTATTCACTATGTTGTATCATTGTGAGCATGTAGAAAAATCATTTCCAAATTTATAGGAGGGGATAGATAAAACATGTGAGAATTTGTTAAAAAGAATCAGAAAAATTATCATAAGTCAAATATTTTATTCTATAAATCTCCGTGATTATAACTCTTTATTTAATATATATATATATATATATTTCCATGAAATTTTATGAAAATTAATTTAGACCAAATATTTATATATACACCATTCAAACAATTAAGAAATATAAGTTCATAGTTATGTCAATTATAGATAAATATATAGTATCAAATATTAAAACTACTAAAATCAAAAGAAGTGTATTATATTAAGTCTCATATTCTATTCTATAATCTATGTGATTAAAAATAAAAAATATTAGGTTAATAATTAAAAAGAATTATAATAAGTCAGGTATTCTATTATATAATTACATTACTAATAATACAATATTAATTTATATTATAAAATATAAGTTAATAATTGAATTTTAAATATTCAAATTACTTAAATTATTATAAAAAATATGTGATACTATAATTTCCAACTATCTCCGCATAAAGTTCTCTGAGAAAAAAACTATTTACGTCCCATAACTTTTACCTTTTTTGAAAAACGTCCCAAAATAGTTAAAATTTTAATTTACGTCTCATAACTTTTTCAATTGCTTAATTTAAGTCCAATTTTCACTAGAAATCCCCAAATTTATGTTAATGGGACGTAAATTGAGCAATTAAAGAAGTTATGAGACGTAAATTAAATTTTTAATTAAAATAGGACGTTATGCGAAAAAGATAAAAATATTCAACAAATGTGTATAATTCACTATAAAATTAATGTAGTTTATGTTATACAATCAAATAAAAAAATAATTCATAAATTCACAAATTAATTAATTATTATACAAATCAATTAACTTACCTAATTCATTATTGGGAAAATTATTAACTTGCATAATTAGAAAAAAATTATAATTACAATATAAGTAATATAAAATAAATTATGAATATTAATTAAAATACTAAATAATATTTTCATATAAATTTAGAATAATATTTAAATAAGTAAATAATTTTTTATAATATCAAAAAAAATATAATATCAAAAAAAAAATTAAAAATCAATTAACATACTCAAATAAATATAAATTTTATCTTTAAAATAATAAAAATTTCAATAATTTTTTTTTATTAAAATGGTCAAAAACTTTTATTAAAACTTAACAATTATTTTAATATTTTAAATAAATACAAAATTTCATAAATATTTAAAATTCCCAAATAAATAAAAAAATATTCAAATATATCCAAAATTCCCAAATAAATCAAAAAATATTTAAATATATCCAAAATTCTCACCCCTTACCCACGGTAATTGAAAGATGATGATGAACAATATACTTTTTAACAATTAGTTAATTTTTTTTTTCATTTTTATTATATAATTTTTAATTTGATATTAGTTCGTACAAAAATATGTGGACCTACTTTGTGTAATGCTTAGATTAATTTTTATATTTATTTGATTACTTTAAAATAAATAATTTTATAATATTTATATTGTAATTATAATTTTTTTCTAATTAGATAAGTTAATAATTTTTCTAATAATAAATTAGGTAAGTTAATTGATTTTTATAATAATTAATTACTTTATGAATAAATAAATTATTTTTTTATATTAAAATAAGTTAATTTATGAATAAATGAATTATTTTTTTTATTTGATTGTATAACATAAACTACATTAATTTTATAGTGAATTGTACACATTTGTTGAATATTTTTATATTTTTCGTATAACGTCCCATTTTAATTAAAAATTTAATTTACGTCTCATAACTTCTTCAATTGCTCAATTTACGTTCCATTTACATAAATTTTGGGATTTTTAGCAAAAATTGGACGTAAATTAAGCAATTGAAAAAGTTATGGGACGTAAATTAAAATTTTATCTTTTTTGGGACGTTTTTCAAAAAAGGTAAAAGTTACGGGACGTAAATAATTTTTTTCTCTTCTTATCAAACAATAATACCTTATGCATCCTCCTACAATTATGCAAACATTTTCTCATCATTTAAGTCTCATTATTATTTTAAATATTCAATCAATCTAATAGAATTACCTTATGCATTCTTCTAAAAGTCAAATGATATTAAATTAATTAGACTACATTAATTAATGGAGTTGAAGACTGTATTATTTCATAATTAAAAATAGACATCATACAAACGATATTTTGAAATATGTGATTTGTCAATTCTATTGTATTGATCCTAAATCACTAAAATTTATTTAAATTATTATCTATTATTAAATGTTGCTAATTATCCTAAAAATTAAAAAGCAAGCAATAATATACCACATGTTGAGCTATGCAATAATAATAAATTTTAAATTATTTAAGTCAAATTTCAATCGTCCTTAAATTATGTAAAAAAATTAAATAGGATAATTGAATTTTTTAAGAAATCTTTTAAATGATAAAAATTGAATAAAAAATATAGGTTAATTTTTTCCCAAAATATAAATGATAGGATTGACCGGAATTAAGAATTAAACTAATTAGGAATTAGAATTGAGATTATTTTATGAGTTTATGAGTCTTTTTAATTAATAAACAAATTAAATAAAAACCAAGATTTGAAAAAAAAAATTCTAAGTATAATTTTTAATTATATAATTAATTTTTTTTATAAATAATAATTCTACAATTAAATCTAAAATTATGAAAGTAATTAAAAAATATATATTATTTTAATAAATATCTTCAGCCAAATTAGTGAAGTGACAAAATTGAAGAAAATAAAATTGTGAGATTGAAATTTACTAACATACTCAATAAATTAATTATTAATAAATATAAAATTTAAAATGAGAAGTTGAGGAATAAATTATAAGACTGAAATTTCCTTTTGATAATCGAAAAATTGCTAAAACTAAAAATAGAATCATTTCGAATGAATACCAAAATTACTAAAAAAATTGTTGAAACTAAAATAAAATGAATTAAGAACGATAATTGATGCATCAAATTAAGAAAACAAGCATAAATTTAAATTTATTCACAAAAACATTATTAAAAATATAAAATAGTGATACATAAAATTAAGAAAATTAATTATTATTTTTGTGTCAAATACATATTTACAGATCTACAAAAATCAAATAGTACAATTTAAAAAACCTAATATAAAAATTTTCAAACCTTCAATAAATTTTCAACAATACTTTTCAAACTTCTTGATAAATTACTCATAAATCTTCAAAAATTCGATCTTCATATAAATCTTCGAAATTCCAATCTTCATATAAATCTTCGAAATTCCGATCTTCATATAAATCTTCGAAATTTCGATCTTCAGAAATCTTCAAAATTCTGATCTTCATAAATCTGATCATCATAAATATTCAATTTTTTTAACAAATCTTAAAACTTCATGCATTAAAACAAAAATAAGACAACTAAACTTCATATCTATAGAATTATACAAATACAGAATCCATTAAAATAAAAATCTAGATAATTCTAGGGCTAGTCTTGTATGAAATATTGCATATATGCATTTTAGTTATTCACACATATGTTCTTTATAAATACACCCACAAGCTTAATTCACACACACATTTTTTATAAATACACCAACAAACTTAATTCATACACACATTTTTTATAAATACACCACTGACAGCTTAATTCGAAATTTTTAATCCGTTTATTTTACTTGTTTCTGTGATTTTTTTATCTTTTATTTTATTGTCGAACGTGGGATATTAAATATAGTAATTCAAATTGTAATATGTAGTAATACACATTATTTTATGTAGTAATAACACAAACTATTTATATAATAATACAAATTCTTTTATTTAGTACCACGTTTTTTCTAGTGTTTTTATTGATGTAGTAACTCACATTATAATATGTAGTAACATATATTATCGAATGTAGTAAACACAATAATCATGTTGTAATACAAAATGTTTTATTGTAGGATGATGCGAAAAATATTAGATCATTTGATAAAGTTACATATAGTAACAAACGTCTATTCAATGTAGTAATTCAAATTGTAGTATGTAGTAACATATAATTTTTTATTTAGTAAAACAAATTATTACATGTAGTAATAACACAATTATATATATATATATATATATATATATTTTATTGATTAAGTAACGCACATTATAATATATAGTAACTTATATTATTGCACGTAGTAAGATATATTATTGCACGTAATACAAAATAACATTGACCCATAATAATTAGTATTAAAGATTATTTAAAGAAATATAAAATATTTAAGGATTAAGGTCATCGTAAATTGCAGCGTCCGACCGCGGCCTGAGGAGATCGAAAACTGCTCGGAGAAGACGACCATGTTCAATTTCTGTCAGTGGGTGCATTTATAAAAAATGTGTGTGTGAATTAAGCTTGTGGGTATATTTATAAAAAATGTGTGTGTGAATTAAGCTTGTGGGTGTATTTATAAAAAATGTGTGTGAATTAAGTTTGTGGGTGTATTTATAAAGAACATGTGTGTGAATAACTGAAATGCATGTATGCAATATTGCATATAAGTTTTTGTGATAATTCTATTCTATATAAAATGATACATCGAAAAAGGCAAAGGTGAGAAGAAAGAAAAGTGAAAAGATAAGTTCATATGACAAAGAAGAAACACAAATATATAGAAAGAAAAAAAAAAAAAATTTGTCCCTAACTTTAAGCATCTAATCCCAAGGCCCCATATTTCATCAAATAATATCAAGGGTCAAAAAGAGAAGTAAGAGAAAAGAAATGTATTAATTAAAATTAATTGTCAAATATACCATAAATAGTGAAAGAAAAAATGAAAGGTAAAGATGATGATTAAGAAAAGTGATCAACGGACCACAAACTTTCCCGCCTAAATTAAAATAGGAAACTTGTAAGTGTATTATATTAGTATAGATTATTTGTCCACCAAACGTAGTCTCATACTCCCTGTGTCCATGAAAAGTAGTTCCATAGCCTTATATTTTTTGTCCATCAAATGTAGTCTCATACACTTTATAAAAACTATGAATCTATCACCCTTCAAGCATCACTTAATTACTCAATTTGCCATCAATTTTATTCACAAACAATCACTTTGTTTACAATGGACCCCACAATACCCTATAATACCCTTATGGGGTTTTCTACGGTAAGACAAGGGTTTCACCTTGTCTAATATCAAGCGTCCAATTTAGGGATGGCAATTTCAACCCGGCCCGCCCCGACCCGTGCTATTTGGGTCGCCCCGCCCCGGACCCGTATTGAAATGGGGCGGGTCTGGGTATCACCCTCGACCCGTGGGTCGGACCCGTGACCCGTTTTTATATTAATTTTTTATATATATTATACATATAAATATAATATATCTTCAATATTTTGATGTTTATTAATATATATAACAATAATTCACCTTCATAAATGTGAAAATAAATTTATAAACATGCTTCTAACACTATTTTATTTATTTTTCAATACAAATCTAAATTTTATGTTATATGTTTTTAAAAATAATAATTATTTTTCAATTTTTTTATAAAAAAAAATTATAATGGGTCGCCCCGATTTGCCCCGCCCCGCCCCGTGACCCGAACGGGTCGGCCCGACCCGGACCCAAATTGAAACGGGTCGGGTCCGGGTATCTAGGTACGTCATTTAGTTTTGCTATGTGTCCAATTAATAACTGACACGTCATTTAGTTTTGCTATGTGCGATCGCGCTTCGCATTTGAGTAAAATATTTAATTTTTATCTTTAAAAATCTAAAATTACAAAAATAACCTTATAATAATTTTAATCAAAACGAATAAAAATAAATTATACCATCACAAATAAATTAAAATTAAATTACATTAAAAACAAAACAAATTCTTGTTCTGAGAAGGTTGAGGAGCCCATCGTCAATGGAGTTCAGCAAATATATTATACTGTAATTAAATCGCCGTAAATGCCAACCTAAACCCCCAACCCCTGTTCTCTCCGTTGTCCGCCGCCCTAAACCCCACCCATACGTAGTTTCAGATCCTAATAACAAAATCTTTGATAACATAAAAAAATTGGAATACTTTCCAGCACAATATATATTCCATCAAGAACAGTGGGCTGGAGGTGAGGCGGAAGGGTGGGGTTGAAGGTGCAGACAGTGTTCAAATTTTCGTCCCATTATCTCTCTCAGTATTTTCGTCAAATTGGCGGAGAAAACACCCCAAATTGTTAGGGATATGCGATGAATTTAATTTAAAATATTTTAATTTGATTAGTTTTGTAATTGATTTAGATGATGTAATATTTAATGATGATTATTTTAATAAAAAGAATATATAAGAATATTTATGTAATTTAATAATTAAATATTTTTATGTATTTTAAATTAAAAAGATATTTTTGTCATTTTATATATATTAATTTAATTTATCAAGAATTGAGGATACTAGAAAGGAGATCGATAGACTAGACACGTTAGATGACGTTCTTGGGCTTGAAGAAAACGAGGAATCGAGGAGAAGGGAGCTTTTAGCCGATATTCAAAATGATCTTAGAAACAAAGAAGAACAGCTTTATCAAAGGGCTAAGTTAAATTGGTTGAATGAAGGAGACATGAATTCTAAACTCTTCCATAGGGTGATCAATAGCAAAAAAGCCGGGAACTCTATCAACGGCCTGTTTGTCGATGGTCGATGGACTGATTCGGTTCAGCAGGTGAAGCAAGAGATTCACAATCATTTTAGCTCTCATTTTAAAGCTGAGAGATTCGCCAGACCGAAGATTCCGCCGGACTTGATCAGGCTTAAGCTGGATTTGTGCGATAATGCCTTCCTCACGGCTGAATTTGGAGAAGGGGAAGTTAAAGATGCTATTTGGGATTGCGAGATTTCAAAGAGTCCAGGTCTGGATGGTTTCTCAATGGGCTTTTTCAGGGAACATTGGGAGCTGTTGAAATCTGAAATTATCTTGATGATGGCCGAATTTCATCAACATGGCCGTCTGGTGAAAGGTTTGAATCCCTCGTTTATAGTTTTGCTTCCAAAAAAAGCTGGAGCTCAAAATCTGGATGATTTCAGACCCATTTCTTTGATCGGGAGTTTGTATAAAATAATCGCTAAAACCTTGGCTAGGCGCTTAGCAAAGGTTATGGAGTCTATCATTTCCGTTTGTCAATCTGCATTTATTGGGGGGCGGCAAATATTGGACGGAATTCTGGTGGCTCATGAGGCAATTGACGAAGCAAAGAGGAAGCGTAAAAAAAGGGTATTTTTCAAAGTTGATTTCGCAAAGGCTTTCGACTCAGTCGATTGGATATATCTTGACAATATGATGGAGGGTATGAATTTTGCCTCTAGATGGAGAATGTGGATGAAAGAGTGCGTGTCCACGGCCGGGGTTGTTGTGCTCGTAAACGGTAGTTCTTCAGGAGATTTTAAATTAGAGAGGGGGCTTAGGCAAGGAGACCCGTTATCACCACTTTTATTTCTATTGGCTGCCGAAGGCCTGAATTGTTTGGTATATAGGGCGGTGGAGGTAGGAGCTTTGGATCCAATTGCTATGGGGTCTAACAAAGTGCAGGTTCCTTTGCAGCAATATGCAGATGACACCATGTTTCTTTGTAATGGCAATTGGGAGGATATTAGAGCAATCAGATATATCTTGAAGCTTTTTGAGTTAGTTTCTGGTCTTGGAGTGAATTTCAGTAATGCAGTCTTGTTGGCATTCATTTGGGAGAGGAGGACAAACAGGAGATGGCTAATTTTTTGGGTTGCTCAATCGGCAGTCTCCCGTTGAATTTTTTGGGAATGAATGTAGGTCTTAACCACCATAAAACGACCTCGTGGGATGGGATGCTCAAGAAAATTCGGGGAAAACTCCCTTGTTGGAAGGACAAAAATATTTCAATGGGTGGTAGAGTTACTCTTGTACAAGCAGTTCTTTCAGCAGTTCCAACATATTACTTATCATTCTTCAAGATTCCTAAATCGGTTTTGGGTGAGATAACAAAATTACAGCGGAACTTCCTGTGGGGAGGAGAGGCTGGAGATAGGAAAAAAATTTCGTGGATAAGCTGGATGGATGTTTGTAAAGATAAAGAAAAAGGTGGACTTGGCATAAGAGATATGAATATGTTCAACAAGGCTCTTCTAGGTAAATGGCTATGGCGCTTTGTCACGGAGAAGGAGAACTTATGGGTGAGAGTCTTAGAGTCACGATATGGAGGTCTGGAGGAGGAGATGCGGAACAACAGCGACAAAAGAGGTCGCACTACGGGTGGTTCTAGTTGGTGGAAAGAAATCAATCAGATTCACAAAGAGATAGGCGGCAACGAGGCGAGGAGTAAAATACGCCGAATAGTGGGCAATGGTCAAAAAACCAAATTCTGGAAAGACTTTTGGGTCGACGATGCCGGCCCATTATGCGTTGCTTTTCCAGACTTGTATAACTTAAGTAATAAGTAGGCAGAAAGATGAGGCATTTGGTAACATGGGGTCATGGGGTGAAAATGGGTGGACGTGGGATTGGTCTTGGGTGAGAGTATTGAATGTAAGTGAAATTAATTTATTAACTGAGCTTATTTCTTTTCTGTGCAGGACAAAGCTCTCCCAGCATATTGAGGATACCTGGAGTTGGGCGCTTGCGCCGGCAGGAAAGTACTCCACTAGTGCTGCTTACTCGAAGTTGCTCGCGGATGCTGGTGTCATGACAGAAAATAAACAGGAGTTCAAATATTTGTGGAACAATTATGCTCCTCGGAGAGTGAAGACGGTCGGTTGGAAGGCGTTACGGGGAAGACTTGCTACGACGGACAATTTAATCAAGCGAGGAATTCATATCGCCGAGATTGACGCAAGGTGCTCATTATGTGAAAGAGAGCTTGAGAGCAATAAGCATATGTTAGTTGAATGCGTTTTTGTCTCAGAAATTTGGCAGGAATGTTATAAATGGATCAAGGTCTATATGGTCCCTCACTCTGATCTTATTATCCATTCTCTTCAGCACAGAGAGGCGCGTGGCAATGGCAAAGTCAAAAGAAGGTTTCTGTCAAGCCTTTGGCTTTGTGTTTTTTCAGAAATTTGGAGAATTCGGAACCTTAAGAGATTTAAGGGTGAAGGTCAAGACTTCAAGAAGACCTTAGAGAACATTAAAATCAGTCTTTGGTCATGGTTAGGGGGTAAAAAATTACTGATCCCAAATTCTTCAGTATCAACTTGGTTTAACGATCCGTTCCTCTGTATCATCGACTAAATGTTAGGGGCAAAGGTGGCATAATTGAGTTTTTATAATGTAATTTAGTGTATACTTGTATATCTATGGGTTGAGTACCCCGAGTACTCGAGATGAAATACAATTCTCTTTACCGTTCAAAAAAAAAAAAAAAAAAAAGTAGGGTGATACAATGCGGTTGCATAATGCATAGAGCAACCGCCCTAATGCGAAATGCAATTATATAAAATAAATTTCATACGTTAGATCAACGATCTAACGGTATTTAAAGTATTGTCTTCTGTAAGACAGGGCGAAACCTGTCTTACCGTAGAAAGACCATACCCTTATTTTATCTACTTTATCTACATTTTTCTTAAAACTTGTGTCCACCATGGGACTACTTTTGGTGGATGGAGGGAGTACATTTTATGGAAACTATCACCATTCAACCATCATTTAATTACTTAATTTATCATTAACTTTATTTACAAACAATCACTTTATTCACAATAGACCCCACAATACCCCATAACTCTCTTATTTTATCTATTTTTTTTAAAAAAAACTCGTGTCTCACTTCACTTCAATGTGACTACATTTGGTGAATGGAAATCATTATTTTCTCACTTCATATCTAACCACTTTTACTACATTATAATATCATACTTCATAATTTGATCGGACAAAATGAGTAAATTAGTTAAAAAATTATTGCATAATTATTTTAAAAAAAAACTTGTTTCACAATAGTATTATGTATGCTCAAACCACTGGTTCTGGTTTTGGGATTTTTGAGTTGAAATCAAACTGAATCAAATCAATTACAGTTTTTGAACAATCGTTTTTTTTTTTTTCACTTGTTCCTATAAAATATGTTCGTTTTTACTCATTTTAATATTGAAATTGAATCATTCATTAAATTGTGAGCTAGTAAACTTAAATTGAAATTGAATTGTTTCATTCAATAAGTTTAAATATATAAATTGAATAACATAGGGTAATAAGCCATAAATAGAATATGAATATTACATAAAGTACTAAACTTGAATTGAAATTGAAACACAATCATACATTAATTAAATTTAAATATATGTATATATATATAAAAATTAACTATCATATAAGATACTAAACCCCTAAATTTTAAACTCTAATTCTTAAATTGAATTTGAATATCACATAAATTACTAACCATAATATCATATAAACCGGATTTAATTTAAATTTTAATAAATAAATTATGAATAATTAGATTTCAATTTTAACTTTAGTACATTAGTCAAGCGTCTTATGTAATATTTAAATTTTCTAAAAAAAAATGAGCGAAACATATAAAAAAAAGGGGAAATTCTTAATAAGGTCATTTCACTAAAACTTTTATCTAATAGGGAATAGGTTTTTAATTTTTATCCAATAGAGTCAAATTGACACTTAAAAAGATAAAGTTTCCCTTTTCCCATTTAAATAATTTCAAATTAATTAATATTAGACAGATTAACATCAAATCAATTTTATAAATGCATAGTATTAAAAAACGCGAAAATTTATCACCTTCCTTAATTCAAATATTCCTAAAAATAAGGCAATTCGAATTAATTAGCTTGACTTTTATGATCTTAATAATTCTGCATTAATTTATGATCCAGGATTAAATTACACAAGACTCATAACATAATTAAATCACAAAAAGACTAAATAAGCGTGTCATAGTGGATTCAGTTCCCGGTTATTTGAATATGCATACATATATGAAAATAGATTATGAAGTTTAATATGAACTGTGAAATGAATTTTGGTATGTAGAAATGGGTCATAATAAAATTATGAGTTTATAAGTTTAGAAAAAGGTTCATACATGGATATGCATATTAATATACACGAAAAACGGGGTACATGCATTTTACATATGTGCATATGTGAAATGCACTATACGATATGCATGTATACATGCATACGGTAATGTGCATATCTAATGTTCACCTCCATGTCAAGCTGTTGTATCCATTTAACTTCTCCAGATTTCGAACAAAGCTCATCAACAATGGCAGAAATTAGGACTAACCGTTTGTGATTTTTCCCAAATCGCATCAATGGCAGCATAGATTGAATCGTTTATGTAGCCCAGCAACACAATGGTGAATTCTCCTTCGTTCCTCCCATTTCACTACAAAAAAAGGGCGTTTTAGAGACGGATTTACCGACGGATTTTCCGTCGGCCGCCTGTGTTACCGACGGATTTGCCGACGGAAAGTCGGTTGTCCCCTTTTTCGGCGTCAGCATTTTTTACCGACGGATTTACCGAGGGAAATTCCGTCGGTATTTCGAACAACCCGTTTAACAAACCGGGTCAACATTCCGTCGGTAATTCCGTCGGAAAGAATGAATTAAAATAATTATAAAATAAATTAGAATAAATTAAAATAATTATAAAAGAAATTAATTTTTGAATAAATATTGATTTCGAAATTCACATGCCGACGGAATTTCCGTCGGCATCTGACCGACAGCAATTTACCGAGGGAATATCCGTCAGTAAAACAAAAAATGAATAAAAAAAATATGATTTCGAAATTCACATACCGACGGAATATCCGTCGGCATTTGACCGACGGAATATCCGTCAGTAAAACATAATATTAATAAAAAAAATATGGGTGGCCGGGGAGGCCCCGACCAGAATTTCATTTTCCGACCAGAATAATTATTAACCAAATTGTTATCAAAAAATTCATCACAGTATTGTCAGCATAGAGTAATACAAAAAACATACTCCACTAACATAGAGTGCTTATAACTTAACTGCATAACCAAAGCATCAAAACTTGTATTAGATTATGCTAAACGATTACCACTTTTTTTTAGCAGAATACGAACAATTAAGCTTCCTTTCCGAAGATTGAAGAAGAAAACAAAAATGATATATGCAACACATACAATTAGGATCCAAAATTCATATCCCAATACCCCCTTCAAGATCTATAGACACATTTGATATCATTACCTCCACAAAGTTGGTAAATTTAGGATCCCGATTCACAACTAACCGATGAACGTGCAACATCAAAGTGAATAAAAACTTCAAAATTCAACCGAAACCTGAAATCGAGTTGTAAATCAAAATCACAATTAAAAATAAATAAATTACCTCGTACTCAACCTTGTGCTTCTCGGATTGGGGTCGAAGAGTGGAGGGAGGCGAGGTGGGGGGGAATGGGGCCGAAGAGTGGAGGGAGGCGACGGTGGTGACGGTGCCGGCGGCGTGCCGGAGAGTGGCGAATGTTACGGTGCCGAAGAGTGGCGAATGTTACGGTGCCGCCGTGGTGGAGGCTGTCGCAGCCGGAGGAGTGGCCGGTGAGGTAGTTGTCGAAGAGTGGAGGGAGGCGAGGTGGTGGAGGGAGGCGAGGTGGGGGGGAATGTAAAGAGGAAAGTTTGGAAAGAAAACCCTAGGTTGAGGTTTTATATAAGGGGTTTTTTTCCGTCGGTATTTTTCAAAAAGTAAATACCGACGGAAAGTTAATTCCGTCAGCATTTTGGCGATTTTTTTTTTTTAAATAATTCAGTTTTTTCTATATACTAGACCTACTAAATTACCAAAATATTTTTTAAAAAAATCACAAAATTCATTTCTTCCACATATATTAATATATATATTGGTTGTGACTTATATTTATAGTAAATTTAATTTTTATAATTTGTACCTAAATGATAAATAATTAAATAACTTTTATAAAATAAGAAATAAATACATTACATTAATTGAATTAATTTTCATCTTCATCGTCTTCATCCTCCTCTTCGTCCTTATCCTCCTCCTCCTCCTCATCATCATCTTCCTCATCCTCATCCTCCTCCTCATCCTCATTTTCTTCATTCTCCTCTTCATTCTCCTCTTCATCCTCATATTCATCCTCTTCTTCATCCCCCTCCTCTTCACCTTCAATTTCGATTAATTGGGGATTTGCAACCGTCAAGGGTACAGAAAGATTGAAATCTCCCGTAAAGACTTCAGTTGGAGTCTCTATTTGTTCTGCTTGAAATGGAGATTCATCTTCAGTATTTTTGTCCTTTTTAGGGACTTCTACCATTGACCTTGCCTTTACTTTGCAAACAGCGTGCCATTCATAACCACGTGGAGCTCCCGGATATGTGCAGTAGTATACTTGAGATACTTGATGGGCAAATACAAATGGATCATCCCCAACATACGCCCTTTTCGAACTAACATCAACGAGCTTGTACTCCGGGTGAATTCTTGTTCCTAGATGGCCTGAATCAAACCAATGACACTTGAACAACACTACAGTCTTTGTTGGATATCCTGGATATTCTACTTCGACGACTTCCCGTAACACCCCAAAGTAATCACTTGCATCTGCATTGTAATTCGCACTGCTAACGCAAACGCCACTGTTGGTAGTTGCCTTTGTCGATGCATACCCAGACGTATGAAATCTGTAGCCCTTCACAATATAACCGTTGTAAGTTTTTACACGACGTAGTGGTCCCTTGCTGAGATCTCGTAAGAATCGACTGTCTAGAGCGTTATCCCGTCCCTATACGGCTCAATTTAAAATTAATTAAAATAAATATTAATTTATTTACGTAAAAAATAATTAATTAAATGGTACTCACATAACGTTCGAACCATCGGGAAAATTCACGTTGAATACGAGCATCTATATATGCTTCTGAGATGTTTGGTTCTGCTCGTCGTAGTTCTTGAGTGTACATCCTAATTCACAACATTCAAAAACTTGGTTAATATTAAATGACATAAATGAAGTGGTATTTAAATAGACGATTTATATATGAAATACTTACTCAATGTATGGCTGAACTTCATCACAATTCAACAACACATACGTTTGTGCTATTTCCGCCTCCGAGTTCGTCTCCCAATATCGTTCAGTGGGTTTTCCTATTGGCCGTCCCTTAGACTTGAATATGGAGAGCATTCCATCGACCTCTTCACTGATATCGTCAGCGGATGTACCACCGAAGTTACGTGGAGCACTTCTTAAATTTGTGTTGACGTGGTCTTCAAAGTAATAAGAACAAAACATGCCAACCTCTTCATTCAAATAAGCATTCACAATCGATGCTTCAACGTTTGCCTTTTGTTTAGCATTGCGTTTCAAGTTGTGGAGATACCTGATATACACACACACACATATATATATATATATATAAAACTTATATGAATGCATGTGTAATTGTAATGAAATAAAAAAAGTAAGATTTTACCTTTCAAATGGGTACATCCACCTGTATTGCACCGGACCACAAATTCTCGCTTCATACGCTAAGTGAACGGGTAAGTGTTCCATCGAGTTAAAGAAGCTAGGTGGAAAAATTTGTTCCAACTTACACAAAATCACTGGAATGTCTTCATCTAAACGAATCATATCATCGATCGTGATCGTTGTAGCCGTTAAATCTCTAAAAAATAGACTTAATTCAGTGATAGCCCTCCACACATTGAGAGGAAGAAGTTCTCGGAACGCAATCGGTATCAAGCGTTGCATAAATACATGACTCTTCATCCTTGCAACCTTACCCGTTGTTGTGTCTACGCATCGACTCAAGTTCGACACGTAGCCGTCCGGAAAGTTCAACTCCTTTATCCACCTACACAATCTTTGTTTTTGTGGCTTATCCAGTGTGTAGCTAGCCTTTGGAAATTTACCTGTACGCTCATCCTTTTTCAACTCTGGACGGCGACAAAGAGTGTCCAAATCCTCCCGAGACTTTGGAGTGTCTTTCGTCTTGCCTTCCGTGTTCATGATTGTGTGGAACACATTGTCAAACACATTCTTTTCAATGTGCATCACATCCAAATTGTGTCGTATCAATAGTGAACTCCAGTATGGTAAGTCCCAAAAAATACTCCTTTTGTTCCAACCACCCTCAATTCCTCTGTTGTGTTCCGCTGCATTTTCCTCAGTACTTTTTTTCAACCCCGTCACTTGAACCTCATATAACAACCTACGTCCTGTACGGAGAGTAAATTATAAGTGACACTAAAAGCAATAGATAAATATACGTTTAGTACTCGATTATTAAATAAATGTATAAAATACCATCTCGTAGTGGAGGTCGATTGTTTGTGACTGCTCTGTTTTTTACGAAGTTCTTCTTATTTCTTCGAAACGGGTGACCTTGAGGTAAGAACCTACGGTGATTATCGAACCATGAAACTTTTCTACTCACCGGGAGACTGAAAGCTTCAGAATTCTCCATACAATACGGACATGCTTTCTTTCCGGCCGTACTCCACCCGGACAACATACCATATGCAGGAAAGTCGCTAATGGTCCATAAAAGAGCAGCACGCATCGTGAAGTTCTGCTTTCTAAAAACATCGTATGTTTGGACTCCATTCTCCCATAAGAAGATCAAGTCTTTTATAAGAGGTTAGAGATAAACATCCAGTTTGTCCTTTGGATTCGTTGGTCCAGGCACCAATACAGTCAGAAACATTGTTTGAGGTTTCATGCACATCCACGGAGGAAGATTATATGGAGTCAGTATCACCGGCCACAAAGAATACTGGATTCCATTGAACTCGACTAACCCCCAAGGACCCCACTAAACAAGGAGGGTACCTAAATTATGTATTATCATCTATTGCAGGGTCGACTCGATCTATACAAGAAAGGTGGCTCAACAGGAGAAACTTGGTACATAGACAGTGGCTGTTCGCACCACATGACTGGTACCAAGACCCTCTTATCAAGCTACCATGAGCAAGAAGGACCAAAAGTGATATTTGGTGATAGCTCCACTGCAGTTACCAAAGGATTTGGTTACATTCGGAATGGAGACATAGAAATTCAAGATGTGTCTTATGTTGAAGGCTTGAAATACAATTTACTCTCTGTTTCACAATTCTGTGATCGTGGATACAAGGTGCAGTTCAAGAGTCAGAAATGTGAAATCATTGACAAAAGAACACACACAGTATTACTGGTCGGCATTAGACAAGGAAGTGTGTACATAGTAAACTGGAACAGTTGTCCGAGGGACACCTGTCTACTTACTAAGAATCCTAAAGAACTTGGCTGGCTCTGGCATAGACGCCTTTGTCATCTAAACTTTAAGGTTCTTAATAAGATAGCCAGAGACTACCTTGTGGAAGGTATTCCCAATGAAGTCTACTATAAGTCACATGTATGCACGTCCTGTCAAAAAGGTAAACAGGTAAAGGGCTCTTTTAAATCTATTCCATCCCTCTCAACCAGTAGAGTTCTTGAACTTCTACATATGGACTTACATGGCCCAATAACTCCTCCAACTTTGAACGGTAGAAGGTACACACTTGTTGTGGTAGACGACTATTCTAAGTTCACTTGGGTAGTCTTCTTACACAAGAAGAGTGATACACAAACACTTTTGCCTGATCTATTGAAGAAGTTACAGGTTGAGAAGAATCAGTCAATTGTCAAGATCCGTAGTGACAAGGGTACTGAATTCATTAACTGCTATATTAAAGAATTTTGTTCTAAGCGTGGCATCCAGCACCTTACTAGTGCAGCAAGGACACCACAACAAAATGGAGTAGCAGAACGAAGGAACAGAACTCTTAAGGAGGCCTGCAGGACCATGCTGACAGAGTATAATACGCCTCAGAAATTTTGGGCAGAAGCTATCAACACTGCATGCCACTCACAAAATAGAAGTGCTATTAATAAAGCACTAGGTAAGACGCCCTATGAGGTATGGAAAGGTAGAAAACCCAGAGTTTCATATTTTCATATATTTGGATGCAAGTGTTTCATCCATAACAATGGGAAAAGCAAGTTGAATGCATTCGATGCTAAAGCAGACGAGGGGATATTCTTAGGATACTCCTCAAATAGCAAAGCATTTAGAGTATTCAACTACTCAACCCTTTGTGTGGAAGAAACACCACATGTGGTTTTCGAAGAATCTCAACAGGACTCGTCTGCCAACAAGATCAGTGAGAAAGTTACTGAGCTAACTGTCGAATCTGACAAAGACTCAGAGGTATATGAATCCGTTCAAGCTTACAATCCATTTATAAAAGCTCTCGAGTCAGACGACCAGAAGAAGGTGAGTGCTCAAGGTAACTCTACTAGACCAGTAGACATGCCTAAACTAGTCGACTCGTCTACTCCCATTAAATCTTCTGATGATAATGATGTTGACATGCATGATGCTGTACATGATATAGATGATAGTATTATTGTTAAGAATAGAAATACATGGAAAACAGCGCATAATACTGAAAATATTATTGGTGACTCTACTGTTGGTGTTAAGACTAGACGACAACTCTTTGAGTCGCAAGAACAATCTAGTCCATCTCTGTTTTGCTGGTGTTGTTTCCTCTCATCTATCGAGCCAAAAACCATTAATGAGGCATTGGCTGATAGTAATTGGATCATTGCTATGCAAGACGAGTTGAATCAGTTTGTTCGAAACGACGTCTGGGAACTTGTCGATAGACCGAAACATCATAATGTAGTTGGAACTCGATGGATTTTCAAGAATAAGAAAGATGAGAATGATGTAGTTGTCCGCAATAAGGCTAGACTAGTCGCCCAAGGCTATTCACAAGCTGAAGGCATAGATTATGATGAAACATATGCTCCTGTTGCTAGACTAGAAGCCATTCGATTGTTCCTTGCATATGCTGCTTACATGAAATTTACTGTATATCAAATGGATGTTAAAAGTGCATTTCTTAACGGTATTCTTGTGGAAGAAGTATATGTTGAACAACCCCCAGGTTTCGAAGTCAAAGGTAATCAGGTATACAAACTAAAGAAGGCCTTATATGGACTAAAGCAAGCTCCAAGAGCCTGAATGGACCCAGACGAACAAGGACTAACATGGAAGCTAGGTTCGACCTCGGCAGATTCATATCTGAAAACAAAGTGCATGTTGAACCTTCGGTGTTCTTCAAAGGCAAGCATACTGATGGAAATTTGGAGATCTTAACCAAATGCAGTAGATGTGGCTTGAAACCCTACTTGGAGGCTTTTCCTCAAGTCGTCTTGGAGGAAGAGGTCCTAGAGTTCTATGCCAACGCCACCAGACAAGGAGATATGATTGAATCGTTCCTTGGACGAAATCGGGTGGAAATCACTCGAGAAGCGTTATTTGAACATCTGAGGTTGCCTATTGGAACTATTGATGTGGAAAATTACGCCGCTGTTCAAGAAGCAAGATATCTAGGTATATTTTGCGGAAGAAAATTGAGGTTAAAACCGGATGGCAAACTCCCCGCAGTTAAGAAGGTGGATCTTCTGGAGAAGTATCGCACTCTACTGGACATAGCCAGCAAAATTCTGCTATGTGCCACTGGTTCTCATGATTCTGTTACTCTTGTTAAAGCGAGGGTAATGGCTGAAATTTTTGATGGAATTACGGAAGGAAACTGGTTTAAGCTGATTGCAGACCGAATTATGTACTTTGAGAAAAGTGTTCGAGTTGATACTGACACTAGAAATTGGGTGGTGACAAATGTTGTTGGATTTGGAAACAAGTTAAGCATTCTTCTTCCCTTGTTGATGCCAAACAAGACGGAATGGAGTAAAGGAAAACCATTTCATCCGTTGAAATTTTATTTGAAGAAGGAGGCCATGAGGAAGCAAGTTGCATCTAGGCCATCTGCTCCTAGACAAGTTGAATTGAATCCGATGGATGTGATGTCGTATGCTGGTTCATCTAGTTCTTCAGAAGACGAGTCTAATGATGAAGAATCGGAAGAGGTGGAAAAAGGAGAGTCCAGTGAAGATGACTCAGAAAAGACTCAGTCAGATGGAGAGTCGCAACAAGAGAAGGAGTCGAGTGATCAAATTCCTGAAATGTACACTCTAGTACGAGTTGAATCGCCTACTCGTCCAGTCGAGTCGAGTACACAGGTTGGTACTTCTACTCAATCTGTTTCATTTCCTCTCTCTCTCCCGTCTACTTCAGTACGAACCAAGGCAAGATCACACCGATCTAGGCCTAGACCTATTCCCTCAACCTCACAAGTGCTGACAGCATATCCGCTGAGAGCCAGCCTACCCGAAAACACTCCCAAATTAGATACAACTGATACTCCTACAGTTGTCATACCAAACCAAGCCATATCAAAGCCCATTGAAACCAGTGCTTTCACTCCCTCTCCCTCACCAGAATATGGTGAACCCCTCAACCCATCTACTGCAGACAAGACGCCAGTTGCCACTGCAACAACTGAGTTAGAGACCCTATCTACTCAGAACCCGTCTGTTGTTAGATTTGATTCCCTGGTTTACTATCCTATGTGTTTAAGAGAGAAGCGTATTCGATCTCGAATGACCAAGAATCTGAAGAGGACGCTCTCAACTATCGAAGTCGACTATGAGTCAGAGCAGTTTGAAATTCTTGTAAGGATATGTACCTGGTTTGCTCTTAAGAAGTCCTCCACTGATGATCTTTTCGAAGTTATTCAAGGAATGGGAGGAATCTCCAATTTTTTGGATTGGGAGATGGAACAAAAGGAGCATAGTGGTGTAAAGGATCATTCAGAATTATTTCCGCCAAGAGCCTTGGTTGATCTTGTAAAAAGGCTATTAAAAATTCCTGATGGAATCCTGGTTGAAGAGTTCTCGTCTGATATTGGGACTCAGACTGAGCTAGTGGAAGAGGAGAAGACAGAACTTGTTGATGTTGCTGTTCAAACATCTGAACCTTCTGAAGATAAGGCTGACAGTTCGGAAGAGGTTGATTCTTTTGACTTTGGGAAAGAAGATGATGAATTCCTGGATGCTGTTATGTTTAATGAAGATGAACTTATTGAGAAAGATCAAGAGAAGGGTGTTGCTGAAGCTCAGTTATCTACTCAAGGTGTTTCTGAAAGATATCTCACTGAGTTGAAGTCAGACTTGAAAGATGTTGTTCATTCTGCAATAGACGAGTTTTTGCACTCAAAAATGAAGGATGTTTTGATAGAACAGAATAAATCACTCGTTGACAGTTCCAGAGAATTATTTATTGGAGAAGTCAACAAGATGGACTCAGCTTTCAGAGCGGAGTTGACTGCAGAAGTTGAAAGCTTTTTACGGAAACAAGTTGAAGCTTCTGAGAAGAGGTCTATCTCATTTGCGAGATCGTTGGCTGAAGAATCTGGCAAAATGGAACGTTTATATCGTGTAAAGATTGAGATAGCTGATGAGCAGAGGAGAGAAGCACAAGCTCAGTTGGTGAAGTCTCAAGCTATTCTCTCTGAGTTAACAAAGCAGAACACTCTTCTACGTCAGTCAGCTACTTATTTCAAAGATGAGTTGGTCATTACCTCACAGAAGTTAGAATTTGCTGCTGATCGCCTGGACAAGATGAGTCGGGATCAAACGCATCAAAGGCAGATAGAGTTTGCTGCTGAAGCTATGAAGGAAGCGCTAAAGGAAGAAATGACTCGCTTTACAAGTCTTTTCACTCTTAAGGCTCATGATGAAGCCAAAAAGGGGGAAGAAGCAAGTAGAGAAGGGCAGGTCAGCTTATCTAAGCTGAGTGCTGAACCAGAAGAAAAGGATGCTGCTACTGCTATGCAAGAGCTAAGGAGGCCTAAAAGGAGGCTAGTTAAAACTGCTGAGTTAGAGCAAGTTGAAGCTGATGAAATAAAAAGATTGGAGAAAGGAAAGAATGTTGCATCTCCAGAAACTGAAATTCAGACTAGAAGGTCTAAAAGGAAGATAATGTTTGAAGAAACAGAAGGAGTTGCTGCAGTTGAGAAGAAGCAGAAGATTGTTGATCCTAATGATGAAAGTCGTTATGCAAGCAAGAAGAAAATAGAAAAACATATTGAAAGACTGCAAAAGCTAAAGGTGAATGAAGAAGAGATGGAAGATCAGTTCATTGACTACTTCATTGACAAAGAACATCGACAAGAATGGCTCAAAGTGAAGAGGCAATGGGAACTTGATCATTGGATTATTCGAAAATATGGTGAGTCTGAAAGTCCAGATGAGTTATATGTCATGTTTGACAAATTCATGGAAGGACAGAATAAATTGCTTTGGAATTTGGTCATGAGGATATCGGCTGCTGCAAATTTCAACATTTTGATACCAACCTTTCCAAGATGGAAGACTCCTATGACAAGCTCAGGAAAAAGAGTTGATATTAATCAAATCAAGAAGTTTGAAGAAGAACTGCTAGACAAGGAGAAGATTGAAGATGAAGATCATGTCAGTCTAATTCACAAGAGACTCCTAGATGCATTCTGTGTTCCAAACCCGGAAGGAGGTACTCTTTCAGATTAGTTCTTATTTGTTTGATTAGTTGTTTTTTTTTTTTGATATGTTGTTAATCAAGTATGTGTAATCTACTGATCTATTTTGAATGAATGAAAGATAAGTACTATTTGATGTTAAAAGACAAGGTAACTACTTAACTAGTCTACTTATGAGAAAAGATTCAAGTAGTTTTGGCTTCATCAAAAAGGGGGAAATTGTTGGGATATGAATCCTAGAACAAGTCCTAAATGATGAATAAAAGATAAAGAAGATAAAGTTTTGATAAGCCAAAAGAAGACTTGAATATTTTCTAAGTGTTGAGTGATCTAGTCTAGTTGAGTTGAAGTTATCTTATACAGATCAGTAGAATTCACAAGACATGTAATAGTTTCAAAAGATAAAATATGAAATAAAAAGACAAGTACAGTTTGTATAAGTACTTTGTATACATAATAGGTTTTTATATTGAGCTATTCAAGTTGTATAGAAGCTCATGTTTTTATATGTAATAGATAGATTCATTGTATAGTTATAAGTTGACTAAGCTTGTATTATAAAAGCTTAATGTAATGTAATAGTCTTGTTAGGATTAGATGATAGGACTAGATTAGTTCTATTGGAAGGCTATTGCACAAGTCAAGTAGAAGACGCAGACTACTACTACTGGACAAGACAGGTGTGCAACTACACAAGACAGGTCAATTTAAAGTTAGTTGAAGAAATGCGTATTGAAGATGAAGTTGAAGAATTAGTTATGGAATAACTAATTAACTGAAGAAACGCGTGGAAGAATAAAAGAATCAGTTAGAAGTTAGTTTTCAAGAAAGGTTGTTACACAACTGAAAGTTCTTGGATTTGAAGTCTATAAATACCCCAAGGTATTCATTGGTTAAAGACTACTGAAATATTGATACTACAACATATTGAAGCATTATTGAAGTTTACTCTCAGAGTTGATTGAAGTTCAGAAAGATAGCCAGAAGACAAGTGAAGAATCAAGAAGGCTACTACTGAAGATCAGAGAAGTTTTTAGTTTTTGTTTTGTTATTTTCAAGGTGCTAGATACTTGTAAAATTTCTAGTAAGATCGTAGACATATCTGGAGGTATAGTCTGTTGAAGATCTAAGTCTTCTTCTTGGGACTTTAAAGACAGGATCATACACTTGTACTCGATTGGAAGAGTTTAGTGGAAACATCACAACTGGGTTTGTGAGAGTGGATGTAGACAAGTTGTCGAACCACTATAAATTTCGTGTTCAATTTACTTTACTGTTTTGATTGTTTAAATTGCTTAATTGGTTTAACTACCTAACTGAACTAGACTAGTTGAGTATAGAACAGAGTTCTCGAAAATAAGTTGAGTATAATCTTGAATTGGGCTCATTGATAATTTCGTATTCCGCATATTGTACTTTGATATTTCGAAAGATTTTTGAAAAGTCTATTCACCCCCCTCTAGACATTTTCACTAGCTTACTCGTTATTAACTCAACTTGGGACCAACACTTTTGTTTAGCATTGCGTTTCAAGTTGTGGAGATACCTGATATACACACACACACATATATATATATATATATATATAACTTATATGAATGCATGTGTAATTGTAATGAAATAAAAAAAAGTAAGATTTTACCTTTCAAATGGGTACATCCACCTGTATTGCACCGGACCACAAATTCTCGCTTCATACGCTAAGTGAACGGGTAAGTGTTCCATCGAGTTAAAGAAGCTAGGTGGAAAAATTTGTTCCAACTTACACAAAATCACTGGAATGTCTTCATCTAAACGAATCATATCATCGATCGTGATCGTTGTAGCCGTTAAATCTCTAAAAAATAGACTTAATTCAGTGATAGCCCTCCACACATTGAGAGGAAGAAGTTCTCGGAACGCAATCGGTATCAAGCGTTGCATAAATACATGACTCTTCATCCTTGCAACCTTACCCGTTGTTGTGTCTACGCATCGACTTAAGTTCGACACGTAGCCGTCCGGAAAGTTCAACTCCTTTATCCACCTACACAATCTTTGTTTTTGTGGCTTATCCAGTGTGTAGCTAGCCTTTGGAAATTTACCTGTACGCTCATCCTTTTTCAACTCTGGACGGCGACAAAGAGTGTCCAAATCCTCCCGAGACTTTGGAGTGTCTTTCGTCTTGCCTTCCGTGTTCATGATTGTGTGGAACACATTGTCAAACACATTCTTTTCAATGTGCATCACATCCAAATTGTGTCGTATCAATAGTGAACTCCAGTATGGTAAGTCCCAAAAAATACTCCTTTTGTTCCAACCACCCTCAATTCCTCTGTTGTGTTCCGCTGCATTTTCCTCAGTACTTTTTTTCAACCCCGTCACTTGAACCTCATATAACAACCTACGTCCTGTACGGTGAGTAAATTATAAGTGACACTAAAAGCAATAGATAAATATACGTTTAGTACTCGATTATTAAATAAATGTATAAAATACCATCTCGTAGTGGAGGTCGATTGTTTGTGACTGCTCTGTTTTTTACGAAGTTCTTCTTATTTCTTCGAAACGGGTGACCTTGAGGTAAGAACCTACGGTGATTATCGAACCATGAAACTTTTCTACTCACCGGGAGACTGAAAGCTTCAGAATTCTCCATACAATACGGACATGCTTTCTTTCCGGCCGTACTCCACCCGGACAACATACCATATGCAGGAAAGTCGCTAATGGTCCATAAAAGAGCAGCACGCATCGTGAAGTTCTGCTTTCTAAAAACATCGTATGTTTGGACTCCATTCTCCCATAAGAAGATCAAGTCTTTTATAAGAGGTTAGAGATAAACATCCAGTTTGTCCTTTGGATTCGTTGGTCCAGGCACCAATACAGTCAGAAACATTGTTTGAGGTTTCATGCACATCCACGGAGGAAGATTATATGGAGTCAGTATCACCGGCCACAAAGAATACTGCTTCCCATGCATCTCAAACGGTGCAAAACCATCAGTACACAAACCTAATCTCACATTCCTCGGTTCACAACCAAAATTTGGAAACGCGTTGTCAAGATGTTTCCAGGCCTCTGAGTCTGCCGGATGTCGCATCTCCCTCGACTCAGCCGAAGAGGAATCTGTAGCATGCCACGTCATGTGTTGTGCAGTGGCACTTGATTGATATAATCTCATCAAACGGGGAATGATAGGAAGGTAGTACATCTTCTTATATGGCACTTTCTTCTTTGTCTTCTTCGATTGACCACCAGGTCCCTTTCGACGTGCCTCTTTGTACCGGGGATGGCCACACAATCTACACATATTCAGACTGCTATCTTCGTCACCCCAATATAACATGCAACCATTCACACAACAATCAATCTTCTCAACCGGCAAACCAACATTCTTCAACATTTGTTTGCTTTGATGAAACGTCGTAGGCACCTTATTATTTTGAGGACAAATTTCACTGCATAACTGTGTCACTTGCTCATATGCCCTGTTAGAAAGCTTGTTCTCGGTCTTAATGTTCATGAGTCGTGCATTAAATGACAACTGTGAGTGAGATTCATAACCCGGATATAAATCTTCTTCGACTAATTTGAGCATCTCATAAAACCGAAATGCCTCATTCGTCGGCTCCTCTTCCATGTTTGAAAAACCAGCTTCCCTGATCATTGTTTGATACATATTCGGTTCTTCGTCCCCAAACTGTTGTTCTTCGTCCCCAAACTGTTGTTCTTCGTCCCCAAACCGTTGTTCTACCTCGTTACTAGTGCCAACATGATCGAAATTTGCTTCTTCTTGATAGATTCCAGCAGTGTAATAGTAAAACACTTCATCAAATCTATAAGGCCAACGTGTTTCGCCATGACTAGTCCAATTATAATAATTATCAATGAAACCATTCTTCACAATATGCACTAGGACCTCATCAATCTCTTTATATTGCTTATTCTGACATTTCTTAGCATTACACGGACACCTAATGCAATTTCCACTCATGTAATGTGGCTGGCTTTTTGCAAATTCAACAAATAACACGAGTTCATTATAAAATTCCACATTCACATTTCCTCTAATCATTCTAGGAGTACAATACATCCAACGACGGTCAGGCAAATCCATCTGCTAAACATTTAAGTGGAGCAACACATTACTAAACTAAACTTATAATAAATTCAAACAAAACTTATGATATATATAAAACATGTAATTACATTATATTGAATTTTATATATAGAGTAAATTAAAAATGGTAGAAAATGTACCGTAATTTGATGTTTCTGAATACCCGAGCATGAGCATAAAAAAATTAGGCAGTAGAAAGTTTTGGTGTAAATTTGCAATACGAAAGTGAAGTGGAAAAAAAGAAAGTTTTAGGAATTTCCCGACGGAAATGCCGACGGACTTATCTTTCCGTCGGCATTTCACCGCCCAAAATTTCCGTCAGTCAAGATAAATGCCGACGGATTATCCGTCGGCATTTATCAAATGGTGAATTCCGACGGAAACTTAATTCCGTCGGCATTTCACCGCCCAAAATTTCCGTCAGTCAAGATAAATGATCCGTCGGCATTTATCAAATGGTGAATTCCGACGGAAACTTAATTCCGTCGGCATTTGGCGTGTTATTATTATTTTTTTATTATTAATTAATTCAATTTTTTGTATATATAGCAACAACACAAAGCTCACACACACCATATTCGATTTTTTCTATTTTGCAAAGAAATATCATATCTTCTTCATCTTCTATTCGATTTCAGCAAGGCCTTGTTTGTTATTGTGGAAAGGCATGTCGTACATATGCTTCTAAACAACCTAGAAGTAAAGGGAGGATATTTCATAATTGTCCTGACTCCCAAAGTGATGGTGGTGGATGTGGTTTCTTTGTATGGGCTGATAATCTAGAAAAGTGTGTTGTTGACAAGAATCAAGGATCTAATCAAAGTGACCAAGAAACTGAAGACATGAAGAAAATGACTCAAGAGATGAAGAAATTGGTTACAGAGATCAAGAATTTGGCTGAAGAAATCAAGGATTTAATCAAAGTGAACAAAATCATTTTGATTGTGCTAGTTGTCATAGTTGCATCTACCACCTTCAAGTGGTTTGGTTAAATATATGTATAATGCACTCTATATGAGGCTATTTTAATTTGTACTAAAATGCACTCTTCAAGTGGTTTAAATCTATATCTAGAATGCACTCTAAATGAGATTATTTTGTACTCAATGAAACAAATGAATGCACCCTATTTTCATCTATACACCAATAAACTACACAAATAAACTGCAATATATAGTTCAACATATTTTTCAACATAAACATAAATATATACATAAAGATAAATAAGTTCAACAGAAAATTAAATAAGTTCAACAGAAAATTAAATAAGTTCAACAAAAAAATAAATTAGTTCAACACAAAATTAAATTGTTCAAATTGTTCAACCAGGATAGTTGCCAGGATAGTTGCCAGTGCCGGGAAAGTTAAAATATTGATCCATATCATCATTCAAGTTGACGTTGCCACCGTCGGCCTGACCTGCATCTTGACCTGCAGCTTGATCTGGAGCTGGAGCTGGCGGTGGTTGCCCCATCGTCTGTTGATAGATGGCCTCGATCTGCTCAGCACACATCCCCAACGTCCGACCCGCATTGGTACTCCAGAGGCGGAAGTAGTTCTCGAACGTTGCCATGACGTTCGGATCCGGGACGACAGTGGAGGATACGGACGGCTGCGATGCACTCCGGGCCGACCGACCACTTGGTGTCCTCACGGCGCTGCTCATCCTACCAAGGCCAAGGACCCTTCCCTTGGAGGTCGGGGCAACGTCAAGGTAACACTGGTCCACGTCAACAACCGGAGGGGTACCGCTGCTTCCGGATTCAGCAGTAGTCGTGGCGGTGGCTTGCGTCTCAGCCTCTTCAATCCTCTGTCGGACGCTCAACTACATAATTAAAAAATTAAAATTAATTTAATTATCTATATATATATATATATATATAATGTAATTAATACATAAATTTAATTAAACTTACGTGGAGGTCAGTAGTGCGCCCGTAGGTGGACGTCTGTGTATCGGTATTAAACGGATGAAGAAGACTCATCCGATCCAAGTGGGTGTGTGGACGTCCAGTCTCCCGCTCCTATTACGTATCAAATAAACATATACAAATTAATTTAGATAACTAATATAAAATAATTAACTATAATTATTTAATTTTTAAAAATTAATGAAAACTTACGATAGCAAGTGATTGCTCGAGGACGGACCGAGCTCCCCCCCGATGCACTGCCATCCCGCCTCCAACGTCGGTTCTGCGGTTGGCCCGAGCTTTGTCACACTTGTCTTGGTAAGCCTGGTCCATCCACTTCTCAACCAACGACTCCCACAGGTCAACACCATCCTCGTCTTTCCCCAGAACAAGATTTTTGTCTTCATCACGCCAGGCCGTTCTCCAGTCGTACATCATGTTCGTGTACCGAGTAGAACAAAGATTGTACCACTTCTCGTAAATAGCGGCGTCCGAGTAGATCGTCGTATCCCAACGGGCCTTTTTCTATACAAATAAATATTCAACATATTTATCAAATAATATGAATAATTAGTTATTTAATAAACTTTAAATATTGTAATTATATACCTGGAACTCCTAAAATAATCATCCTTTTTAGATTGTGGCACCTTCGACCAAGTGATAGCACCCTTAGAAATCTTGCAATCCTTAAAGGATTTTGTGCACATCCTGGACACCTCATTACCGGGCACCAACCTGTAAAATTATTAACAAATTTATAAACTAACACATTATAAATAAATAAATAAAGTTAATCGTTATTGAATCTCATCAAACATTGAATTATTGACTTACGCTCTTGAAACGATGTCAATGACTTTCCTTTTGTCTCGAACAGGATGCTGACGAGAAGAGGATGACGAACCAACCGACATCGTAGTCGGCGGCGGCGGCGACACTGCCACAGGAGGAGGAGGAGGAGCCGTCACAGGAACTGATTCATCCCGAGACCTCCTTGCACGTGACCAAAGTGACGACCTACGACGTGAACCCGAACCCTGATTCGGTACTTGTTCACTCATCTGTTTCAATCAATAAAAAATACATAATTTTACTAATTATCAATTTAATGAACATATTGCTAATTTAAAATTTTTACTAATATATCATATTCCTAATTTAATCAACATATTCCTAATTTAAATTAAAACAATATATATATAACCTAATTACAACGTGATACCACCGTCGAACCATCTAATTAACTAATAATTTAAACAATTGATTGAAACATGCATCACCTACATTAAAAATATTTCTAAATTAACATATTCCTAAATTAACAAATCTAAACATAATTAAAATAATACTTTTCTAATTGGAGTTTTCTAATTATCAATTTAATGAACATATTCCTAATTTAATTTTTTTACTAATATAGCATATTCCTAATTTAATTAATCAACATATTCCTAATTTAATCAACAATAACCTAATTTAATTATTATTTTTCTACCTAACTTAATCAATAATAAAAAATTGAACATATATATTCCTAAATTAACAAACCTAAAACTAATTAAAATAATAATTTTCTAATTTAAACAATTGATTGAAACATGCACTACCTACATTAAAAATATTCTATATCAAAATTACACCATTAAATTAAACTAGTAATTAACTATATAACAATTAATTAATGTATACATATAACAATTAATTAATTAATTAACCTTAAAAACCTACTCGATCTATCAAAATTATTCTTAATCAACAAATTAAATTAACTAACGTACATACTAACATGATCATAATATTTTAACAACTAACTAAATCAATATAACATGCAAATCAACATTAAATTATTCATATTTACATATATCCATGCATAAACATATATAAGTATTAAAATTAAGTAATAAAACTAATTAAGAAAACGTACCGTATCAATGTAATCGAAGAAATTTGCTTCAATAGCCTCGTCCTCGTCTTCGTCTTCCCCACCGAATCCTCACTCACGCACGCCCCCTTTTTTTTTCTAAAACGAACTGATTGATTTGAGGCCCTTATATATTAAAAAAAAAAATTTGCCGACGGATTTTCCGTCGGCATATCCCTCGGTAACCGCCCACTATTAATGGGAACAGTTACCTTTTTGGAAAACGAGGCGGTGCGGATTCAACGGGTCAGATGCCGACGGAATATCCGTCGGCATTTCCGTCGGCATATATATTTCAAATATCCGTCAGCATTTTCCCTCGGTAAATGCTGACGGAACGGAAATCCGTCAGCATTTCCCTCGGTAAAATGCTGACGGGTCAGAAATCCGTCAGCATTCCGTCAGCATTTCCGTCGGAAATGCTGACGGATTATAATCCGTCGGCATTTGTCCGTCCCTGTAGCGCGCGTTTTTTGTAGTGTTTGAATCACATGATGCAGAATCAACCTCAACATTGGAATTCGAAACGGTAAGAATTTGGGGAGGCTGAATTGAAGAGAAGAATCCATGGGGAAACAAAAGCGCGAATACGCATCCGACCAATATTCCGACACCAATCGCCGCCAAAATCCGCGATCCGCGAACTGATGATAGATTTTGGCGATCCGCGAACTGATGATAGAGCGCTCTTCTCTCTCCGCCCCAACGCCATTTCCAATTATCTCTGAATCTTCCTCAAAACCCCAAAAACTCAAAACGACATCACGTGAAGAACACTCAACCTTCGAAAACGTCAACGCAGCATGATTTTCCCTCCGATTACTCTCTTTTCTCCACGAATTACTCAAATCGGAACTTGAAATTCCGTTGTGAGAGGATTCATTGTATACTTTTCCCGTTACAGCGTTTGATTTTTTTGTTTTTTTTTATATAAATTTCGCCTGGCCGGGTTTTGCTGTAACTTCCTTCGTTCCTCCAAAAATGCATCGATGTGTTCTTCCCAATTGCAGCGATTTTGGAAAAGTCAAGATTTTTTTTGAATATGCACTATAATTGGGGAATTGATGTGCTGCAATTAAGATTTGAATTTAAAATTCGAATTAATGAATAAAATATATTAATTAAGGAGTTATATGAATATTAAGGGCATTTAATGTTTTTTTACATTAATTTGACCCTATTAGAGAATTTTAAAAGTTGTAGGTTTTACTTACTTAAAACTCTATATAAATGACTCTATTAGGGAATAATCTCTAAAAAAAAAAAAAAAAAAAAAAGAGTAATATTTTGTTTTATTGAAAAACCAACGGTTTCCGAACGGCTGATTTTCATAGTTTATTTTTTTAGTCTGTTTGCATACCTCAAAATGAAAATAAATATGAAGTACTCCCTCTGTCCGCTTATAAGTGTTACGTTACTTTTTGGCACAGAGATTAAGAAAAGTGATTAAATAATAGATATAGTACAAGTGATGTGATTGAGAGAGAAGAGAGATAGAGAGAAAAAGTAAGATATAAAGTGAAGTGTAAGAAAAAATACTTACCAAAAAAAAGGTATGAGAAGCTTATAGGTCGGACGGACCAAAATGGTAAAATGGGAAGCTTATAGGCGGACGGAGGGAGTATATTATAATCTTCACTCTCACATCATACATTCAATTCAACCACTATATTTACTATATAAATAAAAAAATTAAAATTATCCTTCAATATTCTATTTTTTTTTTCATAAAATACACTCCCTTCTAAGGGAGGTGTATTGGTTGTGCATTCTGTAGAATTTTTTTTGAATTTCAAAGTTTGGGAATTTTCAATTTGCGATTTTAAAAAATCTTTTAAAATTCTGAGGTATTCAGATTTTAAAATGTCTTTAAAAATCTTTAGAAATTCAACCGTCTATAAATTTTAATACTCTATGGATTTTATTGAATTCTCCCACAAAAATATAAATAAATTGCACTATCCAAAAACTCTTCTAAAAACAAGAGAGAATTCTCTCAGAGAACTTTGAAGATAAAAGATAGAAAGTAGCAATGACAATATTAACCCAACCCACGGATACCCACCCCACCCGCGAGTTTTGGGTCTGGTCAGATTCTCCCCGTATTAAGTGTGGGTCGGGTTTGGGATCTTATGTCCGACCCACAGGTATCCGACATGCCCAAATTAGTATATAAACTTTATATATATATTTTTTTTATTGATAAAATATTTTATTTATATATATTATTGATAAAATATTTTATATAATATTAATTTTAAAAAAACACTTCACATTAAAAAAAAAAAAAACTTTTTGCATCAATATGTAATTTACGAGATTCTATGTAAATCAATAAAAAAATATACTCCGTATTTCACAATCCTGGTCAAAATTCATATAAATCTCAATTGACCCTCGTTTGATTAAGAATGATAGAGGGAAAAGTAATATACGAAGAGAAGGGTAAGAGTAAAAAATTAAAAAATATTTATTTATATAAAAAATTAATAGAGAAAATAAAAAGTTAATATGACAAAATAAAAAAAGGAAAAAGTATATCCAAGATTAACAGCAAACTTTTGTCGAACAGATCATTAAGATAAACCCAAAATCCTTCAACAGCTCAGATCTTTCAGTCTCCACGTTCTACTTTGAATTTCAGACCAACAACAACAGCATAACTTTTGATTGATTCCCAAAATTGGCATTCCCCTACAATTCAATTTCCCTTCCTCAAATCCTATTAAACGATCCCAATTTTTGTTTGAACTTGCCACAGATTCATCCCTAATCTGATTCTTCCACTACATATATCTCTGATTACAAACCCAAACCACTCCGAATCAACAATTTACAGAATGTATTCGAGTTGTCGAACGCCCATCGCCGCCGTCGCCCTCTCTCTCTTCTTTCTCGCCGCCGCCGCCGCCGCCGCTCCCACTGCGTACGACGTAATCCAATCGTACGGTTTTCCGATGGGCGTTCTCCCAATAGGCGTAACCCACTATGATCTCGACCCTTCGACCGGAAAATTCAACGCCTACTACAACGGCTCGTGCAGTTTCTCTTTGGAAGGATCGTATCAGCTAAGGTACAAATCTAGAATCAGTGGGTACATCTATAAAGATAGGTTGACTAATTTGTCTGGGGTTAGCGTCAAAGTGTTTTTTGTTTGGTTGAATATTGTGGAGGTGAGGAGAAAGGGGGAGAATCTTGAATTTTCTGTGGGAATTGCATCTGCTGAATTTTCTGTAGATAATTTCTTTGTTTGCCCTCAATGTGGATGTGGATTGAATTGCAACAACTTGGAAGATGGTTGGAAAAGGCAGAATCTTAGGAGTAATGCTTTAGTTTCTTCCTTTTAGTTCAAGTAAATATTGTCTTTTGTTGATTTTTATTGATTTGTTCTTGTTGAATTATCTTTTTTTTTTTTTCCATTGTGATATGCACTTCATGTGTTTTCCATTAGTTCTCTGGTATTTAGCTTTTGGTACATGATTCTGTTTCATGGCTATATCAGCAATTTACTCAGAATTTGTGAATAAGAATACATGTATCTCAACTGGTTATGTTTTAAAGAAATTCAGATGAAATTGTTCATCTTCTTTTAACTATTAGCATTCTATATGCTTGTCATTATTTGAATGCCACTGACAGAAGTGAATTTGATGTAGTTGAATTTCTACTACTTGCTTATCGTTATCAACATTTGCAATGGTAACTAATGAGTGATTGCTGATTGTTATGGAGATATAGCACATAACTGAGTTATCTATCTATGTGGCTGAGTTACTGAATTGGGTGCATAATCACAGAATGAGTGCTGCACGAGAATAAGATAGTTAGATTACTGGTTTCAATTATATTATTGGTGCAAGAGCTCCTTGAATGCGACATACCGTTCCATAAGGTACATGAGGTTGAGCTAAAACTGAGAAATGGTTATTGTAAGTTGATAGAGGCTTGTCACTTGATGTAAATAAAGGCATCGTTGATTCGTTTGTAGAATAGGAAGTATAAATAGGAAAAGACAGAGCTTCGGTGCCAAGCATGGAAGTTGTGAAATTAAGCAGAAGTTTGTGAGTGTTTTTATGCTAGCGACTTAGATCTTAGGTTTCATTTTGGATGGACGGATTTGGAGATGGATTTCAAATCCATAATGGGTTCTGTTTGGGGCTATTGAGAGGTTTGATTCGAAATGAGTATTTGAAATACACCCCACCCCATAAAATGAATCTCTAATCTGCCAAAATCACTCCAAAATAGTTCAAAATGAGTGATGGATCTGATATGTACTCATCCAAACAACCTAAATGGATTTGCTATTATAAATTTCTTATTCATCCTCTAGATCTCTTCGTGCAATCCAGTTATATATATATATATATATATATCCCTCCAATATCTCCAATCGCCTTTCCTAAAAAAACCTGCTAAAGTCTTAGCAACTTGTGTACATTAGGGGCATGTTTGCTTCATGGGTTGGGATAAGATTGGTTAAGATGTGGGGGGAGGCTAGATAAACCTTGGGGGAGAGGCTAGATAAACCCAAGGGGAGGCTACGTTGTCTAAACCCATGGAATCAAGTTTATAAAAACCGGGTCAAGGTGTTTAAAGTTATGAGAAACCAAACATGGGAGAAGATGGGTCTACATATCAAACCCATCATTAAACCCACCTAAACCCATTAAGCAAACATGCCCTAGGTGTAGTGTAGCCTTGGATTGGATATCAACAATTTTAGAAAGGCATGACCCATAATTAGTCACCCCTCAACGTTCCATCCGTTGATTGTTCTGAAGCCCCAATATGCTATTTCAAATCGGGTCCTATGTTTGTTACTTTGCTAGTCTGGAAACCTCAGTTCTGCTTTGATTGAAGTATTCATGGTTATGCATCATCATGTTTAAGCATAATTATAAAATAATTGAAAACTAATGTTGGTTCTCCATTCTTCTGCATTGGAAGTAAATGGTTATATATAATTATTTTCTAGTGCTTTGTTTATTAATTTTTGGAGACTTTTCTGTAACATTTGACCTTGACGATACTTTGTACTCACCCCATCCAAACTTAATAAGTCTGATTTCTTTTTTGGTCCGTCCAAACTTAATAAACACATTTCCATAAAATGAAAATATTTATTCTTCCAACACAATAATACATCCTTCATTTTTTACTTTAAGCATTTGTTTTATTCTTTAAAACATGTGTAAAGAAATCATATTGTACCTGTTAACTTTGAGGGAAGGAGTACTACTCATTGTCGTGTTCTTGATTTCATTTTCTGCCAGAATCTCAAATTTGTCTGAACGTAGCAGATGTTTTGCTTTCAAGCAACATATTTTTCTCGTAGTTCGGTTTATAATGCTTCCATTTTTCTGCATCTTCTGTTATTTTGCATGACACAATTCTGTCTTTTAAATATTAGGTTAACTCGTTTCGAAAAAAAAAAAAAAAATAGGTTAACTCTAAATAAATGTATCATCTTTCGTTTTAGGGTGTGTTTGCAAACTATAATAATTGATTCAAAGTGATTAAAGTTGATTTTTGTAGTAAAATTGAAAGTAGATAGTGTTTTAAAAATAAGCACTTCTAATCAATTTTTTAAATGTTGTGGTGTATATCATACATAATTTTACAAAAAAATCCTTATTACATTTGAATAAATAATGGGTAAAAATAAAATATTATTTAAATTGTGAGAATAAAATTGTAAAATTAGTGAGTGTAATGATTAGAAGCACTTAGAAGTTGTTAGAAGCATAGGGAGGGGTGTTTGACCAAAACTGCTTTTAAGTAATTAATTTAATCATGACTTTCGAGATTATTTTTTAAAAAACTTCAACATTTTATATTGTTGCAATTAGTTTCACGTTGTTGTTTAAATTCATACCTATATGAGCATATATTTTTCTTTCATATGAATGGATGAGTTTGGATACTGCTCTTGCCCATTACACCTTTTTATATATAAAAAAAAATGTAAATTTATATATAGTGTTACGCCTAAAGCATAAACAATAGCACCACTTTGTATTTGATTCCTCTAGCATGTGCAATCTCGATAAGGCATTCTTCAAGTTATACTTTGACTTTTAGCAAATAAATTGGTATTTATTTCCTCAAGGGGTAATTTATATAAGCAGCCATAAAATTATAATTTTCATAAGGTAGATAAAATATATACAAAGTAAAGTAACAAACTCTAATTTATGTTATTATTTACGTTTTCACTGATATAGGCTAAAATTTTGTTTATGAGAAACCATTGACTATGTCGCATCTAATTATACAAACTCAGTTTGATATTGAAGTTCAAATATTATAATCTCTACTTAAAATTCTTTATGTTCATTTATTTGAACAAGTATATTAATGAATATTGATTAGTTTATATAAAAGAAATAGATTGAGAGTAATAGGCATGAATAAAGTGGATAAAAATTTGATTAAATAAGTGATGGTTGAAGGGTGAAGGTAAATTATTGTAGATAGTATTATTTCTAAAAAAAATGAATGAGAATAATAAAATTAGACTGTCTAAAAAAAAAGGTGAGAATAATGAAATTAGGTCGTTGTCTTAGAAATATAGTCCAATTTTCTTATTCACATAAATCAATCAAATATTTTGGGCATAAAAAATTTTACTCGTACATTTTTGTTTTTGTCCCTATATGTATAAGGTTAATGCCTTAATGGTCAATATTATTAACTAATTTCAATAATTATTAAATAAGATTATTTTATATAAAAGTATTAGAATAAAAGGAGGGTGAACTATAATATGAAGAAAAAAAATTGTGAAATATTTTTTAGACTGATAGAAAAAAAAAAAGAAGAAGAAAACGAGTACTACTATGAGATAGTGAATTTGGGGTTTATGAAAAGGCGTTTATGGTTTGAAAGAGGCATTCACTTTATTAATGAATAATTCAATGGATTGATAATTAGGGATATTGGGACCTAACTTCTTACATCCATGTAGTGTAATTTAATCAAATTAATGTTTGAACAAAAACAATGAATCTTCATTTGTCTTTTGGGTCTAGAGTAGACACTATGTCGTAGGATGATTCTTCCCTGCACATTTTTAATATCACATTGCCTATGTATATTTACTTTTTATTCGTTTTGTTCCAAATTGGTGTATTTTAAGGGGAACCAAGAATATCATCATAATTAAGCACTACCGAAAAGTTGTTTTCTTTTGTAATATAATATTTCAAAGGGTTAAACTTGATAATTTAAATAAGCAATTAAGCAGTACTATAATTTACACTAGAATAAGTTAGAATACCTTACCTTTACTCATTATATATACCATCCCTTAATATTAATTTTAAATATTTCTTACTTCCAAAAAAATATTAATTTTAAATATTTCATTGTTGGGGTGGCTTTTAAGGAATGGGTCAGGTCTAAATAAATTTTACAAAAAAAAAAAAAATCTTGTCTATTACATTATTTTCAGACTCAAGTCATGTCATAAACTTTTTTTTTTAAGGTTTGATCTGACCTCTTTAATAATTAAGTCTGATCTGAAAACTTTTTAAAAGATCTTTTTAGTTTTATTAGGGTTTAATAATTAAGTCTGATCTGAAAACTTTTTAAAAGATCTTTTTAGTTTTATTAGGGTTGGTCTGCTATGAACTCGAGTGCATGCTGTGCACCCTAGTCTATGTGCACTTTTCAGTTTACTGACTTACACTTTTTGGTAAATGAGTAATAATTGAAAAGTGCAACATCATTACCAAAAAGTGTAAATCAGTAAACTGAAAAGTGCACATGGACTAGGGTGCACAGCATGCACTCGAGTGCATACTAGACTTTACCCTTTATTAGTGTATTTAAAAAAATTCTATAACAACACTTTATTATCGTCAAATCATAAAATCGAATGTTTAAATCTCAAAATGTAGAAATAAAAGCAATAAAAAAATTTCTAATGTTCCAAAAAATATATTAAAATGTATTATTCAACAATTACAAAGAAAAATACGGAGTAGTTAGTATTACTAAACTTTCTGTCGAGCTTAGAAGGTTTACAAATTAAAATGGTAGGGAGCCTGACCAATTCCCACTCCTCTTGACTTCTCTAAAGTCCCATATTTTAAAATTCCTCAAATTTTATAAATTTAAATTAAAAAAAAAAGTTTTTTTTTTCTTTTCTCCCTTGAAATCATATCCAAATCATATTAACAAATCAAATGGAAAAGGAGCAGGATTAATAGATAAATAATGGGTATTAAATATATTAAATTTAGATTTGTTACGGGAAGACTTTGTCATTAAAGATAATAACTAATTTCAATTTCTTTTTATTTACACTTTAATTTTGTATATGAGTTTGTCTCTCAAATTAAAAAATACTCCACATAATATTGTATGAAGCGATTTTTTTTCTTCTTGAGAACCAAGAAACCTTTTTTTTTTTTAGTTCTTGAGAGCCAAGAAACCTTTTTTTTTTCTTGACGAAGCTTCTTTTTGACACAACTTCTCCTGGGAAAGCGGAAATTATTCATTTATTAATTTTTTTTCATTATATTTATTGATATTTTATTTATTTTTAATTAAATTTATAGTCTATAACACATAGATTCTTCTAAAAACTTCATAATGGAGTATTTTGGAGCTTCCTTAAACCCATTTATTATTTCCAGATAATTTAGTCAATTCAATACCGATTATTGTGTTTTATTACTATCATTTACGAGGACATCAAAATCAATAGAAGCATGGAATCTTGTTTGCAAAACACCATCATAATAAATAAAAAATGAAAACGTTCAAAAAAATAAAGGTGAAACAACAGCCAAATATAATAATAATAAAGTTTTAATTTTATTATAATAATTATTAATTGCCTGAGGCCACACCTGAGACCACAGAGAATGCACCATAACACGAACAATGGCAGAAATCCACCATTTTCTGCTAAAACAATTCTCTGATTTCACAATTTTCCACCCAATCGGATAACCGATTCGGATCCAATGCATTTCAAAAGGCCCATTTTCAATGAAGGAGAGAGTACTATTAATTTATTCTTGTCTGGTTTTGCTCTTAAGGAGCAATCGCCTCAGCTCGGCCGGGTCGAGTTCCTTAACCAGATTCTCGGGCCTGTAGTATCCGGTTTCCGGATCGGGCACCCATGCAGTCTTTTCGGACTCCTCAGTCCCTTTCTTCAACACCATTTTCGGCACTGTGCTGCTGGAAACAGCACCCTGTGATGTAGCAATAGCAGAGTACCCCTTCCTTCATTAACAAAACCAAATCCAATCAATAAAAATATAACACAAATGAAACCGAAAATCAAATCAAATTTCCATTGAAGTTTTTTAAAATAAGATCTGCAAACCTCGAGATTTCGTTGGCGATTAACGCAGAGACATTCTTCACGTTGGAGAAAGATCGAGCCATTGTTGGATTACAAATGGAGAAAATATTAATCTGAAAACTGAAAACGGAAATTTTGCTGCGGCGAAAAGAGAGAGAGAGTGAGAATTTCGCTTAGGGTTGAGAAATGGGATGAATAAATGAGAGGGTGTGCCGCCTTATTTATAAGGGCCGGGCGGAGTATTATGAAGGTTGGAAAAAAATAAATTAACAAAAAAAAAAAAAACGAAAATGGATAGTTGCGCAACTGCGGACCGGGTCACGTAACTGGGTCGTTTCTTTCATTGACACCGGGTCAACAATGACTAAATCCTACTCCCTGGAATAGTAGTACTGTAGTTGCACAAATCCTGCGTATTATCTATTATGACGTTAATTTTAAAATATTCTATTAAGTTTTAAATTTAAAATATTCTATTAAGTTTTAAATTTTAAATTATACTCCGTAATATAGTAAAGTATTACTATCCCTTTGCACTATTTTTTTAAAATTGAAATTTTTTCATAAACTACACCCTCACAAAATTCATATATTTGCACAAAATGTCATTATTTTTACACTTATTTCAACCACTCTCTTTATTTTATTCACGTAAATTTACAAAATTATCACTTAAACACTCCAATCATTACATTTTTTTCTTAATAAGTGTGTCCACTTTGTGGTGCAGACATGGATGGAGGGAGTAAACACACTACATTTTATCAATGGTGAGATAATTATTAATTAGAAAAAAATTTAAAAACTCATAAAATTTGAAAATGAGTAACATTATGTAAGTAGGATTGCATCTTTGTATACCAAATCTTCAATTTGTATCATAATCCTTTTCAAAAAAAAAAACTCCTATTAATACTCCATATTTATGTGTGACGAATTTGAATGTCACTGACAATCTATTTGGACTTGCATTGTGGAAAGTAAACAGCATATACCTAAAATTTTCTATTACTTCTCCAGCTCGTCCGTTTGAGTTGAGATTGCATTTTTCTTTTTAAAAAAATTGTTTAAAAGAGTTGATTTTGTTTGATACCTAGCTTCTTTGATTTATTAAGCAATAGAATTACTTTCTCCCAAAAAGAAATGCAATTACATCAACTTATGTAAGACAAATTCTTGCTTTATAGCCCTATAACTTGTAAGACAGTAATTATTAATTATAACAAACATCATTTAAAAAAGTTGTCATATTAAACTCTTTGAATTAAACTTGACACTACGAGTTTCAACAATATAATTGTGGAGGAATTTAGCTTACTGGGACAAGACAAGACAATGTACAAATATTGCATCATATATACAATGTATCACTATATATTTTAGAATATAGAATGACTTCTGACATATTATAGCACAATACAAATTAAGTTCAAGTGGCTCTTACCTTTATCTTTAGGTCAAAGTCATTTTTTTAGTTGTTGCTCGTACATAAATTTGTTTTAAATCTTTTGATCACTAAATGAGTAAATGTCAACTCAATGTCATGTATAACCATTAATATAATAGCGTACTTGGGGGTGTACTTTCATTCACTTAATACTTTTTTCAAAAAATAGGAGTAATAGTAGTTGACAATTTAACACAACCTTATTTAAGTACTCCGTATGTAAATTAATTCATGACTAAAATTGATAAATTTATTACATTTTAAAATTGATAAATTTTCATATGCACTCAAAATTTACGGGCCGCACTCGATCTATCTAGTTGAACATCTCGCGAGTCGCACACATTAACATGATATAGAGTTAGTATACTTATCGAAAAGTGTATATAGTTTTACTAAAAAATGCATATAATTTTATTAAAAATGCATGTAGTTATACTAAAAAAATATACTCCATATTACACTGAAAGTGCTAGTACTATTTATTGAAATGTGTGTATTTTTTTTTTACTGAAAAATGCATGTACATTATACTAAAAAGTGCATGTAAAATTATTCACTAAACAATACTAGAACTTTTTAAAGTAATGGAGTAATACATTTTTCAATAAGTAATATAGCACTTTCCAATAAGTACTACTACACTTTTCAATAATTTATACTTGTACACTACTATTCAGTACAAATAATAATATAATGACCTTGCTACAAATAATTTTGAATAGAAAAAAAATATGCATTTCAATTTATAACATTTTAGTACAAGAATTTTTAGGTCATCACATAAAAAATATGCCTCTGTGATGGACACAAATTTTAAAAATAATTCATATTTTAATATATATATATATATATATATAATAATAGATATGAGAGTAAACAGTGGAGTAAATGATATTAAAGATTGAACATACTTTTCGCAAACGAATAAAGTACTTTATTTATAAGTGAACTCTTCAATACTTCATCATACCCCTTACTTATTTATTTTATAAGTAAACTAGTCAATACATTCGTTAAAATTTGTATTTAGAGAAATGATCGAACCTAATATATAATTTGTACTAAATGAGTATATTTAAATAAATAAAAACGCAAATTCGAGAAAGTTAGGAAAACAAATTGAGGTGTCAAAAGTTTTAACAAATACTAATTGATCAGCTAGCTATAATATTAATTGTAATATTAATATTAATTGTAATTAAAACCCGAAAACGATAAATTAAATTAAAGAATCAATTAATGTAAATGGAGCTTATAATAATTAATGTGATTTAAATGTGTGCGATTCTTCACATTAAAGTTAAAGAAAACGAATATGAATTGCAATAAAACACAAGATATGAATTAATTAAATAAAAAAAAAACAGATTTGTGTAATATCGTTTGCATCGATTGACTGTTCATCACGTTGTAAATCGATTGAAATCTTGAAAACATCATCGAAAATTGCACTTAGTTTTTTATTACCAAGTAATGTAAAGAGCAAAATAAATTATTTTAGTAAAGCAAACCATATGGAGTACAAGCATGCAACAGTGATGGGTATTTAAAATAAAAATAAAAATAAATAAATTATGCAACACTAGAAAAGTAAAAGGAATCTCATTATTTTGACGTTGGGCGACCAAAAATTAGGCCTAATCATACTCTCGTGTAGGAAACCACTTAAAAATTAGGCCTAATCATTATGCCTTAATTAAAGGCTTAATCTATACCATAAAAAAATTGTGTAGCTAATTAACAACTCCACGCAATCCCTATGGACGACAAATAATTTATAGACCGACGCTTCAATTAACAAATCCACGCAACCTCTAGCAGACCAGCACTTGTTTCGTAAAAATTATTTATTACTCCGTAGTATTTAAATTAATAAAATTAATTTTTAATGAGATTAAATGGTCAATTTATTTATTACTACGTAGTATTTAAATTAATAAAATTAATTTTTAATGAGATTAAATGGTCAATTGAAGTAAATAATAGAAAAAATAATAGTGCAGCATGTAATATTAAGATGTTTGAAAATGATAGTTAAAATGAAATATGCTAATTTATTTCATTTTAAAGTAAAGTTAAAATAAATGAGGGACAAACCATTTGACAAATTGAATGAGAAACGGTGAAGGATAGTTTTACCTTATCTATGAGAATATAATTATATTCATCATTTCCATAAAATTTTGCACAATTGTCTAGAGATGTCTATAGGATCAGTCCTACAGGATCACGGGTTAAATGGGCTAGGATCTTAACCAGTTCATACTTAACGGTCCTACAATTATTGGACACGGGTTAAACGGGTCACTAACATGCTATAATAATTTTTTTATTTTAAAATTAAATGTTTCAATTGGCGCGTCCAACAAATAAATAAAATAGAAAAATATATAATTAGTTAGTGATCCGTAAATGAGAAAATAAAAGTATAATTTAAACACAATTCTAGAAAGGTCTTTAATATGACCAAATAAATATCATAATCTAATAAAAAGTTAGTAATAATGAATAATGGATGATAATGAGTTACTTAATACTTATAGTTATGGTTATGTGCCAAATGATCCAAAATTTGTTTGGAAGTTACGAAGTATTTATTAAAAGAAAAGGTGTAACAACCCGGGCTAGTGGGCTGGCCCGGTTTAGCTCGCGGGCTAACCGGTCCGGGTCAAAAAAACCCGAATTCAAACGGGCCTACGATTCATGAACCATAACTCTGTATTTTTTAGGGTTAAACGGGTCAACCAGGTTAGCCCGGCCCGAAGAAACATCTCCACAATTGTCACATTGAAACGTTTCATATTAATATGCACACTAAAAACAATTATTTTGATAACCTTCATTCTCAAAATATGCACATAAATAAATTTTTATATGCAATTGAATGCATACATGTATTTATTGATATGTTATTAAATTATGACCCACAATTAATTACACATTTTTAAAAAAAATTGTGTACCCATAAAAGTGCAAATACTTTTGTTTTTGTGAGGGAAGAGGTGGAATACATATATATTTATTGTTATTTAATTTACGTGATTTTTCTTTTTTCTTTTTTAAAGGTAAAGGTGAAATACTATCGATCACTGAGTGCAATGGGTACTCAAATCCCGATTACATCATTGTAATACACGCACAATATAATCTAAAGCTTTTCAGGAATACACACCCATGGAGCTCATAATAGAATTGTTTAAACACACCTGATAGATGAGCCTTTAATTACTTCCAAATATAAAATTTAATACTATCTAACATCTCTTCTGCAAAACTAAAAGCCTCATTAAAAATGTGATCGTTCCAAATCTTCCACAACTTCCAAATTAGAAAGAATACACATTTACTTGATTAAGTGGTGTCACGAATTCAAAGGCCAAAGTGTTTGGACACTTGTACTAACTGATTTGTGGTTATGCCCAACTCACTTTCTTCCTAATTTTCACCCAAACACACATGCATCAAATTCTGCCCAACCTTTTCACACTCTTGAGTTTATGTCCATACATACTTTCATCTCCAATTGATTTTGGCAACTGCCTTTTAGTGCTTATAAAGGCGCCAAAATTTAAAACAATACTGTAATAATTAATGGGACTATTTTGTCTAGAACTGACAAAATGTGTTATCATATTATGTTTTGTGTCGATATGATAATATCAAACACAAACACGATAAGAATACGTGTCGACACAAACACAATAATTTGTTTGTTGACACATCACGATAACAATGCAATATTTTTGTATCGACATGACATGACACACGACACTCAAAAAAAAAATTAAATTGTATTTAAATATATAAACATAAATGATTATCGTGTCGTGTCATATCACAGGTTAATAATAGGTAACATGTTGTTAACGAGTTAATGTGTTATTTGTTAATTTTATCATGTTTAATGAATCGACATGAACACGATTTAATAAATTGGAAGAAGGAACAATATATTCATTTCAACTACACGATCATGCGACAATATGACTAAATACAAATAAACATTATCCAACAAATAATGATAACATAAAAAATAATTAAATACAAAGAAACATTATCCAATACTTCAAAAAAAAATTAATATAAACAACAATTTGTATCGAAACTCAATTTTTAACCGATTGTAACTCAAAACTTGTGTATATTTAAGTTCCACGAATTGCTTTAAGGTTTTAATTTTTATTGTTTTTGGATGAGTTTTTTGGTTTTTTGGAGGGAGAAAGAACACATAAATTTTTTGTGTTTATAGATGTGGGGTGAACTGATCACTGGAGGTAATACGGTGGTGAAAACATGATAAGAGGGGGGGCATTTAGCCGTTACCATATACGGAGTATTACATAACCCACGCCCACGGCCCACCCCTAAATCTAACTCATGGGCTGAAGGCAAATTAAAGCCCATAACGTAGCCCAACAACTTAACTAAAGGCCCAAATATGTAAACACACAATCTTCACTGCTCACTGCTCAGTTCGAAAATCGAACTTCGACGCATTCCGTTGCCGCTCTGAAAAACTCAATTGCCGGAAATATCGCAAAACCAGAATCTATGGAGGAGGCTACCCCTACCGGCGGCGCAGACTCGGCTCCTAACAACACCATTTACATTAATAATATCAACGAGAAAATCAAGCTCGACGGTATATTTCTATGGCGCTGTGATTTTTTTTTGAAATATTTGCAATTGTTCTGGTTTTGGTTAATTTTCGATATTTCTGTTTCTAGAACTGAAGAAATCTCTTACCGCTGTGTTTTCGCAATTCGGGAAAATACTGGAGGTTTTGGCGTTCAAAACCCTAAAGCACAAGGGCCAAGCATGGGTTGTATTTGAGGAGGTTTCTTCGGCTACTAATGCGCTTCGTAATCTCCAGGGATTTCCATTCTACGATAAACCTATGGTATTTTGTTACTCACTTTTTTTCTCTCTTAAAACTTTAATTTTGGTTGGTGTTCATCTGTAACTGTATGTTTACCATACCACAATTTGGTTTGTACATATGGTCATCATTGTTTGACCATGACCATGCTCTTGTTTCTATTCTATTATATCTGTGATGCTGTTATACGTTATAACTCAAAATCTGTAGTACTCCAGATAATTGTTGTAATTTGAGTCCAAATTTAGGAGTGGTTGGGTAAAGATCCAGTTTAGTAGGCAATGTTGCAAGGAAACCAGAACTAGAAATAGATACTGACCTAGTGAAAGTTTCAAAGTTAGCGTTTGTTTTTGAAAATATGTTCATTAAATTCTAGTTATTTGTTGTAATTATGTTCATTAGTTGCGTTATGGTGGACGATACTGTTAAATTCAAGTGAGCTTTTGATAGCACCTCTTAAATTTAGTTGCTCGGTTTGTTTTCTAAGGCTGGAGATTGGAGCATAGCCACTTTAAGGGTTGTAGATTGTGTTTTCAGGTTTATATGCTCTTGGGTTGGATATCTTGCCTCTGATTGTACCTATAGTTTAGAACTCGAGGATACAGTGGTACGAGCCTATAAAACAGACCCTGTTCAAGTAATGTTGTGATTGTACCTATATTTTGTTAACTTGAAATATGACTTATTGGGGGGAAAACTAACAACAGAACCGTGTTTCACTAGTGGAAAGAAAGGGAAAAAGATTCTTGTATTATTCAATATTTGGTTAGTGGAAAACATGTTATACTTGAGCAGATGTACCGTAGGATTATGAGCACTGTAATAAAAAACTCTGGTAGAAAAGAATAAATATAACTAATATAAAGGCTTTTTGAAGTAAAAGTGATCGAATAGTAACTGCTGGAAAGGTTATCAAGTTCCTCTCTTCTATAGGTTGTTTTAAATTAGGTATTAATGATTCTTACCTGTATGCATCACAATAGATTATGAATTAATCATTTGAGCTCACTTCTCTCTCCCTCTTGTTTGCATATGATGTTTCTCAGCTGTATAGGTGTGTTTTCTCTAGAAATACATGATGGCAGGTCTCCTGAGACTTAAGCAGTCAATGAGAGGATGATGAGTGAAATTAAGGCTTCACACATTCTTTTTCTCGCTGTTATTGTTTTGAAGAAACTTTTAATTTCAGTACTGACTAGACATGTCACTGCATTTCTGAAACGTTGCATTTTCCTTTTTCATTGTCCTGGTAAAGTTTTTTCAAGTTATGCAGATCTCTATTTTTTGGGGTTAAAAGTATGTACATTGTGCTTATTGCAGCGAATACAATATGCGAAAACAAAATCTGATATCATAGCAAAGGCAGATGGTACTTTTGTACCTCGAGAAAAAAGAAAGAGGCACGATGACAGAGGTAAGACATCTTTATATGTTTCATTTGACATATCAAAAGGGAAAAGCATGAGCCTTCTTTCAGAATTCTGTATGCATTGTCCATGAGATGGGTCAACCACCCCATAATTTCCAAATTTATCTAGCCAATTTACTCATTCTCGTACAACCATATTGATGTCTCACCAATTATGCCATTTGCAAATACTATAATATAGCAGAGTAGACTTAACAATTTGAATTGTCATGAAATCGAGTGTATTTGGCACTAAAACTACATAATGCTAATGAAATCTGTCTGTGTGAATGCTATCTAATCAAAGAAACAAACTCAGCCTTTAATCCCAAACAATTGGGGTAGTCTACATGAACCAATAATAGAATCATGTTGGGTCACATGCAAGAATTAATCTTCTCCATGTGTTTCTCTCTTTAAGTAGATCTCCATTAAAGTCTTTCAGTCTCCAAGTCTTGACATGAATGTTATCTAATTAACTGTGTTATTTATTTATAAATACTGCAAAGGAACAAACTTCAATAAATACGATTGAGGTTGAAATCGAGTAATATATGGCACTGAAATCATATCGTTGCAATGAAATTTGTCTATGCATGCATGCTTCCTAATAATGAACTGATTAAATTTCTTGCCTAAATGCTATAATGAATTAAATTGTACTACCTCCATCCCTCTCTAAGGTTTACACTTTGCTTTGCCTTTTGGTCCGTCCCAACCTAAAGTTTACATATCCTTTTTGGCAAAATCCTCTATCTCGCCCTACCTTTTCTTATTCCTATCTCTCTTTACCTTTTCTCTTTCATACCTCTCTCTACATTTTCTTCTTCCTATCTCTCTCTACCTCAGCTACTTACTACACATTTAATACTATATTTCTTAATCTCAGTGTCTAAAGTTTGTGCCAACCTTTGAAGGGGACACAGGTACCGTAGTAGTTGAAATCAACTGAACATCTGCCAGTGATAAATGCAATATAATATGTATATCGTAAGAATACTTAATCAACTGTATTAAAATCTTCAAACTCTTGATAGGAAGATCAAAACTTCCATTATAACCGAAAGTAAAAACCTCAAAATTCAAAAGTTAGTTATCAAACCTCAAACTGCCAGATGAAACTAGGTGTCAACGCTTCCACACTTGGCAACTATTTGCTCCTAACTTATGGGTGATTTTACTCATGTGGTAGATAGAAAAAGCGAAACCTTAATTGTATCTACTGCACTCATTGTTGTTGCTGCTCTTTTCTTTGTGTGTTTGTATTACAGGAAGAAAGAAAAAGGAACAGCACGATGCTAACCAAGCAGCAGCGGGTCAAAATCCTGCATATGGTGGTGCCTATGGTGGAGCCCCTCGTGTAAGTGTCTGATCAACAACAAATCATTCTCTATATCCTATAATATTTTAATAAATGTTGAAATTCGTGGTGCCAATAAATTTTTAGTCTTGCCTTTGATTTGAAATTGTTGTTTTAATTTCTTGTTAATTATCATACTTTGTATATGGTACAGCTATCTCAAATACCATACTCGGGTGGTAGAAACGTCCCAGAGGCGCCAGCCCCACCAAATAACATATTGTTCATCCAGAATCTTCCTCATCAAACAACATCTATGATGCTGCAAATGCTTTTCAGTCAGTGCGCTGGATTTAAGGAAGTTAGGATGATCGAAGCAAAGCCCGGAATTGCATTTGTGGAATATGAAAACGACATGCAGTCAACTGTTGCAATGCAGGGCCTTCAGGGATTTAAGATTACCGATGAGAATCCTATGTTGATTACGTATGCAAAGAAGTAGATGAAGCTCTCGGTGTTTTTGCTCTGCGCGGGTTAATTGATAGACATTTTTTTCTAGCTAGGGTTCAGCTCCCAGTGTAACCTTAGTGTAATTACTTACTATCTGTATCGCCATTTTCTCACAGATTTTTATACTCCGAATTCAACGACTTTATATTTGTATGCTTAAGTTACATCTCCTGTTACTTGTAGCTTGTTTTTATTAAGTTTTTTTTATTTGCACCCTCGTATTTTTTAAATACACACACTTCTTCTTTGTACTTTATGAATGAGGGAGTTATGTACAAGATGGAGCTTTGCTATAAACTTATATCTCATTTTGTTTTAAAACATATTATACATATTTTCGTCTCTATAAATTGTCATTTTGCAGTGGTTTTTCTGTTGGTGGCAGCTATTCTGTATCACCACAGTTTACTTAACATTGATTATTCTTTTAAAATTGAAATTAAGGTGTTCACTCTAAACGAACACCTTAAAATTTGACAAAATTGTACTCCGAATTAAGTTCATAAAAGTTTTGCAGTAAATTCGCTATACCTTTTAATTATAGTGATCTTTTAACATATAAAATAATCCTCTTCAATTTCATTATTTCCATCACTTTCCATTTTTTTTTTCTTAATCTACTCCTTATTTACTCAAATTGTATTATTTTATTAATAAACAATTATTTTATTTATAAATGAACCCCACAATATATCATTATAACTTAAATCAGATAATAAGCATATTGAACTTGGACGAAGGGAGTAGTACTACTAGTAATTTTGAAGGAATTTTTCTTGGGTGATGCTAAACATACATAATCTGTATGTACAGACAGAGGCATTTTCGTCCATTTTTGGTTTAAGTTGCGCTAGAATGTCTAATATACCCTTGATTCCAATATATTGTTTAACTATTATTTTTGAATAAAATATTAAATTCTGACACCCTTTTCTCTCTCTTCTTATTTCTTCAAGGCAGTAATAATTACAAGACAAATCTTTTCTCTCTCTCCCTTTGTTACCGTTTCATTCTCTCTTCTTCTTTCTCTCTCTCTTCTTCTTCCTCTCTTTCTTATTTTTTCTTCTAACAGAGCTTCATCTTCTACATCGAAAAAAAAACATCTTCTACCATAATGTTTAGTAGCACAAGCGTAAAAAAGGTTGAGAAATATTATGTAGTCTTCAAAAGCGTACGGATCGGGATTTATGATAGTTGGAGTGAATGTGCTCCACATGTCCTTGGATTCAAAGGTTCAATGTACAAATCTTTTCGGAGTGAGAACGAGGCTATCGATGCATACACTGCGTATTTTCAGGAGAAGTTGTGTGAAGATGATTCAAATTCGAATATTGGATTAAATCTGAAAGAGGATGAAACGAAGGAGGCCTCAAGTCCTTGTCATCCGAAAAGAATTGGGAACGAAGTTATGCAATATTATCGGTCTTTATTCATTCTTCTTCCTGTATTTTTATTTTTTTGTTTTGTTTCTGGAATTGTAGGTGGTTTTGCAAGCTTGTTTTTTTGGTGTTCATTCCACAATTGTAGCAAGTAATTATTTCGATCAATTTAGAGTTTATGTTTTGTAACAATTTATGTCATTGGTTTTAATTTCCTTACCAAGTTCAATTTGAGTTTGATTTGTTAGGATTCAATTTGTTTGAAATTTTTTAGAGTTTAGGTATGATTTAGATTGAGAAGAAAATTGGGGAAGATTTGTGTAGTACAACAATTTCGTCTTGGATGACTCTTGTTTTTTAATAGGTTGTTTTTACATTAATTGCTACTTCATTAATCTTGAAAAATAAGAATAGTGGAATTACAAATCTTATCGGCGGACTTTAGCTTTAAAGTGAAAGACTAACGTGCGTACGTGAGATCAAGACGAAGGGAAGCAGCTTTGTTACGACTCATGGATCAACTCGTAAAAGCGCCGAACACGATATTGAGAAATTTTGACCTCTTTTATCTAACAGTGTGAACCGATTTTATCTAGAATCGCAAATTCTAAGTTTGTCTACGAAGAGCGGATTTAATTGTATTAGAGTCTATAATGAATTTCTTATGTGTAATACTATTCGATAAGGTCTCGTAAATTTCGGCATTTCTTAGTAGATAATTATGGTTTTTTTGTTTGAGATGTTTTAGGGCTAATGGTGAAGGGTGAATGGTGATGTTAAAAATTGATAATTTAGATAAGAATTTCGTTTTTTTTTTTTTTTTTTTTTTTTTCAGATTTTGTAGGATTTAGTTGCATTAATCTACCGTTAATATATGATTGAAAATTTCCAGAATTTGAAGGTGCAATTCGTATTAGGTGTGGAAGAGAGGATGATTAATTGACCAAGTATTGCAACCTTTCGGATGGTTACTATCAAGGATTGATAAATACACCTCCCGGTTAGAACCAATAAATTGGTAGATACACCACTGCCTTATACTTAGTTAAGTTAAATGCCTTGTACATTCATATAAGAGCTTGAAGCTCTTTCATACGTTTTTCACTTTGTATTCTCATTTGGGAATTTTGCCCTCTTTCAATTTTAATCATGATTATGTCTTTACAATTCCACAGTTTCTAATATTTAATTTAGGCTATTTATTCCAATTAATGAGTGGTGGTTGTTGTAAATATTAATTTTGTTTAGAATCCCTACTACACTAATCTCATCATACACCTCAATTAAAAGTTGTGGTGGTAGTGGGTTGCATTGATTTAATTAAAACTTCAACATATATATTCAATTGGAAAATGGGGGAAGATTACATCCCATAAGTTAAAAACATAAAAAACAAAAGATAAAAAAGAAAGAAGAAAAGACACGCTTAACCCATAGCTAAACACGTATACTCTCAAACACCTAAACACTGTTTTCTTGGCCACCTCCTTCCACGCTCTCTTCCATATCACCGTCACCTTCACCGCCACCGCCACCGCCACCTCCATTGCCACTTGCCGAATCTTCTTTGTCTCGAACTGTTGAATCAGAGAGAACAATGACTGGAATTTCCTTGACCCTATGTGCCTCAACAAAGAACTCGTAAATTTTATGTATAGGATCATCCTCCAGGATCACGTCACTTAACGAATGTGGTGTGCAATGAACCAACAATCTTTTCATGAAAGTCTTCATCTCTTCCTCCAACTCTTCATTCTTCCTTTTGGTATACTCGTACACAGACATTAGACCCTTTGGTGAGGAGGGCACGAACTCAGTGAATCTGGCCGACTTGGATGAGGTTCTTGCCATTTCGGATTTTTGTGTGTTTAGGGTTTGGGTTTAGTGTTTAGGGTTTACAAGTTTGGGGTATTTATATTGCCATCCCATAAGAACTTTTGCAACCTTTGCACTCCCCCATAGAGGTCATCATTACATTATGTCCATCTTTTTGTTGGATATACGCAACATCCCCTTTGGCCATATACACTCGTTGCAGCCCCCCAAAAAAATAATTATTACCCCCCAAATTTAATTAAAAAATAGAATTAAAGATTTGAAAAAATTATTTCACCTAATATAAAACATCCGATTGGCTTATACAAATTAAATTAGAATTGTTACAAATTAAGTCTTATTTACTTAAATTAAATTGAACCTAGAATTGTTATAGAATCCTTACAAATTTAAGTCTTATTTACTTAAATTAAAGGGTAAATTAAATTGAACCTAAAATTGTTATAAATTAAGTATCATTTACTTAAATTAAATTGACCCTAGAATCTTTGCACAAATTAAGTTATAGTTACATTACATTAAATTCGAATTACATATGGTGATATATGGAGAAATAATTAAATTTTTATAAGGATTCGAAATTAAAGATACGTAAAATTAAACACTAATGCTTGTTAAAATTTATTTTGATCCACCAAATTTTATTGCAGCTAGCATGTGAGCCAAATTTGACATTGGTCTAAAATCAATTTTTTATTTTTTAATCACTTGTTAAATTAACACCACCTTATTAAAATTAACTTGTTATCAATGCACAAATTTTCTGTGTATAGAGCCAATTTTCACATAATTTTGTTGTTTAACAATTAATACTGATGTGCCAAAATTTGCACGAGAGGATTAGGTATCCTCTGAAATGGATGTCCTTCTTCCCGAATGTGTATAATAGTCCTGATTAGATTATCTCCTCTTGGAATCTTCGAATGACCTGCAAGGAACACACCGGAGGGGAGTCCGGTGTGGACACTCCGATGCCTAAGTCAGTATAGGGCTTATCAAATCTCCCAAGGATCTCAAGATCCTGGATATCTTAAATCAACTCAAAGAATCACAAGCGGAGATGTGGATATTTAGTGTATTAAGTTTTTAGGTGTAAAATGTCTAACCTGGAAATATCTTCAAAATTACCTATTTATAGAGATATCTTCTGGAGAGGAAGTCAAGCCTTCCCCTTATCTCGGAGTTGCCCATAAGACTCGGCCCTACCGAGGAGACCCAGTCTCCCTTACTCTCCACTTCCTGAAGACTCGGTAGCATCCTATCTTCGTGGACTTATCCTCCTAAAGTAAAGGAGGACAGAGTCTTCTTTTCATCAAAGCTAGGGCGGAAATGGCGGGAGCATCCTATATTTGCGACCCACGATCTTAGCTAAAACTGTTTGATTCTGATATTCATCTCCAGACGAAGCTCCCTCCCGAGAGCCCTCCGGAGAGGATTCTTTATCCAGAGAACCCTAAATGAATTCTATCCATTCTTCCCAATCCTATCATTCATACACGTGTCGACTCCTCATTAGGTGACATTTTTAGGCCGCATCATCTACTCCCCCCTACTCTCGTAAAAGGGAGATATCTTTTGTGAGAGTAGAAAAATTTCCTAGAACTTTATACGGAGATCTTTCTGGAGAGACGTGTATCTCTTCGCTTTGGAGAGGAAGTTTCAAAACATTATCTCCTCCAAAGACTTTTCCCGCCTTCGATCCTGGAAGTCTTTTCGGCTTCCGCGCGTGGACTTCATGCGCCCCCCCTTTCTCTGCCTCGTTATCCTCCCGAGGAAAGTTCTCGACTTTTCCCCTTATCTCTCCTCATTTACTTCACGCAACTACTCCCTTTTCCTCTCTTTTCTTTTCAAACTTCATTCTCCCAGAAAATTCTCGTCGTCTTCATCTTTATTCTCCGGTGTTCTTTCTCCCAAGCTCTCGCCATCGTCGGCCGTCTCGCTTGATTCCATAGTTCTTCCATTCAAGGTAACCCAGCTATCTTTTTTTTTTTCTTTTATTATCACTGTAAATCGATGTCGAGTCCCCTTACTAGCCAAAACTCTTCTGAAGCGACTCCCTCTCTGGTGGGGAGTCCAGAAAATAAAATTTCCCTCGCTTCCCAAATAGATCATACCCATTTAGCTAGTCTTGCTCATGCCTATGGTTTTCCTTCTGAGTACACCTTTCGCGCTCCTCGCTTAAATGAACGCCCAGATATATCCCAGCCCCAAACCCTTGCTTTTTTCGAAGCACATCTTAGGGCAGGACTGCGATTTCCGATCCACCCCTATTTGGCTGCCATATCAACCCGCATGCAGATTCCTCTTAACCAATTCACTCCAAATGCTATCCGTACCATGATAGGCTTCTTCATCCTGGTGAAAGGGAATGGGGGTGACCCGACTGCTGAACTGTTTCTGAGCCAGCATTCTTGTAAGGTTAATGATGGTTTTTTCTATGTTAGTGGACGAAGGTCCCGTGTTTGCAAATTCCTGAAAAAATTCCATGAAGAAGACTCGTCCTGGCGAAATTATTATTTTTTCGTCACAAGTCCTACTGACTGGCCATTTCCTCACGGAGATTGGTTGTTCCACAATCCCGGCGTAATCCCTCCTCCTCTGAAAGCTTACTCTGTTTCTAATCATACTATCATGAGCAACCTCAATACTCACATCCGTCTGAAAGACTATTTTGACATTGTTGATATTTGCAAAAATCCTCGCATCCTCTCCCACTTCGGTTTTTGTTCTCAAGATTTCCCTTTAGGTCCTCAAGATGGTAAAAAATCTTCCACTGCTGTGTTTTTATTTCTTGCATATGGTTATTTTCATGCATTCTGAATGTCTTCTTGGTTATTTGCAGAGATGAGTTGGCTAACTCACATCTCCCGGGATGCTCCTGCTCTCAGCATAGTAAAGGCCCCCGTGTTATCTGCTTTAGAAGATCCTCCCAAGGATCCTCCGTCTCCTGCTCTTGAGAGCTCTGTTAAGACTCCGGCTCCAGAGGGTTCTTTAAAAATTCCTCCTCTCCCTAGCTCTTCCACTCAGGTCCCAGGTTCAGTTGCTAAAAGAACCCGTTCGGCTGCCAACGCCGTTTTTGCTGACTGTGGGACTTCTAAGAAAAAGAAGGGAAAAACGCCCCGTACTCTTGTCGAGAAAAGCTCCTCTCCATATGAACTTCTCCATCGTCTCATTGACCGATGTCTCGTTCCTTCCCATGCTACTGCTTCGTCTGATTCCTCCCCTCCTGAGGACCAACTGCTCCATGGCGCTCATCTTTTCGCAGAGGTATCTTCTATTTTTTCTTATCTTCACGATCTTTATTTTCTTTACATCTCCAACATCATTTTCCTTTTCTTTGCAGTTTGGCGTTACCTATGCCAAGATACTCGACCGAGGTGTCGAGATGGTGGCTGAACTTGAGCTTCTCCGAGCTGAGGTGTCCTCCTTTCAATTGTCCCTCAAGGATATTACTAAGGAAAAGGAGGAGGCTCATAAGCGAGCACAGGCTCTATCCGAGGAGTTGTCTTTCTTACAGACCCAAAGCCAGCAGGATGCTGTCAGGATCAAGCGTCTGGTGCAGGAGGTAGGGCGGATGAAGCAGGAGTTGCCGGATGTTGGGGTGCGGGCTTGCATTGAGTCCCTATTCACTTCTCCCTTGGGCCAAGAGTTCTTAGAAACTCTTCATACTCAGTGGTTGTCCAGTTTCCTGAAGAGCTCGAGCTTTCTCTGTGCCATGGGGCCGCACATTCCTCATTTTATCGATCATGGCTTCAGCAACGCCATCGCCGAGCATTCAGCCGCGGGATTCGATGGGACTTATTCGCGTGAGTTTCATCTGGATCGACTCGTTACTCCTCCAAAGTTCCTGGGGGATCCTCAAGAGAGTCCGGACAGTCCTTGGTGGCTACCCGGGATGGACCAAGCTATTGCCAAGTTGCAGGCTGCCAAGATAGGTATGGCTGAGCTAAAGCCTCTGGAGCCACTTATTTATCCTTATGCTTCTGCTCCAAAAGTGGCAACAGAGGTGGATGGAGGGACCGGCACTGCTGATGCTATGGGGAGTATGAAGGATCCGGAGGAAGGTGGAGGATCTAGCAATCATGTTGCTGGGGAAGAGGGCACTGCTGGAGTAGCTGAAGGAGTTGAGGTTGAGGGGGTTGCTGCCAAGGAAGCTACTGCTGAAAAAGCAGTTTAAATATCATATTCCTGATCATCATAAACAATCTACTTTTCTGTTGTTTTGCTACACTCTTTATTTTCTGCTCATAACATTTGCTCCTCATACTTTGTAGGGGACCCCACACTCCTGGATATGTGGGGGCTTTTTGTAGTAATTATGTTAGCTTGATGTTGCATGTTTTGTTGTCTCTTTCTTTCTTGCATGAGTAGCCTATAAGATCAGCGAGGAATGTGTTGGAGATGTATTCTCTTCCCCCCTTTTTGTTGGTCTTGTAGGCTATGCTGGAGTTATTTCTCGGTTGTATAGTGTTTTGATATCAGGTGACTTGGTTGTAGGGTATCATCTTCCCCCTTCTCATGACTCCTGAATCATAAAACCTGCTTTCTTCATTATCTAGTCTTTGTAGTTTTCAAGTATGGTGAGGGCTTTTTGGAGCACTTTAGCCTTTAGGCCTCTGAGTGTCTCCCACTCTTATTCTTAAAAGATTTTATTTCATAAAATCTTCTCATTTTAGTAACCCACTTGGGTCTCAAGTAAGATGAGGGCTCTCTGGAGCACCTCGGCCTCTAGGCCTCTGAGTGTCTCTCACTCTTTTTCTTAAAAGATTTTATTTCATAAAATCTTCTCATTTTAGTAACCCACTTGGGTCTCAAGTAAGATGAGGGCTCTCTGGAGCACCTCGGCCTCTAGGCCTCTGAGTGTCTCTCACTCTTTTTCTTAAAAGATTTTAATTTGTAAAATCTTCTCATTTCAGTAACCCACTTGGGTCTCAAGTAAGATGAGGGCTCTCTGGAGCACCTCGGCCTCTAGGCCTCTGAGTGTCTCTCACTCTTTTTCTTAAAAGATTTTGATTTGTAAAATCTTCTCATTTCAGTAACCCACTTGGGTCTCAAGTAAGATGAGGGCTCTCTGGAGCACCTCGGCCTCTAGGCCTCTGAGTGTCTCTCACTCTTTTTCTTAAAAGATTTTGATTTGTAAAATCTTCTCATTTCAGTAACCCACTTGGGTCTCAAGTAAGATGAGGGCTCTCCGGAGCACCTCGGCCTCTTGGCCTCTGAGTGTCTCTCACTCTTTTTCTTAAAAGATTTTGATTTGTAAAATCTTCTCATTTCAGTAACCGTAACCCACTTGGGTCTCAAGTAAGATGAGGGCTCTCTGGAGCACCTCGACTGATTCGGGTGGAATTTACACTATTTAGATGCATATTTGAAGCTCATTTGATGTTGATTTCATTGAATTATACATTGAATATGATTGTTTAAGCCGAAATGAGAGAAAGGTTGTGTTTTGTCGATTTTGTAGGAAATACGATGGAATTTGGAGCAAAACACCAACCATACTTTACTGGATCAGGAAGAGGAGTGCACGGTTGGATTCGTCTCGAAAAACGAAGTGGAATGAAAAAAATAATCGAGTCAATCGGAGGTCGGAAGCTCGAGATACGAAGAGACGAAAAAGCATACCCGGGTAGAAACGACCCGGGCGGGTCACTTCGACCCGGGCAAGGGCAGATTTTGAGGAGGTTCGAGTTTCGCCCGGGTGAAACCCACCCGGCCGGGTGGTTTCGACCCGGGCAAGGCTGAAATCTTGTTTGCTTCGAATTTTGGCCGGGTGGCATGCCCGGGTGGGAGCCACCCGGCCGGGTCACTTCATTTTCGGGGTTTTTGGCCCATTTTCTCCATTTTCAAGGGACCTAAGCGCAAATTTCGTTCAAGACTTCTACCCCAACTATAAATAGCTCCAATTTGAGTTTTAGAAAGGGGTCTTACTCATTTTCCAAGCATTTTCTCACACACAAACACATAGTTGTAGGTGTTCTTCATTTTTAGTTTAATTTCTTCAATAGATTAGATAGAATAGTGGTTTTTACTTCAAATCAAGCTACGATTATCATCGGGCATCGTCTATTACATCGTTTTGTAGCTAAATTCGTATGATCAAGGTGATATTACTCTATTTTGCAATTCAATTTGGTATTTTCTTAATTTCTTCAATCTCTTGTTATTTTATTATGAGTTTGATGTTATTTGTTGTTGTAGCCATGGGATTCTCTTCTAGAACCATGGGCTAATCCTCAATTGCCTTGGGTGTGGATGTTTTGATGAGAATTTAGTGTAATTGTGAATTAATTGCATGATTAGCTTATAATTTGGGTTTTTATGTTTCTAAAGTTGTACTTTGATTGATTCATTTGGTTGATCAACCCTATTAGCAAGCATGTTCGATTATGTTTATTGCAACGAGAGTTGGGTAGCATGATTGGGAGTGTGAGTGTGAGCTTTGATCAATTGAATAGAAGTTAATTAGTAATTAGCTCACCCGAGAGGGGTGTTAATGGCTAGACCGACAACCTTAGACACTAAACGAATAGAGGTCGTCTAGGAGTTTGGTGAGAGGGCGTTTCATAAGCATTAGTAACCGTGTTGAAAGTGCTTATGCAACACTATCTGAGGAGCTTATGGTATTTGGTTAGATCCTATAATTGCTAATCAATGCACGATGTTTACCTATGCCTTTCGAGGGGGTTTGCACACTTATGTGATAGCCTTTAGCTTAATCCGAATTCATAGCTAATTCATGTAATTGGTCCACTAACTCACTTAATTGCTCACAAAATGGAAACACCCGAGGCAATACCCTTCCCTTGCACTTTCCAAAAGAAAGTTAGATAGTTCGTTATTTCTTTGATTATATTCTTGTTAGCTTAGTTAATCTAGTTTAATACTTTTGTTCTTATTCCCAAAAATCCAAACAAACACGTGTAGTTACTACAATAGCATGCATACTCGTAACTTTAGGGATTCACTAGCACTCAATTAGGTCCTTGGAACGAAATTTTACTTGGTATACTTATCGTACTACTAACGAACCCATACGCTTGTGGGGATCGTATAGTTTTAAAAAGTGCAAAAATATGATCCAAGTCAATGGCGCCGCTGCCGGGGATTTAAGCGAGTGTTATTAGTGAGACTTAGAGTTTGTTGAGTGTTATTGATAGTAGCATTTCTTTTTGTTATTTTGTTTTAGTTCGTCTTTGTGGGCTTTTATACTTGTTTTTGTGTAGGTGTGAACTTCAATGCCTTGATGGATGGATACAACCAATACCAATGGAATCAATGTTATAATCAAAATGGTATGGTTTATCCTCCACAACATGGAGACGTGAGGTACGATGATTGGAGGAACTTTGATCACCATTATCAAATGCAACAAGTTCCCTCCTATTATCAAGATTGGAGGAATGAAGAAGCATCACCTCCTCCTCAAGGATGTTACCCCCCACCTCCACATCAATACCATTCTCCTCCTCCACCTATGAAGGAACCTTGCTTTGAATTCCATGGAGTTTCGGAAGGAAATTGGTATAATAGTGAGAGCAGCTTTGAGTACGATCATCAAATGCAACAAACTTCCTCTCATTATCAATATCAAGAGTGGGGAAGCAATGAGGGTAGGACTACTACCGAAGAGCTAATTGCACACATGATGGAGAGGATGGATGCACATGATAAGAGAATGGATGCATATGATAAGAGAGTGGAAGAAATAGATAATCAACTCAAGTTACTTGTGAATGGAATGGAGCGGATGACCTCAACAATGGGGGCATTGGTTATCGCTATGAAAGAAGAGGAAAATGCAAGTGAGGAGAGTGAAGATTACAAGCTCTTTGACAAAAGAGATGAAGAGGGATGTCCTTTGATGGACACGAGCAACAAAGAACAAGAAGATCAAGAAGCATCCCAAGATGAGTTGGAGAGCGAAATGAGCATTTCTAAACCTTTAAACTCTTCAATTTGCACTTTACTTGATATTGATGCTTCTATTGATTTTATTTTGCCTCTTGATCACTTTGATCTAAAGAAAGATCTTGAAAAGAGTTTGGGCATCTTTGGAGAAGAACAATGGAAAGGGACGATGTGGAAAGAACAAGAGGAAGGCCAATTGATGAAAGTATGGAAGAAACACTTGGGTGATTGGTCTACCTTCCATGAGAGTCTTCTTGACTTTGAGGCTAAAAGATTGAAATACAATGGCAATGAGGCCCGATATCCATGGCCTTTTCGATGAGCTCATTTAGTTCCGTCCGGCATAGGACGTTAAACCTAGCGCTAAATGGGAGGCAACCCATTTTTACTTGCTTTATTTCATTTCTTGCTCATTTTATTTGCTTTGTTAGTTTAGTTTGATGTGTTTGTGAGTTTTGATGTTAGTTGGAGAAGCTTGGATTGAATGGACGATTGGAGATCGAAAGTGGAACTTTGAGCTTTGAAGAAGGTGTAGCTATAGCAATCGTGAGAGGTACGCCCACTCCAAACTTAGGAATTGCATAGCAATTACTAAGTTTGGGGGGGTAGTGGAATTTATATTCTTGTTCATAATATTGATTGCTTAGCTACTCTTAGTGTTAATTGTTGGGATAGTGGCCCATGTGTGTAGATTTGTATGGTTAGCACTTGGTGTCAATATCAATGCAACACTATTTTTCCAAACTTTTAATTGCTTTGCAATGAAAAAGTTTGGGGGGGTATGTTCGTTTTTACATTTTCTATTGACACCAATGTGTACTCTTGTGTATGTGTGTAATTTGAGCTTTAATGATCATTGAGACACATTTGATAGTGATTTGTTGTGAATTTGATTCCTTGAATGTGTACATGATTGTAATGAATCATGTTGTTTGTGTTGTTGTCATCTTGTTGCCTATGCATGTTTTGCATGCACAATGAGTTATGTGTGGTGGTGATTGATGAATGTTTGAGTCTTTAATGAACCGGTGAGAGTTGAGCTTTGAACCGAGCATTAATCCGGTTTATTTCATTTGTGAGTGAATCAATTCATTGCTTGCTTTTCTAGAACTTGCCCAAGTTCTTGCTTGAAATCATGCTTGTGTGATACTTTGAGATATGATGTAGGCCATCTTTCGTATTACAAGTCACTTAGCCAAATTTTTCCCAATAACCAAAGTAATATTCCGTAGTTAGCCCGTTTGAGCTTGATTTCCCATTTTCTTGGCAACCTACAATGTTTAACCACTTAACCTTTTGAGCCTTTGATATCCAAATCTAGTGGAGAATAAAAAGAAAGTGGTAAAACATGTGCTTTAGTGCCTTTGGTTTGAAGAGACAATTTGGCAAAATTGTGAAAAGAGAAAAAAGAGATGGAAGTGAAAAAAATGATGTGAAAGAAAAGAGGGACAATGAGCCCCAAGAGCTTAAAAAGAAAAGAAATTTTCTACAAAAAGATGAGGAGATGATTGCTTGTGAGAAAGTTGAATGAAAAGTGAGAATGAAGGTGTATAAACCTTATGAGCATAAGCTTCATGTGTTGAAAAACAACTTTCGTTCTCCACTAGACAAGTCACTTCCTCCATATTCATCATACCCCGTCCAAAGAGCCAACGTTTCGTCCTTGGTTAAGACCTATTGATCTCATAGTTGAACATGTTTGTGGTGGAAAGATGGTAGAGCTTGGGCAAGCTTATGGTAATTGCAATGCGTGATTTGATTGATGAGTGTCTATTGTCCTTAATTTGTTTGAGTGTTTGAGAGAAACACTATATCTTGTGAGTTGAACTTGAAGCATTTGGATATTGTCATCACCATCACTTGTTATTGTATGTTGAGCATGTGTGGGGTAATTAGTTTGATTTTCAATATTGAACTTGTGATCATTTTTGAGAATGTATCTTGAGGAAGAAGAATTCATTTCATGTCATTTGATACGTGGGATCTTTCATTGATCATCTAGTTGTAAATTTCACCCTCACATTGTAATTCTTTCGTTGCTCGAGGACGAGCAACACTTTAAGTTTGGGGGAGTTGATTAGTGTGAAAATTGCTTGAAATTCATGGGTTTATTTTGCTTAATTTTATAGGATTTCATGCATTATTTACACTATATTGACTAATGGCACTTGATTTGGAGAAATGTATGTGTTTTGCTATTTTTATAGGAAAAACGAGCATTTTAGAGCAAAGCACGCCTCTAGGCCTCTGAGTGTTTCTTACTCTCTTTATTGTTATATGTATATATCGCATATTCGAATGCAAGAAAGATAAGTAAGACATAATAATTCTGAATAATTCTTTCTTCGAAAAGGGATAAGACTTCATTGATTTATTGTCAATTTTGAACATAGGCCATAGATAACCTACGCCGGTCTCATTAAAAACCTCCATACGGAAAAACCCCAAAGGGGAAAGCCGTAGAGAGGGAAAAAGAGCTCCGGTGAAGCCGCAAAAATACATCAAGCAAAATATGAATCCATGCGAAAAATCACGAAACAAAAGTCATAAATGGTCTCAAGACCTTACACTTTCTTCAAATAAAGAATCTCTTCAAGTGGCAAACGTTCCAGGGTCTAGCTATATCGACCCCTTCCATACTCTGCAGTCTATATGCTCCTCCTTTCAGTACCTGTGTGATTCTATAAGGCCCCTCCCAGTTGGGCTCTGACTTTCCTGTGTTTTTTAGGGCGTCAGCTCTCCTTAACACTAGATCGCCTTCTCTGAAGGACCTCGGGATCACCTTCCGGTCGTATGCGGCTTTAATTCTGCTCTTATATCTTTCAGCCCGTACTCTGACCATCTCTCTTTCTTCTTCCATCAAATCTAGAGCCTCTCTCATCAATCTTTCATTCTGATGTTCTTCAAATTGGGCGATTCGGTGTGATCGCAATACTGCCTCTGGAGGTATCACCGCTGCAGCTCCGTAGACCAGCTGAAATGGGGACTCTCCAGTTGCTGTCTTCGGACTAGTTCTGTATGACCACAATACATTATCTAGCTCGTTTACCCATCCTCCTCCTATCTTCGTTAGTCTTGTTCGGATACCGTCTACTATCGTTCGATTAGTGACCTCCACTTGTCCATTAGCTTGAGGATGAGCGACAGAGGTGAATCTCTGTATTATGTTCAGCCTTGCACACCATCCTCGCACATTTTCTCCGTTAAATTGGGTTCCGTTATCGGAGACCAATATTCTGGGTACTCCGAATCTGCAACAAATCTGCTTTCTTAGGAATTTAATCACATTCTCCTCATCTATCGTAACTAGGGGAGCAGCTTCCACCCATTTGCTAAAATAGTCCACTGCTACTATCAGGAACTTTCTTCCTCCGTAGGCCGGAGGGAAGGGTCCTACCAGGTCGATTCCCCATTTAGCGAAGGGACAGGGGGAGTGCATCGCTCCCATCTCCTCCGCAGGGGTCTTTATCAATGGGCCATTTTCCTGACACTTGACACATTTTCTCACGAACTCCTTAGCGTCTCTCGTCATGGAGGGCCAATATAATCCAGCCCTTAAAACTTTTTTCACCACTGCTTTGTATCCTTCGTGACTAGCTGCATCCCCTTCGTGGATTTCTTTGAGTGTGTACATAGCCTCTCGAATTGATATGCACCTCAGATATGGGTGTGTGAATGATTTTTTGTACAAATGTCTTCCGATAAGACAATACTTGATTCGAAGGGCTCGGGTCTCTCTAGTGGTAGGAGCGTCTGTTCCCTTGGTGAGTTCTATCCATATAGCTCTTCTCCAAACATCTTCCTCTTCAATAGAACCAATGGGGTTCTCCAGAGTCTCTCTTTCTGCCACTACTAGAGTTACTGTTCCTTTTCCATCAAACTCTGCGGAGCTAGCGAGCTTGGAGAGGCTGTCCGCTTGTATGTTCTTCTCTCGAGGTATCTGGACTACCTCGCACTCTTGGAACTTGCCCATCACTTTTTTGGCTCGTTCCAGATAAGCAGCCATCCTACTATCTTTGGCTACGTATTCACCATTCACCTGCTGAACAACTAATTGGGAGTCTGAGTATAGAGTTACCTTTGGAGCTCCTAATTCTAATGCCATCTCCATTCCTCTGATCAAAGCTTCGTACTCTGCTCCATTATTTGAGGTCATGAATTGAAACCTCACCGCAAATTGCAGGTCCTCTCCTCGCGGGCCTGTTAGCACAATCCCTGCTCCACATCCGCTCAAGGTTACTGAGCCATCTACATACACTTTCCATCCCTCGACTTCCTCTGGCTTGGTCGATTCTTGGATGAAATCGGACAAAGCTTGGGCTTTTATAGCCTTCCGCGGCTCAAAATCCACGTCATATTCTTGGAGCTCGATTGCCCACTTCACCATCCTTCCAGAGAGGTCTGCTCGCCCTATGACCTGTTTCAGCAAGTAATTAGTGCGGACCAGTATTTTATAAGAAAGGAAATATGGGCGCAGCCTTCGCGCTGTAACTATCACGGCCAGAGCAGCCTTCTCGATATCTGAATATCGGTTTTCGGCCCCTTGAATGACCTTACTGACATAATAAATAGGGTGCTGCAGAGACCCCTCTTCTTTGACTAAGGCAGTACTCAGTGAGAACTCTCCTACGGAGAGATACAAGATGAGGGTATCTCCCGGAGAAGGCTTTGTTAGCTTCGGCAACTGGGATAAATGCTGTTTCAAATCTTCAAAAGCCTTTTGGCATGTTACGTTCCATTCAAATTTGGTTCCTTTCTTGAGAATTCTGAAGAAGGGATGACTCTTTTCAGCAGATCTAGCTATGAATCTGCTCAATGCGGTAATCCTCCCATTGAGCGTCTGGAGCTCCTTTATATTTCTTGGTGGCTGCATATCTAGTATCGCCTTCACCTTAGCCGGATTCACCTCTATACCCCTCTGAGTGACCATGTATCCGAGGAACTTCCCTGATTTTACTCCAAAAGAGCACTTGGCTGGATTCAACTTGATGCCATTCTCTCTGATCACTTGAAAAATTTCTTCTAGATCCTCTACATGTTGATCTGCTTTTACGCTTTTGGCCAACATATCATCTACATATATCTCCATATTCCTCCCCAGCTGCCTTCGGAAGACAGCATCGACCATCCTTTGGTATGTTGCTCCGGCATTGATTAGCCCAAATGGCATCCGAACGTATCCAAACGTTCCGCAGGCTGCTATGAAGCACACTTTAGGGACATCTGCAGGGTTCAATTGGATCTGATGATACCCTTGGTATGCATCCATCATGCTTAACAACTCAAAGCCTGAGGTTGCATCTACTAGCTGGTCTATCCTTGGTAGTGGATAGTGGTCTTTAGGGCACGCTTTGTTGAGGTCCCTAAAGTCGATGCACATTCTCCACTTTCCTCCCCCCTTAGGAACTAGCACGGCATTAGAGAGCCATTCTGGAAATTGGACTTTTACTACATGCCCTGCTTTCAATAGCTTCTCGACTTCCTCTCTCACAATATTATTCTTTTCAATCCCGAAATTTCGTAGTTTCTGCTTCACAGGTCTTGCCTTTGGATCAACATTAAGGCAATGTATTGCTATCTCCGGAGGAATCCCTGTCATGTCAGCTGGAGAAAATGCAAATATATCGGAATTTCGACGTAATGTAAGTATTACCTTTTTTGTGAGTTCAGGTCCCAGTTGGGTGCCTATCTTAGTGGTGAAGCCAAGTTTCTCTGGGAAGAGCTCCACGCTCATTAGTTCTTCGTCTGTTTTAACATTCACCTGTTCGGGTATTGCTCCTTCAACTTTCTTCCTTTTGACCTCAGGGTCATCTCCTCTTGTCCGCTCCAGGCCTTTAGTCAGGGCTCTGTCCGCCATCTTCACAGACTCTGCATAGCACTTCCGTGCTTGGTATTGGTCTCCTCTCACTTCTCCTACTCCGGCGGCGGTAGGGAATTTCATTTTCATATGAAATGTGGAAATGATTGCCTGAAAGAGGTTCAGGCTGGGTCGTCCCATCACGACATTGTATGATGAAGGGATGTCCACGATAAGGAACTCTATCAAATGGACTTTCCGGGCTGGAGCATCTCCCAACCCTACCTGTAGCATTACTGATCCCAAAGGTTGGATGGCACCTCCGGAGAAGCCATACAGGGAGGTATCCACAGGACGCAGCTTTACACTCAACTCCATCCTCTTGAAGCATTCGAAAAACATAATGTCAGCCGAGCTCCCCGTATCTACGAAGATTCGGGCGACATCGAATCCAGCTATGTCGGTAGTGATTACCAGAGCATCATTGTGATCTTCTTTGACTCCTTTAACATCTTCCGGCCCAAATCGGATATTGGGCGTCTCTGTCATACGTCCCACTTCTCTTAATTGGCTTCCCTGTTCCGCTTTTAGAGCTCGGACATTCTGCTTTCTTTTTCGGAAGGAATCTCCATCTGCTGGCCCTCCCACAATCATATGAATTATTCCTCTCTTTGGCGGTGGAGGGGGTATATCCTCTACCGCTTCTCTAGTTTCCTTCTCCTCTGGTTTTCTTTCAGGTTCTTTTCGTTTCTGCCCCCGAGGGCCTTGCCTGTCTCTAAATATGAATTCTTTTAGATGACCTGCTTGGATCATCCTCTCGATCTCATCTTTCAAATGGTAACATTGATTCGTATCATGCCCATATTCATTGTGGAATCGGCAGAATCGATCAGACTTAGGCTTCTGAGGTCCTCGACTCCTGGAATATGGGAACTTCAAATCCGGATGGTCTCCTGCTACCTCCAATACTTCAGCGGGTTCAGTTCTTAAGGGTGTGTATTTCTCGAACCTCCCCCGAGGGCCGGATCGGGGACCTCCGGAAGGGTTGCTATCTCTAACTGCTCCAGAGGTCCGGGGGACTTCTGGACTGAACCGCCTGGGGGGGCCTTCTCTTTCCCTTCTCCTCTCTCGATCTTGTGGCCTAACCTCCAGCCTCTTCGCTTTCCGGACCTCCTCCAGAGTGAGGTACTTTTCTGCCCTGTACAGCAGTTCATCAAAGTTCTTAACATGCTTCTTAGCTAGAGAGGAGAAAAAGTCTCCATCACGCAATCCGTTCGTTAGAGCGTTGATTTTCACCTCTGGAGAGGCGGTAGGGACCTCCAGAGCTGCTTGATTAAACCTTCGAAGGAAAGCTCTTAAACTCTCACCTTCTCCTTGTCTCAAATTAAAGAGGGTCAAAGTGGCCCTCGGCTGTCTCCGGGCACTGGCAAATTGATGAAGGAAGAGCTCACTGAATTCTTCCCAGGATCGGATTGTGTTAGGTTCCAACTGGGTGAACCATTGTTGTGCGGCTTTTGCCAGAGTAGTTAGGAATACTCTACACTTTATTCCCTCTCCATAACGGTGTAGCAATGCTGCATTCTCGAACCTCACTAGGTGCTCGTATGGGTCTGCCGTACCATCGTATTCAAAATTAAGGGGTTTGAAATTGAATGGTAGTTCATCCTGTAATATGTTAGGGGAGAACTGACATCCAGAGGCGTGAGCAGACCTACTGGTTCGATTGCTCATCTGCTTCTTCATATCTCTCATCTCTTTCTGTAAGGCCAGTAGTTGGTCGCTGACGGGCCCTCCGTAGGTATCATCTGTACTTTCTTCTGTCTCAGGGGGTTCTATGCCTCGGGGTGCTAGGTCTGCATTTCTTCTTGTGCTCCGAAGAGGGATGCTTCTCTCCGCTCGTGAGGGCACTTTATCATCTTCTTCTGCTCGCATCTCCATGTCCTTGGACAACACTTGGGAGGCTCCAGGTGCTTCGTCTTGGGGCCTTAGGACAGGTGTCTCCGGGTTCCCTGGTGCAGCTCTAGGAATCCGGTCTCTTTGGTCAGCAAAGGCTCTCTCTACAGCTTGCTTGATGAGGGCGTTCAATTGATCGGGAGAGATCAGGAGCGGTCCCGAGTCTAGAGTGTCCTTTTGCTGAGGATCTGCGGTCTGAGATTCGGGGGCATCCAGATTCCCCTCTGTGCCCTCTCTGACCGGTATGGGATGACTTTCGTCCTCCAAGCCTGGAGTAGGCGCTAATGGCTGATTTGATCCAGAAGGTACGTGGATTGGATCTTTTCCCCGACCTCCCCTTGGCGGAGGATCAGTCGGCAAGGGGGAATTTTCTCCTGGAAGACTCCTCTTCCCGGAAATAGAGGTTTTATTTCCGCCACCCATTTGCTTGGATAGGTAGAAACTCGTGAGAAAATCTTTCAATTCTTTCCCACAGACGGCGCCAGTTGATGTGCCAAAATTTGCACGAGAGGATTAGGTATCCTCTGAAATGGATGTCCTTCTTCCCGAATGTGTATAATAGTCCTGATTAGATTATCTCCTCTTGGAATCTTCGAATGACCTGCAAGGAACACACCGGAGGGGAGTCCGGTGTGGACACTCCGATGCCTAAGTCAGTATAGGGCTTATCAAATCTCCCAAGGATCTCAAGATCCTGGATATCTTAAATCAACTCAAAGAATCACAAGCGGAGATGTGGATATTTAGTGTATTAAGTTTTTAGGTGTAAAATGTCTAACCTGGAAATATCTTCAAAATTACCTATTTATAGAGATATCTTCTGGAGAGGAAGTCAAGCCTTCCCCTTATCTCGGAGTTGCCCATAAGACTCGGCCCTACCGAGGAGACCCAGTCTCCCTTACTCTCCACTTCCTGAAGACTCGGTAGCATCCTATCTTCGTGGACTTATCCTCCTAAAGTAAAGGAGGACAGATTCTTCTTTTCATCAAAGCTAGGGCGGAAATGGCGGGAGCATCCTATATTTGCGACCCACGATCTTAGCTAAAACTGTTTGATTCTGATATTCATCTCCAGACGAAGCTCCCTCCCGAGAGCCCTCCGGAGAGGATTCTTTATCCAGAGAACCCTAAATGAATTCTATCCATTCTTCCCAATCCTATCATTCATACACGTGTCGACTCCTCATTAGGTGACATTTTTAGGCCGCATCAAATACGTTAATAAATTTCAAAACAAAGCAATTAAAAACATTACTAGGGTTAACATAAACACGCTAATTTAATTTATATGTCGGTTGATTGATTTGATAGATCCATTCAAAAACACAAAAAAACAACCGATCAAGGGGCTACATGCCCAAAAACTACCTAAAACATAAATTTAAAGAGTTCAAAACATAAACATAAAAAGTAAAACCTAAGAACATAAAAACATATAAACTAAAAACAGCAGCAACCCCCTTCAATGTCCAAAGAGAATCTGGTGATAAGCATCATATTCAGCAATAGCAGTCTCCAGTTGCACCCTTGCCTCCACGAGTAGGGCTTCAGCATATTTCCGGTCTTCCTCGTCTCCCTCGTTCACCTCCTCCTCCAGGAACATTACCCTACTTTCCAATTGCTGGCGTGCATCCATTAGCGACCGAATCTTATCAAAGTTAGTCAACAGAAAACGTCGTTCAGCTGCATGCCTCGATCGCAACTCTTCCAAGGCCCGTTGGTTCTTCTCCAAAATTTCCATTAGTCCCTCGAATATATCCTACAAATAGCAAAAAGAAAAAAAAAAGACACTAGACATTAGACCCCAGTTTTTCGAAAATGAGAAAAAACATGATTTTTTTTAGGAAAATCTACCTTTCCAGAAGGCATTTTTCGCAGATGATAATGGTGAGAGATGAGAGATGAAAGTATAATTTTTTTCATCTAAAAATGTCCCTATTTATACCAAGGGAAGGGGTAGGGGTAGGGGTAGGATTGGGGTGGACACTTGGACTTGAAGGAGTGGGTTGGGGTGGACACGCGTTGTAAGTGAAAAGTTACAAAATTTTAATTCTGATTTTATTTCCTTTTACTATTTTTAATCAGTGATTTAATGGATTTAGGGAATTTTAATTAGTGATTTTATTTTATTTTATTTTTGTGGATTTAATTTAATGGTAATTTTAATTGTAGTAAATACTCTTGTAATGTAATAATTTTAATGGAAGTGAAAGGTTAAGACATTTTAATGGGTTTAGGGAATTTTAATCAATGATTTTATTTTATGGCAATAATTTATGTTAATTTACCAATTTATGGTTTAGGGTAAAGTGTCTAATTACTCATTTTAATATGCACACTAATGATTCACTAATAAAACAAACTTCAAATGTTTAAGTTATGTTCAATGTGGTACACTTATATCCGCGATCACTCGTTTCTCGACATATAGGGTTTAGGGTTTAGGGTTTAGAGATTGTCTGATTAACGTGCACACTAATAATTCACTAATAAAACAAACTTCAAATGTTTAAGTTATGTTCAATGTGGTACACTTATATCCGCGATTACTCGTTTCTCGACATATAGGGTTTAGAGTTTTGGGTTTAGAGATTGTCTGATTAACGTGCACACTAATAATTCACTAATAAAACAAACTTCAAATGTTTAAGTTATGTTCAATGTGGTACACTTATATCAGCGATTACTCGTTTCTCGACATATAGGGTTTAGGGTTTAAAGATTGTCTGATTAACGTGCACACTAATAATTCACTAATAAAACAAACTTCAAATGTTTAAGTTATGTTCAATGTGGTACACTTATATCCGCGATTACTCGTTTCTCGACATATATGGTTTAGGGTTTAGAGATTGTCTGATTAACGTGCACACTAATAATTCACTAATAAAACAAACTTCAAATGTTTTAGTTATGTTCAATGTGGTACACTTATATCCGCGATTACTCGTTTCTCGACATATAGGGTTTAGGGTTTTAGGGTTTAGAGATTGTCTGATTAACGTGGACACTAATAATTCATTAATAAACCCACTCACTCACTCACTAATTTAATTAATTTTTTTAAATGTTCACTTATAAATTCTTAGGTCTCACTCACTCACTAATTTAATTTTTTTTTTAAATGTTCACTTATAAATACTTAGGTCTCACTCACTCACTAATTTAATTTATTTTTTTAAATGTGCACTTATAAATACTTAGGTCTCACTCACTCACTAATTTAATTTATTTTTGTAAATGTACACTTATAAATACTTAGGTCTCACTCACTCACTAATTTAATTTATTTTTTTAAATGTGCACTTATAAATACTTAGATCTCACTCACTCACTAATTTAATTTATTTTTTTAAATGTGCACTTATAAATACTTAGGTCTCACTCACTCACTAATTTAATTTATTTTTTTAAATGTGCACTTATAAATACTTAGGTCTCACTCACTCACTAATTTAATTTGTACTAATATTTTAGTGGTATGATTATTATTTAAAATGTTTTAGTAAATACGCGTTAGGAAATTAATTAAATTATCACTTGAAACTTAATACCCTTTAATACGCGTTAGGAAATTAATTAAATTAGGAAATCGGTATTTAGTCCCTAACTATACTGATCACCTTTTAATTAGGGCCTTTAATTATCATCCACCATCAAATACGCGTTTTAAATCACTCACTCCACGTTAAAGCTCCCTCTCTCCTCCACAAGTAAACCCTCTTCAATACGTAATGAATGCACGCGTTTCTTGATGACGAAATTCACCATAATTAACATCTACTTCCAAGACGCAATGATTACATATTAAACCCTAAACCATGCATTGCAGACGGTATTACGTGAAGGGACGGACATGATCAATTTATTTGAATTAAATCAACGGTGGCGATTAAGTGGGGAAGTTCAAGGAAGATAATGTTTGATTCAATTTAAAAGTCAAACAAGGTGAACTGCCTAGATCTTTTTTGCTGAAATTAATCAACAGTTGTGATTGAGGTTGGAAGATGAATTAATATCTGTCGAATCCATTCCATAAACGTAGCCCTACAAACTAGTGATTATGATGTGATTTTTAGATCTAAATTAAATGCATTTAAATTGACGTTCAAGATCATTTTATTTGAATTACATCAACGGTGATGAATTGTGGAGGATATTCATTTAATAAAACAAAAACATTAACTCCCCCACTAACCATTGTCCACGTTCATCTTCCTTCTCCCAAACCATACACCTCTTCACCCTATTCGCATGCACCCCTTCCCCTTTCACATACACCCCTTCCCCTTTCGCAAAAACCCTAATTACATCATACACATTTTCGAATTACAAACTCTCTCTGTCTCTCCCTTTTCGAATTGCAAACATGCCTACCACAAGGTCAGCCGCAAGAAAAATACGCTTCACCATCGGAAACAACCCTGAAGAGATCGAAAATGAAACTCGGCAGACTCCACAAAGGTTTTTTATAGTCAAGTGCAAGACAACCGAGTGCCACAATCGTTTGGTATTTTGTTTCCAATATGTAAATTCCTAATATCTTTTTTGAAGGTTTATTTGACATCTGTTTTTTGCAGAACCTACCGAAGAATGTAATTGATCTGTTGGGGTACCAGGAGAAGATGATCACGGTTTGTGCTGGGTACTCTGGAATTGAGTTTGAGTGCAGGTACGAGTTTCATCGGGTTGACACACGTCCAAGGGGAATTTGTCGATTGACCAGTGGTTGGACCTCGCTTGCGGATACATTGAGAATTAGCCAAGGAGATACTCTTCACTTCGAGCGTGATGTCCAGGTTCCGTCCAAATTCTATGTGTCGGTCGTCAAACATGACAAAGCAATCAAGGTGGAGGACGAGGGTTGGATTTAAGGGTTTCGTAATGACTTTTGAATTCTGTGTTTATATTTTGTGTTAATGTTTTGTGTTGACCTTTTGAATACTATGTTTGAATCGACGTTTATGATTCAACATTTTGGACTTAATATGATTATGATAATGTTTCAGTATGTTAATGTTTTAATTTTGATTATAATTATGTTTCAGTATGTTAATGTATGAATTTGGGTTAGGGTTTAGCTGGATTAAACTGTAAACATTAGATTGAAATAGCAATATGCATGAATTACACTGAAACAGCTGAATTAAACTGTAAATATTAAAACCTAAAACTCTCTTCTGATACATTTTGATCATCATCATTTAACTGGATTAAACTATTGTTGTCTTCTTGAACTGTTGCATCCATTTCCCTTGCATCACGTTCACCCCTTCCCCTTCTCCTTCTCCTTCCTCTTCCCCTTGTAGCGGGTTCACCCCTTCCCCCCCTTCCTCTTCCTCGTCCACCACTTCCAGGTGGACGTCCACGTGGACGTCCAATTCCACCCCTTCCACATGTTTCCGAAGCTGCCCTGTATCGATTAATTCTTGGCCGTCCCACTGTTCTTGCAACATGGGGGTCTAGCAGTGGATTCCCCGCTGTTTCAGGACTTTGTGATCTCATTGAGGGACCACCACCATCATCATCATCGGTTGATGTTGTAGGAGGGTTCCAATTAAGCAGTGCATTTTTCATCTCCATACAACTATTTTCAACAAACTCCAGCTTCGCATTGTTTCTCATGGCCAAATCCGCAGCCTGCTGGAACACTTTTTCAATTGCTTGGTATTTCTTGTACTCATCCGTCATGTGGGGATAACCTCCTCCGACAAAAATATGGCAATGTCGTCGGTACACATCTTTTCTCCATCTGCATAACAAATACCTTTCGTTCACACTTTGGATGTCCTTTTGTGACAACACCTTCATTATAAGAGAGCAAATTATCCCCTTTGTAGGTCCCTAAGTTGAGTTAATATCGAGGGAAGCTAAAGAAAATGTCTAGAGGGGGGTGAATAGACTTTTCTAAAATCTTTCGATATATCAGAATTACACTGTGCGGAATACGAAATTAACAATGAGCCCAATTAAAGATTATACTCAACTTAATTCGAGAACTCTGTTTCAGTATACTCAACTAGTCTAGATCAGTTATGTAATTCAATTAACTAAACAATTAACCAATTAAACAACAAACAAAACAGTAAAGTAAATCGAACACGAGATTTATAGTGGTTCGACAACTTGTCTACATCCACTCTCACAAACCCAGTTGTGAAATTCTTATTAACTCGTCCAATGGAGTAATATGTTCTTGTGGCTTTAAGTCCCAAGAAATAAGACTTAGATCTTCTCGATAACACTTCCAAGTGCCTCTTCGATCTTACTAGCGATTTACAAGTATCTAGCAACTTGAAACAACAAAAGAAAATAAAACTTCTCTTCGTTCAGTAGTAGCTTTCTTTGATCTTCACTTGACTTGTGTAGCTTCACTTTCTGAACTTCAATCTCTGAGAGAAAACTTCACTTGAATCTTCAACAATGCTTGTAGTATCAATATCTCAGTAGTCTTTAAATGATAAACTCCTTCAAGTATTTATAGACTTCGAACTTCAAGAATTCAGGTAGTTGTAACCAACCTTTCTTGAAAACTAACTTGTAACTGATTCTTTATATCCTTCCACGCGTTTCTTCAGTTAATTAGTTATTCCTTAACTAATTCTTCAATCTTTATCTTCAACACGCTTTTGTAACTAATCTTCAAGTTGACCTGTCTTGTTTAGTTGCGCACCTGTCTTGTCTAGTAGTAGTAGACTGCGTCTTCTACTTGTCTTGTGCAGTAGACTTCTTCAGACTTACAACATAGAACTAATCTAGTCCTATCAACTAATCCTAACAAGACTATTACATTACATTAAGCTTTTATAACACAAGCTTAGTCAACTTATAAATCTATACAACAGATCTATCTATTACATAGAAATATCATGAGCTCTATACAACAATTAAATAGCTCAATAACAATCTAACATATACAAACAACAAGTATGAAGTACTTATAAATCGTACTTATCTTTCAATAATACTTGTCTTTTTAAAACTAGTACTTGTCTTTTGAATTCTACTGATCTGTACAAGATGACTTTAACTCAACTAGACTAGATCAGTCAATACTTAGAAAATATTCAAGTCTACTTTTGGCTTATCAAAACTTTATCTTTTATCTTTTATTCATCATTTAGGACTTGTTCTAGGATTCATATCCCAACAATTTCCCCCTTTTTGATGAAGCCAAAACTACTTGAATCTTTTCACGATAGTAGACTAGTTAAGTAGTTACCTTGTCTTTTAACATCAAATATTACTTATCTTTTCATTCATTCAGAAATAGATCAGTAGATATTACAAATACTTACTCAAAATAAAACTAAGTAATCAGAGCAAAAAAAACACAATTAATCTGATATACTACCTTATTTAAGAATTCGGAACACCAAAAGCATCTAGTAGTCTTTTGTGAATGATAGTCATGTGTTCTTCTGTTTCAATCTTCTCCTTCTCCAGTAGGTCTTCTTCAAACTTCTTAATATGATTGTGATCGATCCTTTTTCCAGAACCTAACATAGGAGTAATCCACTTAGGAAAAATAGGAACAAGAATATTAAAACTTACAGCAGTTGCAATCCTCATGATCAAGTTCCATAGATTCCTGTCTTGATTTTCCATGAACTTGTCAAAAATTGCATATAACTCTTCTTTGCTTTCTGGATCTCCAAACTTGCGAATAATCCAGTGATCCAATTCCCAATTCAGCTTGACTTTGAACCATGCATCTTTATGTTCATCATCAATGAAATTATCAATGTATGCATCTTCAACTTGATCTGGATCAGTCTTCAACTTCAGCAAATTCTTGATATGCTTTCCCAGCAATTTCTTGTTAGCATAATGAATTTCTTCCAGCTTCTGCTTCTTATGAAGAGCTTCAACCTCTTCATCACCAATATCAGCTAAAATATCTCCTAGTTCTTCTTTCTTCTTTTCTAGAACAAGTTTCCTCTTGACTTGTCTAGTCTGAACTTCACCTTCAGGAGATGCAATGCTTTTTCCTTTTAGCAATCTTTTCTTTTTCTGTTCTTCAGCTTCATCAAGATCAGCTTTCTTGACCAGCCTTCCTCTCTTGGGATACCTTAGCTCTTCTATCGCAGTCGCAGCAGCTTTAACTTCTGGTTCTGCACTTGACTTCTCTTCAACTCTACTTGTCTTTTCCCCCTTTTGGGCTTCATCACTCGCCTTAAGAGTAAACAGACTAGTGAATCGAGTCATTTCTTCTTTTAATGCTTCCTTCATTGCTTCAGCCGCGAGCTCTATCTGCTTTTGTTGGGTCTGATCACGACTCAGCTTGTCTAGTCGATCAGCAGTAGACTCCAATTTCTTCGAGTTAATAGCCAATTCATCCTTGAAATGAACAGCTGTCTGACGCAGTAGAGTGTTTTGCTTAGTCAGCTCAGTGAGAATAGCTTGAGAACGCACCAACTGATCTTGTGATTCTCGTCTTTGCTCATCAGCTATCTCAATCTTCACTCTGTATAGTCTTTCCATCTTACTAGACTCTTCAGCTAATGACCTAGCAAAATTAACAGACCTGTTCTCCAAGTAGTCAACTTGTCTTTTCAAGAAGTCTTCAATTTGCGTATACATTTCTTGTCGAAAAGTAGAATCCATCTTATTTACTTCTCCAACTATCAACTCCCTGGAGCTGTCAACTAGTGACTGATTTTGTTCAACAAGAACTGTCTTCAACTTTGATTCTAAGAACACTTCAATAGATGTCTTCACTACTTCCTTTAATTCTGTCTTCAACTCATCTATAAGTCCTTCTGGAAACATATGAGCAGTAGAGTGAGTTTCAGTTAACTCATCTTCATTAAACAAGATGGCTTCAACAAACTCATCATCTTCTTCACCAAAATCGATTGAGTTGTTGTCTTCTTCTTCAACATATACAACATCTTCCTCAGACGGATCAGTCTGAACAGCAACATCAACTAACTCAGCTGGCAACTTTTCTTCCACAAAGTCAGTTTGAATACCAACATCAAATATGTGTGAAGCAGGCAACACATCATCTGGTACATTCAGCATTCTCTTTACCAGAGCTGTAATAACATGAGGTGGGAGAAGTTCTGAATAATCTTGAACTCCACTATTCTCCCTTTGCTCCATTTCCCAATCCATAAAATTGGAAATACCTCCCATGCCTTGGATGACTTCAAACAGATCATCAGTAGAAGATTTCTTCAATGCAACCCATGTGCATATTCGAATGAGTTTCTCATATTGTTCGGATGAGGTGTCTATCTCAATAGACGAGAGCCTCTTCTTCAGATTGTTGCTAACTTTAGCACGAACCCTCTTCTCCCTTAAGCACATCGGATAATAAACAAGGGATTCAAATCTAATATCAGACGGGGTCTGAGCAGGTGGGGTCCCTGTCTCAGTTGTTGCAGTGGCAACTGGTATCTTGTCTGACGTAGACGGGTTGAGGGGTTCAACATATTCTGTTGAGGTAATAGGAATTTGGGTGGTGGTTTCTTGGGGCTTTAATGTGGCTTGGTTTGGTTCGACAGTTGTAGAAGTATCAACTGTATCGAATATAGTAGTGTGTGGGGTTATGTTGGCTCGAAGTGGTTGTACTGCCAACACTGATGAGGTTTTGGGTACAGGTTTAGCACGAGATCGAAGTGATCTGGCCTTGGTTTTAACAGGGAGAGAGAGAGGAATTGACAAAGCTCTAGAAGAAGTACCAACCTTTTCTTCAGTCGACTTGTCTGGTGAAGGACTTGACTCGACTCTTACCAGTCGATATACTTGCAATTCGTCCTCTTTCGTCTCAGGCTGCTTGTCTGAGTGAGTTTCTTCCGAATCTCCTTCAGCCTCAATCATAGCCTCCTCTTCCACATACTGAACTAGTCTTCCACTAGTTCCAGCCTCAGCCTCCTCAGAACCTTCACTGCCCAACTCGTCTTCTCCAGCACTAGACGAGGCGGCTTCAATCATGGCGTCATCAGGATTGATATGAACTTGTCTGGTGGCAGCCGATCTAGCAGCAGCTTGCTTTGCCAGGGCCTCCTTCTTTAAATAATGCTTTAGAGGGTGGAATGGCTTGCCTTTACTCCAACTCGTCTTGTTGGGTAATAAGATGGGTAGAATGATACTCAACTTGTTTCCGAAACTTACATTTGCAGAAACAACCCAGTTGGCTGAACTGGTGTCAACTTGCACAAACTTCTTGTAATACATCAACCTATCCAAAAATAGTTTAGTCCAGTTTCCTTCAGTGATTCCACCGTAAATCACAGCCATTATTCTTGCTTTCTGGGGCGTCACAGAGTCAAAACTCCCAGTGACTCCTAACAACATTTTTGATGCGATATCAAAAAGAGTCTTGTACTTGTCAAGTAGCTCCTTCTTCTTGACCACAGGAACTTTTCCATCACTCTTCAATTTCAGCTTCCTTCCACAGAAAATGCTCAAATACCTCAATTCTCTGCCTTCAGCATATCTTTCGATATCTATCGAACCGGACGACAATTTCAACGATTCAGTCAAGAATTCACGAGTAATCTCCACTCGCCTTCTTCCAACAAAGGCTTCAATCGAGTCGCCTTGTCGAATTGCAGTAGAATAAAATTCTAATACCTCTTCTTCTAGCACCACTTCAGGAACTGCCTCCAAATAGGGTCTCAATCCACATCTGAAGCATTTAATCAGAATTTCTTTGTTGTCTTCAGTGTGATTTCCTTTGAAAAACACCGAACCCTCCACATGCACTCTTCCTTCGGTGATGAACTTGCCTAGATCAAACCTTGCTTGCATGTTAGTACGGGCATCAAATATCGAAACAATCGACATAGTAGGATAAGTAAGAAGAAAAATAAGATATTTCGAAAGATCTTGAGTTCTTGAGAAGTTATGAGAATCAAGAGATAAACACTTGTGAGCAGTTACAAATGAGTAGTGTGGGTTTTATTTAAACCTTGAGTTTGGAATCAATGGTTGAGATTGAGAGATTTAATCCAATGGTTAAGTATGAAAGTCCTTTGAAATTCAGTTTGGCGGAATCGAGAATATTACGTGATTTAGTATTGTGAAATTTGAAATCCGCCTCTTCTATTGGTAGAATAGAGGAGTGTATTCCTCTGACCTAGCAAAGTAGAGTTTTTGGCGCGAACTGGTTATATACACCTCATTAAATGGAGTGTATACATCCAAATCTAGGTTTTTCAAACTTTCAATACTTCAAATTACATATATATCCTTAATTCGTTTTGTTTAAACACTTAGAATATTTACATCAAAGGAACACTTATCTTGTCTGTTCGTGTCTATCCAGAACAGACGAGTAGACTGGCATGCACAAGACGAGTTCCCCCTTCGATTGTGCTTGTCTACTTTGGATTATCAAACGATTATATGTACCTGTCTTTTCTTGCACTACAGATTGGATGTAATACAGGTAGTCGAGTAGGATAATTAATAATGAATATCAATCTAAGTTAATGATCAAGATTCAAACAAGATGACTGTTACCAAACTAAAGAGTCAACATAAGGATCTTTAAGAAATCAAGGATTCCCCCTTAAATGTGTATTCCCTTAGTATTACCCTCAGCTTTACCAGCTTCCTCATCGGGTTGGATGGTCAACTTGTCTGACCTTGTATACCTGTCTGTTGAGTGAGTAGACGAGTGCTCTGTGCTTTCATGGTAACTTGTCTATTTCTCCTTTCTTCTTAAGACTGTACCTGTCTGGTTAGTACATTTCTACATACTAGTAGGATCAAGATCAATTAGTCCTAGACTAATGCATAATTCATGAAATCGGGCCTCAGCTAATGGTTTTGTGAAAATATCAGCTCTTTGAAAATCAGTATGAATCTTTTCCATGCGAATATCCTTCTTTTCTACATGATCACGTATGAAATGGTGTTTTACATCAACATGTTTACATCGTGTGTGCAGAACAGGATTTTGTGTAATGGCAATAGCACTATTACTATCACAGAATATAGGAACATTTGATTCACAAATATTATAATCTCTAAGCTGTTGAATGAGCCATAATAATTGACTACAACAACTACCAGCAGCCATGTACTCGGCTTCAGTAGTAGAGGTAGCAACACTAGTCTGCTTTTTCGAAAACCATGAAATGAGTTTTGTGCCTAAGAATTGACAAGAACCAGATGTAGATTTCCTATCTATTCTACAACCACCAAAATCAGAATCAGAGTAGCCACTTAGAGATAAATCATCATTTGAAGGATACCATATACCACGATTGATGGTTCCTTTCAAATATTTCAATATCCTTTTAGTGGTTTCCATGTGACTCTCTTTTGGATTAGCTTGAAAACGAGCACATACACCAACAGAGAATGCAATATCAGGTCTACTAGCAGTCAAGTACAGTAATGAACCAATAAGACCACGGTAATGAGTTTGATCAGTACATTTACCATTCTCGTCTGGATCCATCCTGTAAGTAGGTTGCATAGGTACTCCAGAAGATTTACATGTCTTAATACCATACTTGTCTAGTAGATTACGAGTATATTTTGCTTGATTTATGAAAATCCCTTCTGGGGTCTGTTTTACTTGAAGTCCAAGAAAGTAATTCATTTCACCCATCATAGACATCTCAAATTTACTTTGCATGAGTGTTGAAAAACTTTCACTCAGCTTTTTGTTAGGTGACCCAAAAATGATGTCATCTACGTAAATTTGAACGAGTAAAATGTCCTTCCCTTCTTGTCTTCTGAACAAGGTTCTATCGACCTTGCCCTTAGTAAAACCATTTTCTAATAGAAATTGAGAAAGAGTATCGTACCAGGCTCTTGGAGCTTGCTTTAGTCCATATAAAGCCTTCTTTAATTTGTATACCTGGTTACCTTTGACTTCGAAACCTGGGGGTTGTTCAACATACACTTCTTCCGCAAGAATACCGTTAAGAAATGCACTTTTAACATCCATTTGATATACAGTAAATTTCATGTAAGCAGCATATGCAAGGAACAATCGAATGGCTTCTAGTCTAGCAAAAGGAGCATATGTTTCATCATAATCTATGCCTTCAGCTTGTGAATAGCCTTGGGCGACTAGTCTAGCCTTATTACGAACAACTACATCATTCTCATCTTTCTTATTCTTGAATATCCATCGAGTGCCAACTACATTATGATGTCTAGGTCTATCAACAAGTTCCCAGACGTCGTTTCGAACAAACTGATTCAACTCGTCTTGCATAGCGATGATCCAATTACTATCAGCCAATGCCTCATTAATGGTTTTAGGCTCGATAGATGAGAGGAAACAACACCAGCAAAACAGAGATGGACTAGATTGTTCTTGCGACTCAAAGAGTTGTCGTCTAGTCTTCACACCAACAGTAGAGTCACCAATGATATTTTCAGTATCATGAGCAGATTTCCATGTTTTTCTAGTCTTTGTAAGCATAGAATCATCATCTAGATCAGTTATAGCATCATGCATTTCAACATCATTATCAGGAGATTTAATAGGAGTAGACGAGTCGACTAGTTTTAGGCATGTCAACTGGTCTAGTAGAGTTACCTTGAGCATTTACCTTCTTCTGGTCATCTGACTCGAGAGCTTTCATGAATGGATTGTATGCTTGAACGGATTCATATACCTCTGAGTCTTTGTCATATTCGATAGTTAGCTCAGTAACTTTCTCACTGATCTTGTTGGCAGACGAGTCCTGTTGAGATTCTTCGAAAACCACATGTGGTGTTTCTTCCACACAAAGGGTTGAGTAGTTGAATACTCTAAATGCTTTGCTAGTCGAGGAATATCCTAAGAATATCCCCTCGTCTGCTTTAGCATCGAATGCATTCAACTTGCTTTTCCCATTGTTATGGATAAAACACTTACATCCAAATATATGAAAATATGAAACTCTGGGTTTTCTACCTTTCCATACCTCATAGGGCGTCTTACCTAGTGCTTTATTGATAGCACTTCTATTTTGTGAGTGGCATGCAGTATTGATGGCTTCTGCCCAAAACTTCTGAGGCGTATTATACTCTGTCAGCATGGTCCTGCAGGCCTCCTTAAGAGTTCTGTTCCTTCGCTCTGCTACTCCATTTTGTTGTGGTGTCCTTGCTGCACTAGTAAGGTGCTGGATGCCACGCTTAGAACAAAATTCTTTAATATAGCAGTTAATGAATTCAGTACCCTTGTCACTACGGATCTTGACAATTGACTGATTCTTCTCAACCTGTAACTTCTTCAACAGATCAGGCAAAAGTGTTTGTGTATCACTCTTATTGTGTAAGAAGACTACCCAAGTGAACTTAGAATAGTCATCTACCACAACAAGTGTGTACCTTCTACCGTTCAAAGTTGGAGGAGTTATTGGGCCATGTAAGTCCATATGTAGAAGTTCAAGAACTCTACTGGTTGAGAGGGATGGAATAGATTTAAAAGAACCCTTTACCTGTTTACCTTTTTGACAGGACGTGCATACATGTGACTTATAGTAGACTTCATTGGGAATACCTTCCACAAGGTAGTCTCTGGCTATCTTATTAAGAACCTTAAAGTTTAGATGACAAAGGCGTCTATGCCAGAGCCAGCCAAGTTCTTTAGGATTCTTAGTAAGTAGACAGGTGTCCCTCGGACAACTGTTCCAGTTCACTATGTACACACTTCCTTGTCTAATGCCGACCAGTAAGACTGTGTGTGTCTTTTTGTCAATGATTTCACATTTCTGACTCTTGAACTGCACCTTGTATCCACGATCACAAAATTGTGAAACAGAGAGTAAATTGTATTTCAAGCCTTCAACATAAGAAACATCTTGAATCTCTATGTCTCCATTCCGAATGTAACCAAATCCTTTGGTAACAGCAGTGGAGCTATCACCAAATATCACTTTTGGTCCTTCTTGCTCATGGTAGCTTGATAAGAGAGTCTTGGTACCAGTCATGTGGTGTGAACACCCACTGTCTATGTACCAAGTTTCTCCTGTTGAGCCACCTTTCTTGTATAGATCGAGTCGACCCTGCATCAGATGATATTTCATAATTTAGGTACCCTCCTTGTTTATTGGGGTCCTGGGGGGTTAGTCGAGTTCAATGGAATCCAAATGTACATTGGAGTCCTGAACAAGTTTGATCTTCTGAGCTTATGACCATATTTGTTGCAAAATAAGACCTTGTTGTCCTTATCTGGCCTATCAGTTGAGTTCGGGTCTACTCTTTGGAGATAGCCTTTTGACTTAATCTCTACTTGAGCAGGCACTTGTCTATGATAGTCAGAGTAAGGTTTGTATGCATTAGGTCCATACGGTTTATAGACATGTTTAGGTCTTTCTTCTCCTTTGATATCATATGACAAAGGTGGAGGATATAGAACAGCTTGTGCACGATATTTTGGACCTTCCTGTCTAGGTCTAGACGAGTAGAGTTGAGACTGCCTTATGAAAGGAGGTCTAGACTCTTGTCGTCTAGTCTGTACTAGTTTAGTACTCGTCTCCTCAGGATACCAGTCCTCGTATCTGACCTGATTTGGTCGTCCACGATTCCTAGTCCTTTGTTGACTTGTCTTAAACGGAACAGGCTTGTTGTTAACTTTCTTTTTACCTCCCTTGGTATTTGGAATGTTAACTTGAGCTTGTTTTGGTACAGTACCTTTAGATGGAGTGTCAATATCGTATATCATTGGTTCTTTTCCTTTATCATTAGTCAAAGAACTTGAGATGAAAATAGTAGGGTTCTTAGGAATTTGAGTAGACGAGTTGGGTGTCTCAGCACCTATGCCTGTCTTGTCAGCAGGAGCCCTATACCTATCTGACAATTCAAGGTTAACCTTAGATGGGTTAACCAGGTCAGTAAGTTTAAGGTCTAGAGTGACAACCTCGGTTTCTAAGAACTTATTACGTTCTTCAAGCTTTTTGAACTTGCTTTGTAAAACATTGAATTCATGTTTCTCAGTAGCATGTGTCTTAAGTAGGCCTTGATACAGCTTGTCTGTTAATGCACACTTGTCTTTGAGTTGTCTCAACTCTTCTTGCAAGCGTTCATTTAGGACTGTTATATTAGGATCTACTTTAGACTGGGCTTCCTTAAGATCAATGATTTCTTGTCTTAAAATGATGTTTTCGTCACTGACTTCAATGAATGCCTTGTTGGCAAGTAGAAGGTCGTCTTCAACTGCACTAGTAGAGTGTTGAAGACTACTCCCTACTTGGCTACTGGCAGTATCACTTTCATCAGTTTCTGATTCATCACAAGATTGAAAGGATGTAGCATATGATACCTCTTGGTCGATTTTAGCCATGAAGCATAGACCATCATCTACTATGAAAGCTTCATCGTGATCTGGTTCAGACGGGTAGCTAGATGAGGATGATGGCAACTCGTCTGAGTCAGAGTCAGAGTCATCATTGGCCATCATTGCCTTCTTACCACGGTTGTATCTTCTTTCCCTTCGTGCTTTGCGTTCTTCTCGATCATCGGTACTCAGGTCTGGACATTCATATATGTAGTGACCTGGCTTCTCACAGTTATAGCACAAGATATCATTAGTAGCCTTTTTAATAGGAGAGTTTTTCCTTCGTTTATCACGTCTATCAGAACGAGTAATCTTCCTACCATCAGACTCTCTATCTTGTCTGTTACCTTTCGAGACTTCGTCTCTCCTTTCGGACGAGTTTCGGTCTCGTCTGGTCTCAGACGAGTTCTTAGAAGCAGACCCTCTATGCTCTCTATAGAACTTCTTATATCTTCCGAAACGTTTATTCAGCCTATCAAACTTTCTAACCATGAGGCTTACCTGATCCTTCAGACTAAGATCAGTATCTATCTCGTCTTTAACAGAAGCAGACCTAGTCTTAGTCTTAGACCTGTCTATCTTAGACGAACTAGCCTTAAAAGCAACGTTCTTAGATACAGCATGTTCTCTATCACTACTTACTATGGGTTCATCTTCGTCTAAATCAAACTCATGAGCCTTTAGAGTTTGAAACATAGTCTCTGTTGTCCATACGTCTATATCTTGGGTATTCTTAACAAGCATTTTTACCATTTTCCATCGACTATCAAGGCTTTTGAGAATCCTAAGATTGATTTCACGTGGAGTATAAGATTTACCAAGGACTTCCAAGTCATTCATGATTTTAGTAAAACGAGTATCCAACTGGTCTATTGTTTCACCAGCTTTCATATGAAATGATTCGAATCTTTGGACTGCAGTGGAAAGCTTGCTTTCTTTGATTAGGGATGTCCCTTCACAAATGATAGCTAAGCGATCCCACATTTCTTTGGCAGTTTTACATTTTAACACTTTTCCCAGATACTCGTTAGGAAGAGTGTGTAAGATGTAATTCTTGGCCAAGCTATCCAAATTATTCTGTCTCATTTCTTCAGAGGTTAGTTCTGACCTTGGTTTCTTGACGAGAGTACCCACTGGTTGATTTGGGTCAAGGGCAGCAGTATTGGGGATCATGGTCACAATTGGACCTTCAGTGACGACGGAGATCATTAAGTCGTGAGTGGAGCTGAAGATGGCTTCCATCCTTAGCTTCCAATAGTCGTAGTCTTGTACCTGGAACTTAGGTAGCTTGTTAGCGCTGATCTCAAGAGACATGATTTCAAGAAATAAGTGCTAAGTAGAGTTATGATCAAGAATAACAGATAAGTCAAGAACAGGGAGCACGAAACAGATGTAACAAGAATATGATCAAAAACACGTATACAAGAACAATCAAGGACCAAGACTTCAGCCTAAGTCTTAAGTCGGTTATCAAGAAACAGCAGTTCGTAAACTACTGCTCTGATACCACTTGTAGGTCCCTAAGTTGAGTTAATATCGAGGGAAGCTAAAGAAAATGTCTAGAGGGGGGTGAATAGACTTTTCTAAAATCTTTCGATATATCAGAATTACACTGTGCGGAATATGAAATTAACAATGAGCCCAATTAAAGATTATACTCAACTTAATTCGAGAACTCTGTTTCAGTATACTCAACTAGTCTAGATCAGTTATGTAATTCAATTAACTAAACAATTAACCAATTAAACAACAAACAAAACAGTAAAGTAAATCGAACACGAGATTTATAGTGGTTCGACAACTTGTCTACATCCACTCTCACAAACCCAGTTGTGAAATTCTTATTAACTCGTCCAATGGAGTAATATGTTCTTGTGGCTTTAAGTCCCAAGAAATAAGACTTAGATCTTCTCGATAACACTTCCAAGTGCCTCTTCGATCTTACTAGCGATTTACAAGTATCTAGCAACTTGAAACAACAAAAGAAAATAAAACTTCTCTTCGTTCAGTAGTAGCTTTCTTTGATCTTCACTTGACTTGTGTAGCTTCACTTTCTGAACTTCAATCTCTGAGAGAAAACTTCACTTGAATCTTCAACAATGCTTGCAGTATCAATATCTCAGTAGTCTTTAAATGATAAACTCCTTCAAGTATTTATAGACTTCGAACTTCAAGAATTCAGGTAGTTGTAACCAACCTTTCTTGAAAACTAACTTGTAACTGATTCTTTATATCCTTCCACGCGTTTCTTCAGTTAATTAGTTATTCCTTAACTAATTCTTCAATCTTTATCTTCAACACGCTTTTGTAACTAATCTTCAAGTTGACCTGTCTTGTTTAGTTGCGCACCTGTCTTGTCTAGTAGTAGTAGACTGCGTCTTCTACTTGTCTTGTGCAGTAGACTTCTTCAGACTTACAACATAGAACTAATCTAGTCCTATCAACTAATCCTAACAAGACTATTACATTACATTAAGCTTTTATAACACAAGCTTAGTCAACTTATAAATCTATACAACAGATCTATCTATTACATAGAAATATCATGAGCTCTATACAACAATTAAATAGCTCAATAACAATCTAACATATACAAACAACAAGTATGAAGTACTTATAAATCGTACTTATCTTTCAATAATACTTGTCTTTTTAAAACTAGTACTTGTCTTTTGAATTCTACTGATCTGTACAAGATGACTTTAACTCAACTAGACTAGATCAGTCAATACTTAGAAAATATTCAAGTCTACTTTTGGCTTATCAAAACTTTATCTTTTATCTTTTATTCATCATTTAGGACTTGTTCTAGGATTCATATCCCAACACCCTTGAACTCAAACCTCCTGCAATTGCAATTGATGTATTCTCCCACTTGCCTCCACTCAACAGTATAAGTAAATTCCTAGACATAAAAATTGTTCACAATGCATCTTTCAAGAACCCTAATTTTTTCAACTCCAACATCATTCGAATCTTGAGCTCTCTCTTCGTCAGTTGGTTGAACAACATGACAATAAAGCGATCTTTGTATTTCTTCTTGAACACGTTTGAACATAGAATTCGTGTATGCCCGTTGAAATTGCTTCTCCCATGGAAACTGAGAAATGCAATTAATGACCTTGTTCTTCGATTGAAAGTCGGCTAGGAATTCCTTCTGAAACTTATTACCAATAGCAACATCGTATTGTTCCATGAACTGTTTGAGCGAGCTTCTAGAGTGAACAAAATCATCAAAATAAGCATGCATTCCCTCACTTCGTTGTGTCGATATCATTCCGGCCCAAAACGTGTGGTGCAAGTAAACTGGAACTCATTTCTCCCTTTCATTGTATAAACTTATTAACCATTCATTATTCTCCAACCTGTATTTAACCAAGAACTCAGCCCATTTCGTCTCGAATATCTGAATGGTTAAGCTGTCGTACACGAGGCCTTTAAATTCAACGGTGCATGATTTAATATCATCAACCCATTTGAACTTTTCTCCGACTTTTGATAGAATATGCCATATGCAATACCGATGAATAGTGTTCGGCATCAACTCCCTTATGGCTATCTTAATGGTTTCAGCTTGGTCCGTAATTATGGCAGTAGGGTGAATGCCACCCATTGCTTCTAACCAATTCGAAAAAATTCATTTATACGTATCAGCCTTTTCATTGCTCACCAATGCACATCCTAGCAAGATCGAATGACCATGATAATTAACGCCAACAATGCTTGCAAATGGCATTTTGTACCTAATTTTCAAAAACAAAACAATGCACAGAAAATTTATTAAACATGCAGCCAAACCCTAAAACGAACCCTTAAAATTGATGAACAACACAACAAATCCTAAACCCTAATACTAAATATTAATGTAAGCATCCAGAAATTAAAAAATTACGTAAAACGGATGAACAACAAAAACCCTAAATAATTTTGTACCTATTCACGAGATAGGTTGTGTCTAAACTCACGACGTCGTGAAACTCTTCGTAAGCAGCTTTACTTCTAGGATGAAACCACAGAACATTGCATAGCCTATTATCATCATCAATATCCATCAAATGAAAAAAACTGTTATCTCTCAATTAAAGTTTAGCAAACATTTTACGGATTGCTTCTGCGTCTCCATCACCTAATCTCAGTCTTCTTCGTTGTTCAATGAAATTTCTACAGTCCTTAGGGAGGCACCCTATATTTTCTGGTCCACCCGACTGAACTTCACATAACCTTACATTTTTGCATGTCCTTATTCCTGCGATATCATTTGCTTCTAATTGCCTCTTCATGTGGACACTCAAATGCCTATGAGCTGGCATTAATGGAGAAAAGACTGGATTAATTTCATGGTTGTGCTCATCCACCATTTTACTAACAACCCAAGTTCCATCCTCCAGTTTCTTCGCATTCAAACGAGTTTTGCAATCAATTTTTTTCGACGCTTTATTTGCCTTAGAAATCTCACCCTTATCACAAGCCATCAAAGCGTATTTTAGTTGTGAATCATGCCTTTGAACCAAAGCCCGTTTGACAATGCTAAAGCCTTTTCTTCTCGCATGTTCCTGATAAGCCCTAAACAATGCATCAATGCTCCCAAAGATCGTTCCAGTTTCTACAACGATTTGCTCATTGCTAACTGTCGGAATAGGTGATTGAGTCGAGTGACTTTCAATATTCTTTTCGTCGTCGGAATCATCTCGAAAAAGTGATCGGAGCATTTCTGGATCGGCCATGTTAGAGTTTTTTTTTTTTTTGAACGGTATTAATGGTGAAGATGGAGAAGGAATAAACTTGAATAAAAATTAATGGTTGCAACAGAATTTAAGTTTCAAAATAGCTAGAGGTAATAATGTGCCATAATTATGTGTATTGGGGAAATTAATAAAACAGCCGTTTGCGTGTTTATTGCTTGTCTTAATTAGCGTAAATGTATAGAGATTAGCACGCGTGATGTATTTAATTAATATTTAGTCAGAATCTCTAATTAAGGGTATATTGGTAATTAAGTAATTAATAAAACATTAATTAAAGCAAAAAAAAGAATCTGTATATACAGATTCTGTATAGAGATCATTACCGATTTTTCTTTCACGAAGTCAAACATTTTTTAAAAGTTACAGTATATAAAATGTATTGTTCACATAAGACCTACTCTTAAAATTTATGTCAGGACTTAAATACAAAACATTTTGTAGAGGTAATTCAACTAAAGAACTAGTTCATCTACAATACCAATTTCTTCTTTAAAAAAAAAAAAAACAATCCTCGTCTACATGGTACACATTCATCAAAGATGATATATCTTCTAGCTTGATGAACACGTCCACAATACTAAATTGTGGCACACTGGAATTAAATGAACATCATCCATCCTATTACACTTTTTCCAACTCAATATTGTGCTTCTCTAATTGGTTTTCCAACTCCATTCTCCATCCTTGGATCAGTCCCTCTTGCTTTTTGATAAGCTCACTCTTTACTTTCAGCTCTTCTTCCATCATAGCGATCTCCTAAAGAAGAAGATACAGCATGGATTTGCAAAGTTATCAGCATCTGATAAAATTTTATATGCTAAGCGATATACCATGCCAATCAAGATTAGTCTGTGGATCACCTTCTGTAGGGTTTCAGCTCTGGTCGGTTGATCCTCTCGTTGCAAACTAATGAGATAGAGTTGAAGCTTTTTAGCGGCATCCATGAAGTCTCTAGCATGCCTATCCACATCAACTAATGCAATTAAAAATATGTTAGGTCTTCAAATAGTTAGATTACATGCACCATTTCTCCTGTAATTATAATTTCAGGATGAAAATTTATCTAACAAAAAAAAAGTGCATATAAAGAGTCTTTATTTTCACTAGGGGCAGGTGAAATATAATGTGGGTTACCTTAAACCTGAATAATATGCAGATAGGTGGAAATCACTTCAAAGGAAAAATAGAAATTCTGTCATTATGAAAATTTGAGCTAAATGTACTAGTCAAACTGATATATACAAATAGAATTTCCTGCTCAAGTCTAACTCCAAACAAAACAAGAAATATATTATTTCAACTTTTCCACTTGTTTCAAAGGTGATAAAAAATCTAGTAACAAAACCACAAACAAGGTATATAGCCAAAGTCTTACTCACTTTGGTGAGAAGGATGGGGAGAACGATCAATTGCTTGAAGTTCTCTTGCAGGCAAGCAAGGTAACAGAGCAGTCTCCAAGGCCACCACGTACGAGATCATGTCCTCTTGCGAAGGAGGAGACGAATGTGATTGTGGATCATTTTCAGACATATTGGACCCCTGAAAGAACGATTATGAGTCTAAACGCACAGACTAAAAGGAATATAGCAATGCCTTATCAAAAAATGGAAATGCTAGAATCAAATTTGAAAGAGTTATTGTAGGTTTTCAAAATGCATGTACCTAAATGCTAACAAGAATGTTCTTGCAAATAAAAATTCTTGCTTTTAAACTCAAATGTGATTCTAACTCGGATTGCCAAACACAGTTACGGAGTACCTTACCACTAACTCAAAACAGGCAACAAGAATGCGGAATTACAAAGCAACACAAAATCCATATGGAATTGAAATCTTTTCTTAATAGATGAATCATGGAGGAGGTCTCATAATTGAAATAGTAATAGTAATAGTTCCTTAAGAAGGCTAATTGGGAAAATAATCGTATAAACTATTCAACAAACACCTGGTGTGCATAGGACAGATTTGGGGCAAGTTGAATCCAAGAGTGAGGAAACTCAATTTTCTATATATCCCTTAGAACCCAAATGATGAACTCTCTCCTCTATAGTAAGGAAGATCGCAGTGATTCTCCGAAATGATAAAAGATGCTATAATTCACCAAACAACATTCAAGATTCCAAAAAAAATACCTGCGTAATCGAGGTTTAGCCGGAGTGAGGAGATGTTAAATCGCAAGCAACAATCCACCATAAAATATCTTCCAAGCTAGCTACAGTACAACCGAGCTCTTCCCAAAGCAGCGGGATTATGAGTCTACGGCGTTGCCAGTTTTTCAAAATAAATTGATTTTGGGCAAGGGTTGAGTCTTTATTCAGGACCGAGACTGAGTAATGAAAATAAGTTTTCTTTGCGATTTATATTTTCTGTTTTTTATTTATATAGGTTCTATTTAGCTTCACTATTTTAATTCAAATATAAAAATAAATACGTCCAAATTATCCAATGACCAATAATTATTATTATTAATTTTTTTTTTTTTTTGAAACAAAGAAGAATTAGCTTCTATTATTGCAGAGACAAATAGTATTAGGTAGCGCAGCCACAAAGTTCGGCCGGTCTAACCAAGTACAAGGATTCGTAAAAAAATGGGACTTTCTCGCAAAAGTGTGAGCCCACTCATTTGCTGCCCTTTTAATATAACTAATTGTAACATTGGAGAAGCCTTCTAAAAGGCTTTTGCACGCCTGGGCGTAGTCTCCGAATATCGACATGTTTGTTTCTACCCCATTTATAGCGTCAACAACTCTTTTCGCGTCACCCTCTATTATGCAATTATCTAGGTCCTGATTTTTTAACCATGAAAGAGCTTCGTAAAATCCCATGATCTCCCCTACATCCACTGGAAGAAGACCCCGTACGACCCGTGTTCTCGCGAAGCAGAAGATCCCTTGATCGTTCGTGAGTACCATTCCTAACCCCGTCTGCTGTTCCCCTTCAAAAAAGGCAGCATCTGTGTTTACTTTCCATAGTCCCGGACCCGGAGGGTGCCATGTTGTACATAGATTCTCCTCTGGGCCTCCGCTAGTCGGAGACGGTCTCTTTCTCAAGCTAGCTGCGGCTTTCCATTCAAGCCAATATCCAGCGGAAGCATGAACCGCTTCAGTTGGTGTTTTGCACGTATCATTCCAAATTTTCGAATTTCTTTCCTTCCATATCTGCCAAAGTAACATGTTAAAGCTTGCCTAATGGTTTCTGCCTGGTTTCTTAGCATGGCAGTGATCACGTCTTTTATGGCATCTCTTCCCCGCATACTACTCTCCACCTCCGTAGTTATGTGTGCTAATGTCCAACAGTCCTTGGCGTAATTACATGTGAGGAATAGGTGCCAGCTGTCTTCATTTTCCAAACCACATGATGGCTCAGTCTCCACATGTCTTGTTAATAGGTTGCTTCTTGTCGGTAAGCAGTCTCTCCCCACTCTCCATAAGAAGTCTTTTACTTTCGGCGGAGCCGTCACCTTCCAAATAAGATTCCACTCACCTTCCGTTCTGAGATTAATTTCCTCGGACAAGGTGCCTGCTAGCTTGTATGTCGTTTTCACCGTGTAAACCCCTTTACTTGAGGGGTCCCAAATGATTTTGTCGACGGCCTCTGTTGGTGGTAAAGCCATGTTTGTGATGCGTGTCGCGTCCATAGGGAGTATATGATGTAATAGGGTCTCATCCCAGGCTTTTTCTTCCTGATCAATAAACGCTGCAACTCGGATATTTTCCAACCCTTCCACTCTATCTGAAGTCACATAGTAGTTCCCTGCCCCATCTACCCACGGGTCATCCCATACCCGAATATTGGTGCCCGTTCCTATTTCCCATCGCAGTCTGGCATTAATAAGGTCTCTGCTTGCATGAATGCTCGACCAGGTAAAGCTGGGATTCCACCCCAGGTTCGCGGAGGTGAATTCCCCATGTGGGAAGTATCGTGCTTTCAGTACTTTTCATACCAGAGCCTGTGGATCCGTGATGAGACGCCATCCCATTTTTCCTAAGAGGGCGAGATTGAACTTATGCAGATCTTTAAAACCTCTCCCTCCCGCTTCTTTCTCCACGCATAATCTCTCCCACCTCATCCAATTAATGCCCCGTGAAGCATCTGTTGAGTTCCCCCACCAGAATTTGTTAATCATAACCTGCATTTCATTCAATAGGGTAACAGGAAGAAGGAAAGTAGTCATGCAAAATGTGGGTATAGCTTGAGCCATAGATTTAATGAGAACTTCCTTTCCCGCTTTGGATATTTTCCGTTTACGCCAACCTTGTAATTTTTTCCAAAGCCTCTCCTTCACATACTCGAATACCTCCCTCTTCTTTCGGCCAATGAGAGACGGGAGACCCAAATATCTTCCCGTATTTATAGGGTTATCCACTCACATAATCTGTTTGAGGGCTGCTCGTCTCTCTTCCATCACATTCCTGCTAAAGTAGATGTCTGATTTAGCGTAATTAATCGCTTGTCCTGACACTCTCTCATAATTATCCAGAATCCCATTCAGTCTTGTACCTTCTTCCGCCGTAGCTCGACAAAAAAGAAGGTTGTCGTCTGCAAAAAGCAAGTGGGTGATCTCCGGAGCCCGACGACAAACTCTATTCCCGTGAATCGCCCCTACCGCACTTGCATGATTCAGTGCGGTCGACAACCCCTCCGAACATAGGATGAACAAATATGGAGACAGAGGGTCTCCTTGTCTAAGACCTCGTCCCGGGGTGATCGTTCCCACTGTATCTTCATTGACGTGCACCGCGTATCTGACCGTGGTGACACAGAGTAACATCCATCAAATCCACTTGTCACAGAATCCCAGTTTCCTCAAAATTGCCTCGAGATACGTCCAACTCCCTCTATCGTAGGCTTTACTGATATCAATTTTTATGGCCATATCTCCTCTACCCTCCCTTCTCCTGTTCTTCATTGCATAAAGTGTCTCGAAAGCTATTAGGATATTATCATGTATTGCTCTACCCGACACAAATGCCGATTGCGCACGATCAACAAGGCCCGGGAGCACCTCCTTCAATCTATTGCAGAGAACTTTCGATAGGATTTTATAAAGCACATTACAAAGGGAGATAGGCCGGAAGTCTCTTACCGTTTGTGGGGATTCCAGCTTGGGGATAAGGGTAATATTTGTATCGTTGAGCCCATGAGGGAAGGATTCTCTACTCAGCCATTCTGACCCTGCAACGAATATATCAGAGCCTAGCATGTCCCAATGGTGTTGGAAGAATGCAGTGTTGTAGCCGTCGGGGCCAGGGGCCTTATCCCCGTGCATCTGTTTGAGGGCCATATCAAATTCCGCTTTCGTAAAATCTCTTGTGAGTCGATCATTATGTACGCCTGAGACAATGGTTTCAACCGGTTCCAGGAATAACTCTCCCTCCTCGATGTGGTCTTCTACAGTGAACAAGTGTGAGTAATAATTCTTAAACAATTCACACAAGTCTTCCTGTCGAGCAACCCACGTACCATCATCCTTCATGAGCTTTGCTATCCGGATTCGTTTTCGTCTAGTAGTAGCCGATTGGTGGAAGAATTTGGTATTAAGGTCCCCATCTCCTAACCAAAACTGGTTTGCTCTCTGTTTCCAATACATTTCCTCTTGCTTCAAGAGACCCCCAAGATCTTGTCTTGCATCATGGTACGCTCTCAAACCTGCTTCACTTAAATTACCCTGTAGCTCTTTGATCTGTAATTCCAGATCTCTCTTTGCGGCTCGGAATTTTGCATCCACTCGAGACCCCCAGGCGGAAAGGGTATCACTAGTCGTCAACAGCCGTTGGTTAATATCCAAATCTCTTGAGTCTACCCAACATTTGCGGACAACCGCCCTGAGACCAGTTTCTGCGAGCCACCTGTTTTCAAAGCGAAAAGTCTGGCGCCTGAATCGTGTTGCAGTTGGTGAGGTATCAAGTAGGATAGGATTATGATCTGAAACTGGAGCCACCAAGTTGAGTAATTTTGCACTGTGAAATCTGTCATCACGAACGCGACTGTCTCGACCAATAATTATTATATAAAAATAAATAAATTGACCAATAGTTCATAATTTACCTTTGTAAAAAAAAAAAATGTAGCAACACTGCTTCATCCCCTTTATTTTCTTGAGGACATAAGTTTCAATGAAAATACATGTAATTAATTGTGTGAAATTCATTTGGAAAAAATAAAATAAAAAGCAAAAACAAAAAACCAAATTGAATCAAGAAATAGTAGACAGAGACCACAGCGTGAAAATACATAAGAATACACCTGCTCAAAATTCACACAAAACAAAAAAATAGAGTTTGAAAAGACAATTACCTTCTTTTTTTTTTTAAAGAAAAATAAGAGCCGTTGTGATGAAGAAGAAGCTGCAATATCAGATTCAACTAGAAATACCTTACGTTTAAGCAAGTTGTTAACAAATGTTTGAAACTTAGTTAGTGCCTACTGTGTTAGTTGTGACTTGTATATATAGGGTCTTTTTTTTTTTTAAACGGCAAACTTTATTATAGGGTATCAGGAATACCCTAGTGAAATCAGATAACAAGTACATATGACAAATGTCAAGAAAAATCAGCTACAACATAACATTGGTTCTCTCTCCCACTCCTCAAAATTATTCCAGAAAATTCACCATAGATTTAGCCTTGAGCCATCTAAAAGTAGTGAGCTTGATGTTCAATAAAGTCTTGTCCAGATCGAAAGTAATACCTTTGAAAACTAGTTCGTTTCTGCTTCTCCATGTAGACCAAATTGTTCCATGCCAAATCTTCGCCCAAACGTGCTTTCTTTTCCTCTCCATCATATCCAAATGACTCTTGAAATGCTGGATTCTTGTCTCGCCACTTCTGTATTCTTTTCCAGCCCATTGATACACCTTGCTCCATATAATCACGGCAAAAGGACAAGTGAAGAACAGATGGTTCGTATCTTCCTCCCCCGATCCACAAATCTTGCACAGCAACGAGAAATGTTCATTGTAAGCCTTCCTTTTCCTGAGGTTTACTATCGTGGGAATCTTGTCTTGTATCAATCTCCACGAAAACGCTGTCGCTTTAAGGGGTGCGCCCTTCGTCCACATGCATTTTGTCTCCTCCACTAATGGGTCCGGATCATAGTGGTCTTTCATCAACTTCGCATAGGCTGTTTTCACCGAGTACTTGCCTCCATTCCCGATGTTCCACTTCCAATAATCCTCCTCCGTTGATTGTTTTGCGTACCTATCAAAAGCTTTACACATCTCATCAACAGCATTAGTTTCCCTCTCATCAACAACATTATGTACTCGTTTGCATTTGGTTGAAAAGTTAATATTCTTGGGGGCCGTTTGATTCCTGAACTAGACCCTAAATAAGACAACAAATTAGGTTGCGTGTTTGGTTGGGTGGATTTGAGCTTATGAATTTCAAATCCACAATTCAAATCCATTCTATATGTTTGGATTATGAATGAATTTCAAATACTTAGATTTGTGTCAACATACTTTTAATTTCAAATTTTCGCTAATCCAATGTCATTTGAAATCCATATATTTTTAATTCCTTTCATTTAAAATGTAACCTCAAATCAAATCTTTCCATCCAAACACAACCTTAGTGTTTTTGATTGATTATTATATATTGTACTTTCATTTTTTATGCTAACACCCTCCGACCTAATTCATTTTCAAATAATTCCATCGTTGCCTCATTTCTCATTTCTTGTCTAGCTATATTCGTTCTTCCACTACATTTCTTGAATTCAATCGTTCTCCCCAACCAACTGAACGCCGACTGCACAGTCGTAATTTGTATCGTGTTAGTGCATAACCTCAGCAGCTCCACTGCATCAAGTTGTGTTTTAACTTTTAACATCAGTAAGATGTACGACGAGAGATTAAAAATAAGGCGTACGACAAATGTTTGATTTGTTGAATTCATCTTCCTTTATTAGTGTGTTCCATCATAATGTCAATGTTGTGAAATAATCTTGTTAAAACTTCATATATGTTTTTTTTTTAAGTTCTTGATATTGTGTTGAGTCTTCATTAATTATTAATAACCTTTTTAACAGCTTTTGTTCTTGCACTTCATGTTCGTCCATTTGATTAAATCAGAGAAATAAAACTAGATATTATTAAAGCGAAAAAATTAATAAAAAGTGCACTATATTTTACTATCAAATGATTCAAATCTATCGACCTTTAATAATATATAGTTTTATTTCTCAACTTCAGACTCAAAAATAAAATTCAAAATGAGAAAAAAGCTTCATTTACCATAAGAGATTCTTAATAAAAGACAATAATTAGTGAATCCTAATTTCCAATATTATCACTTGAAGTTGAAGTTCACATGGACAAGATAACGCATTCTAATCTGATCCACATTGTACACTATGAACTCGTTGTAAAGCAAAGAACCCTGCAACACAAACAAAAAGAAAACTAACTTTTCAGGGCCATTATTAATTAAATTAACGAGAAAACTTGCACGAGACAATCCCATATTACCTTTGCAGATTTTTTAAAAACTTTCAAAACATGATTTTTGAAACGAAGAACTGACACACGAGATGATCTCGTGCAAAATTTGTAAATAATATTTCAGAAAATAATATAAAAATATAAAATGCACGACCTTGGAACGTCCTTGCTCTTTCGGTCTTCCCAAAGGAACAACGACACCATCTTCAAGTATTTGAGCCTCTTTCAAATCTGGGGCAGTGGCACCAACTCCTTTTGTGCTGTTCAAATTTGATCACAACATATCTAATGAGAATTTATTTCGTTCAACAAGATTTTTCGACATTATGGAACTTTTTTTCAAATTCTAGTGAATTATTCTGATCGATTTATTTGGATAGGCAAAATTATGTGTATTGACGTTGGAGATGCATGGATTTGATTCTTAAGGCTATTAGGCATTTCAATGCTACACCACATGAATTACGTTCAATATAGTAAAAGTCGTTATTCACTACTCATAAACCTATAAATAATTGAATAAACATATATTCATATGCATGCAGGTATATGTTTTTACCATGCCATTTACCAGATTGAGCCAATTAAAATGATCTGTAATTTGAATACATAAGACCAGGTTTGTATGCCTACTACATTAATGATGCAGTTGTCCTATAATTTAGCAAAAAATGAACTCAATTGATAAATAGCAGAGTTTTGCAAAAGTTAGGATTTTTAAATTTATTTTTGGTGATTTTTGATTAAGTAACTCAAATGGTGAAAAGCATAACGCGATTGACTGTAACAGAAGAATTAAACATAACATCAAACCTGAGCTTTCCAGGAGGCAACTTGTCAGCGTCATAGTTGCCTGATAGCAGCTCAGCCATGTCTCCCAAAGCTACCTGTACAGCAACTCATACAAACATTCTCAATAGTAAATTCATAGCAAAAAAAGAGAGAAAACATTGAGATATGAAATGCTCTTTGCATTCTCAAACGACATAGATGTAGAAAAGCAGAAGCAGTATAAATCACCTCACACAAAAGAAGCACACCATCATTGGCAGATTTAGTCGAACAGCAATAGTTAGCACTTTTTGAGAACATGTCAGCAAAATAAACACCTTTGCCAAACATGTAACCTGTTACAGGTGCTTCTGGAGGAGCAATGCGCAAACCTGTTTTTTTTTTTTTTGTCCAGATGAAATGAAATAATCTAATCATTTACTGCAAGAATAAGTCATATGCTGAAATTAATGATCAATGAGGGAACTAACCTTGGGACAAAATCCCAGTCCAGTTTGTGAGTCGGGAACCATGCCATAGAAGCATTCTGTTTTTTTCTTCTGTAAACTGCCAATCAGAAAATATGGGAAACTCATCACACTTCAATGAAGAGTGATATAAAGAAAATAAAAAACAATCTAAATTGTGCAAAAAAAATTAGGTGATACAAATTTTACTACCTACATTCCTGTTATCTATCTGATTCTATCCAAAATGGTGCTCATAATTATTTGCTGCTTCGTTAATATCAACAAAATTTTATCCTTTTTTTCTACCAATGCCCCTAATAAATTACTAAACATCTTGTAATTAATTGTGGTATATTATCATCAAGTAGAAATAAATGAGGGTATAATAGTGTTTTGATATCCCTAATTAATGAAAAATTGGTTTGTATGAATTGATAAAATTAGACAGATAATTAGGAACGGAGAGAGTAGTTATGAGTTGCTCACCTTGCGAAAACGTTCAGCTTCACCCTCTCTTGACACCTTAAATATCTGAACAATGTCAACACCATAACCTGAATGCGTCTTTGCATGAGTGTTTTTTGTGTATTTCTCTATCTGAGACATAAAGACGTTTTATGGTTTAGTTAAGAGCAATACTGTTAGATGGTAAAGACTAAAGAGTCTAAATGCTAATGAAGCATGAAAATATTAATGTATATATTTTATATGAACGAGGAGTAGGCGTCTGATTACCATGGAATATTCCTCAGAATGAACTTCAAGCGGCATGAGTTCACAATTAAGTTGCCGATAATTTGAATACAGGGGATCCTGAATGCCAAAAGCCAGCAACAGTATCAAAATAGATTACTCCTTAAGATAACTTTAGATAATATGCAAGGAGCTTAAATGCAATGAAGGAATAAGAGAAGAAGTCACTCTATATTTATAGAGATGCTGACTTTTGAGGTATTCACAATTAAAATGGGGATTAGATTATTGGGGGGAAACCAGTTTATCAAGTTTATTAGATACAGAGAAACAAGGCTATAGATGATGTACCTCTGCATCAGTATCATTCTCAATCAACTTCATTGCAACTTCAATTTCAGCGAGTGCTTCAACCTATTATTTTTGCAAGAATCAGATAGAAAAAAAAAAATCCAGCTTAAAATTGATGCAGAAGCTATAAATCATAGCTGGATGACTTTTTGGTAACATACATTTCTGTACTACAATTTTTCACTACAGGCCAATGTATCTGAAACTTATAAATGATGTAAGGAAAAAGAATCACCATTTGCAATTTTCCCTTTAGCTTCTGAGGGGTGTCAATGATGAAGAGGCCTGTCAATATAGCCATAATGCAATTTAGAAGTCTTGACAAAAAAATCACCAGAAGTTCTCAAATCAAACAAGAAATAAATATTAGTTGTTTCGCATATTTATATATATACACACACAAAGAAAACAAGTCAGTTCAAGAACCCCAAGAATCATGTGAGGATAGACAACTTACGTGTCTTTTGAAAACCAAAGTCATGGGGGATAACAGTGTAAAATTCCCTGCAAGTTAGACAATAAAGCCAGTGGAGCATAATTAAGAATTGTCATCCACAAAATTGCAATATTGTGGTGCTTGGCATGCCAATTTTATATAAACAAGAAAGTAGAAACTTAATTCAAAATTGATGGAAGAAATGTTCACCCGCTTAATTGCTCAAGTGTCTTCCTATCAGCTTGGCCAATCACATCAGAAATCCTTTTCAGGACATCATAACCCTATATTGGTCAAATGCAATAGAAATGTTAAACAGTTGAAAGAGACCACATAATTTTTTATTTCTGCTTTCTCAAGACAACTAATGAGACATGAGGAAGAGAGAAATAGTTCGGGTTCGGCCAAAGAAAAATGGATATAACTCGTAAATAAAATAATTTGCAAGAGCCAAGAAGTACTGGGACAAGTTTACAATCTACAAAATTGCAAAATAGTGTTGAGACGTTAAGAAATATATCATAAAGGAACAATTATCGGACCTCCACAAACTGTAAAGAGCCTGTCAAATCCAACAAATCTAAATAACTAATCATAATCATAAGGATATATCATGTCAAGTAGTTTAATTCTGGTTAATGACAACAAATCAATAAGTTTAAAGCATAAATGTTCCAGTTCAGTGACTATGCAAATCAGGAAGAAGAAAATAAATGATTCTGAGCAACATTCATCTCTCACCTTTAAAATTGTTGATTTGCTCAATTTACCCAAAGGTAATTTTTCAGCATTGTACCCTATTACAAAATTAATCAAGTGTTAAAATCAGCCTAATTGATAATATAATATAGTCACTAAAACAATAAAGACTCTTGAAGCCTTCAAGATTCACAAACACACAGCACAAAAACACTTCAAAACAAAATTTAGAGGTTGCAGAACATGGATCGGTTTCTAGCTGCATATACTTTGTCGCAATTTTTCAGAAACATATAAAAACAAGGAGAGGGCCATAGGTGGAATGAAGTTATGATTGAATAGAGGACTTGCAGGTTCAGTTCTAGCTTAATTTATTCTACTTATAAAAGTTAATCTACAAAAAAAAATTAAATGAACAGGTAAGGCTGATGACACATTGAATACATCAGTTCCTATCGTAAAAAAAAAAAAAAGAAAGAAAAAAGTACAAACCTATTTCCATCATCTGTTGCCTCATCATGCTCAGATTGCAAATAAGGGAGATGAACTTTGCAATACGAGCTTCAAGCTTTGATTCTACAGGTTTCGATAAAGCTGTAGGTTCTTGCTTCTTTTGAACCTAAAAATGATTGTCAATAATTAAGACAACCAACTCCAAGAAGTGCTTCAAGCATTATAAATGTGGGAAGAACTACGTTCTGCCTTTAAGCCAAGGCAAACCATCTGATTACCTGTCCCTTTTTGGAACAAGCTATGCTATATTATTGATCCATAAGTAACAAGAGTGTTACCTAAACCAGACTGAAAGAACTTGAACTATGCAGGAGAGAAATACTTTAGAGAAATTCTAAGACATAAACATGCATTGGACAACTTACTAGTTGTTCATTGTTTGTCTCACTATAATCCATTTCCAACCAAGTATAGCTTTTTGGATGACTAACAAAATTTTTCCTATTGGGCCAGTGGTTCTTTGTCTTGTCAGAGAATTTTTTCTCGAACTCAGAGATGGCCTTTTGCTGTGAGTACGGACCATTCAAATTATTTTGACCTTTCACGCCAACTCTTCCCCATCTGAAATAGACCATGAATTTGCCACCATCATCAGATTCTGCAATTAGAAGTTCAGGAAAATATAAGAAAATAATTTTACAACACGTGCTTGATGCCTTGACCTTAAGAAGATGAAATTTATTGTTATTCACTTGTATCCAACTGAATTTTGATTACACACAAAACTAGAAGATAGATGTCTAATATACAGTGGTTAGTCTCAATTGAACTGATTTTCAAGTATATTATCTCCATAGAACAGAAATGGAGGTGTAACCTAGAACTTGAATGACAAAGAATTTGTTATTGTTCTCCCCAATATTTGTTTGATTCAACATGGCATCATAAATTTCATCACCCTGCACAGAAAAGAAAAAGTCAAACTCAATACAAAAACAATAATTCTCTCCTATTCTTCCTTTACCAAAAAACACAATTTGACTTACTACTTGCAGAACATGATACTGAGCCTTAATATTATCAGGCAGGCATTTGTCCAAGACAGCAGAACCTTTCTTCATAGCTGTAATAATTTTCTCCTCCTTGGTTTCCTCTTTCACTAACACATTTCCAAATAACAGTATAAATATATTTCAGGTAATATATGTAAGGTGGCATAAGTGATATATTAAACATGAGATGACTCAAGACTCATAAAAATCAGTATTCTTATAATTATATATTAAAACTTTATTCTGCACCATATAAGAGCTATCATATACGGTATAAGTATTTATTACATACAACAAGTATTCAACTATGTGTGATAATTGACATGTGCAACCAAATTTACTAATTGCTTACAAAACATACATGAAAAGGGAAAGTTTCTTGTGTATAATATCTAAATTTTGATAAACCACACTGAAAAATAGGAAATTGGATGTAGAAATGATTTTCCAAAAGGTAAAGAAAGACGAATAGTTCAATTACCTGGACCATTGTCGCTAGAAACGTCGTCATTATTGGCGCAGAGCCTGTCCAGAAGCTCTTTTTTTGTGCCGGAGACAGAAATTCCTCGCATAGCAGCCTCTTCTCGAAGCTGTTTTATAGTCATTCTTTGCAATTCATCTACGCCTTTGACTTTATGCGGTACATTGGAGTCCACATTCTCCTTGCTTTCCTCCTCCACTACAATAAGGTTCCATAAAAATCAGATTTTTTTTTCTCAAAAACAGGTTAATACAATATGCATGATGACAGCCATTCCTGAAGATTCATGAAATTGCGTATCACACGGACTTGAAACAATGAAATATTACCATCCTAAAAGTAACTGCAACATTCCACATGACAACTGCATCTGGTCAGTGATGTGCACAAAAATAAAATATAGATAAAGTAGCAATGTGTCTATCGAACTCTCTATTTTCTATCCCCACAAGTTGGGGGAATCTATAACTATTTTCTGTGCTACACAACAAAATAATCCAACAAATCCAATCAAACAAATTTTCAGGCAAAAGTGAGTAGGTTGCCCTGATCATTGTTGCTTACTTGCTTAGGACGTAGTCGTGAATAATATCTAAAATTTCATAAGCCCCGCTAATAAAAATGGAAAGTGGATGTAGAAATAAGTTTCTGAAAGGTAAATAAAGACGAATGATTCAATTACCTGGACCATTGTCGCTTGAAACATCGTCATTATTGGCGCAGAGCCTGTCCAGAAGCTCTTTCTTTGTACCGGAGACAGAAATTCCTCTCATAGCAGCCTCTTCTCGAAGCTGTTTTACAGTCATTCTTTGCATTTCATCTATGGCCTTGACTTTCTGCGGTAGACTGGAGTCAACATTCTCCTTGTTTTCCTCCTCCACTACAAAAGGGTCCCATTAAATTCAGATTTTTCTCAAACACAGGTTAAAACAATACCAAGCAATTTCATATGCACGATGACAGCCATTCCTGAAGTTTCATGAAAGTATCACATCACAATGACTTAGACTACGGAATAATACTGCCATGAAATAACTGCTCATTACACATTAAAGTAGCTAATTGGCTATCGAATTCTCTATTTTCTTATCCCACAAGTTAATTGGGGTAATCTATGACTACAAATTAATCCAACAAATCCAATCAAACAAAAGAGATTCAGTTACCCTGATCCATATCGCTTGGGACGTTTTCTTCATCAGCACAAAGCCTCTCCAGAAGCTCTTGCTTAGTTCCAGAAGTAGAAACCCCTTGTTCCGAGGCCATTTCTCGAAGCTGCTTCACAGTCATAGTACGCAACTCATCGATGGCCTTGATTTTCCGCGGTGCTTCTGAATCGACATCGTTAACATTAGAATCCCTCGGCCTTTTGCGACCTTTTGAATCCTCCAATTTCTCACTGTCTTCTCGGAGAGCGGCTTCAAGCCTCCGAGCCTGCAAAATGAAGAAACAAACACACAAAGAGTTCAAAATTAATGTGCAACTTATACAATCTTATGAATAGTGTGAAACCGATATTACCAGAGTAGGCTTTATTCCGGAGGTGCTGAGGCCGCGCTTGGCGAGTTCGGCGCGGAGTTCGTCCACTTTGAGATCGTTTGTAGCCATTATAGCTTAGAGTTAGAGAGAGAATTCTGGAGGGTTATTTTGAAACTATATGTCAAATCTAAATTAAAATTTATTATATTTATATAGACTTAAAAATGGGAAGCTTACGAGGGAAGGAAGAAGCTTGTAATGAAATTTCAGTGCGAGGCACGATTTCCACTTATGCGAATTTTTCAAATTTAATATCCGTTTTTTTTTTTTTCGTTATTTTTCTAAAACAAATTTTACTTTGGGAGGGGCTATCAACACCCCAAATTATATTATTCCTACCCCATAATTTTTTGGACAAAAATAGACTTAATTGAATTTACTAAGATATCCTTTTAAATTATTTAAAAAATGTTAAACACACCCCTAATAATATTAAAGACACCCCATGTTATACACACCCCATAGGCCCATACTTAAATTCTACTCTCCATTTAACCCTAATTCATCTATTTTTACTTTTACAACAAAAAATTACTTAAATCTTAAAACCATTCTCCATGCATAAACCCTACCACCATAAACCTTCATATGATGATATAATCACAACAAACATGATTATGGAAGAAGAAAAAGTGATGGAGGAAATTAATGTAAGTATATTTAATGTTTTTTACACTGTTTTATACTTTTTTTATACTTTGTACAGTTTTTCAGTAGCAGTAGTCGCGACGTGCACGGCCGATATCGTGGCCGAACAAATCGCTGTGCGTACGGCCATATTGGCCGCACACATAGAGGGGTGTTCGGCCACATTCGGCCGAACACAATCTGTGAAATTTTCGATAAGTAGTGTACGGCCACTACTGGCCGAACACTCCTGGATGTGTACATTGTCTGTTGGCCGAACATATCCATAGCCGTACATTAGGCACTGGCCGAACATATCCACATCCGTACATAATGTTCTGGCCGAACAGTTTCATGTGTGTACATGAAGTTGTGGCCGTACAGTGTGTATGGTGTAGATTTTTAATTGTGTTTTAATATTTTAATTTGTTGTTGGTACAGGAACCAAACGAAAATGAAATGGTGGCAGACTATGGTTATTTATTTACCACAATGGCTTTGTTTAACTCTAGGCAAGAGTTGATTAATTGGGTTCAAGAAACCGGTCGGTTGAATGACATGGTCATTCTAATTAAAAGGTCTGACAATGCCGAGAAAGGTAGGCGGCCTCGTGTGACGCTTGCTTGTGAAAGAAGTGGTACCTACCGTGATTCTAGAAAGAATGTACCGAGTGTTGATAAATCTAGTGTTGGCAAAGAAGGAGAGAAAGTTAAGAGTTCAATTGGTAGAAGAAGTACAGGGACAAAAAAATGTGGTTGCCAATTTACATTGCAAGGGAATCAAATTGGGTTAGAAGGTCAGTGGGAGTTAAAGGTTATACGGGGTACACACAACCATCCAATTGGGGAATATTTGGAAGGTCATGCGTTTGCTGGACGCTTAACTCCTGCACAAAATGCATTTGTGCTACATCTGTCAATGGCAAACAGTCAACCAATACACATTTTAGATGCTTTGACAAAAGAATGGCCGGATTCAAAAGCTACACTTAGACATATCTACAATGCTCGGATAAAACATAGAGTGGTGGAGCGTAAGGGCCGATCCCAAATGCAGTACCTTATGGGAAAATTGGAAGCTGAAAGGTATTCATTTCATCATAGGCGATGCGAGAAGACCAACATGGTAAAAGATATATTTTTTGCTCATTCTACAAGTGTTGAGTTACTTCATGCCTTTCCACATGTGTTGTTTATGGATTGTACTTATATGACCAACGTTTATAGACTGCCTCTGTTGGAGATAGTTGGAATTACGTCTACAGGCATGACATTTTCTGTTGCATTTGCCTACATGGAGTCTGAGCGGGAGGATAATTACATGTGGGCTTGTGGCATTCTAAAGGACCTGATGCACGGATATTGTTTGCCTAGAATTATTCTCACCGATAGAGAGTTGGCCTTGATTAATGCAGTACAGTCCACGTTTCCATCCACCACGCATTTGTTGTGTAAATGGCACATTCGAACAAGACGTGCACCACACAGTGCGTGCGGCCGAAGCAGCCGTGCAACACTTGTTCGTGCAGCCGAAGCAGCCGTGCAGCACTTGTGAGTGCGGCCGAACCAGCCGTGCACAGTGCACGCCGCGCGGCTGCGACTCTGGCCGTACGCGAACGCGGCTGCCCCAAATCAGACGAACATCAGCGCCATAACACAACCCAAACCCAAAATCAAACTCAACGATGATATACATTCATACCCAATGAATTTTATTAGGGTTTTTATACAATAAATCACTAAAACTTATTCAACAATTTGAAAAATCCACACAAACCATATAAACCCTAGATTTAGGAAGTAAAAACATTTAAAATGAAACAAAGTTCTTACCATATCGATCTTCCATTAGGAATCTAGGGTGTTCGGCTCTTGTTCTCCTTGAAATGCACGGCTCGTTTGGGAGTGGGAGGAAGAGAGGCACGGTTTGGGCACGTCTCTTTGTTTTCTTTTTGTTTTTAAGGGAGATAATGGATGGGGTGTGTATAGTAATGTGTTAGAAGACAAATTAATTTAAGTTTTAAGTAAAAAAGGTTAGAAAGGGAATAAAATGGGGTGTGTTTAGTAAAAAAAAAGGAATTTTAAATTTTATTGGGGTGTGTTTAACATATGGGGTGGGAATAACATAATTTGGGGTGTTGATAGCCCCTCCCTTTTACTTTTTTCAATTATCTCTTTTAAATATCTTAAAATTATACTCCTTCCATCCAATTTTATTACGCCTACTACTTCGAGCACGAATTTTAATGAATATTGAGTAATTTATGTATAAAGTAGATAAATTGAGGGTATGATGGGTATTGTGGGTCCATTTGTAAAGAAATGATTGTTTATGAATAAAATGAATGACAAATTGGATAAATAAGTGATGATAGGAGGGTGGAGATAAAGTAGTATGAATAATATTGTTTTCAAAAAGGTATGAGCATAATAAAATTGGACAACTAAAAAAGGAAAGTGGAAATAATGAAATTGGATGGAGGGAATATCAAGTAGCACTAGTTTTTGGGAAGTTGACACATCTTTAACTTTATCACGTGAAATAGCATTTGTCATTAGATTTTATATTTTTATTTTTTTAATATTTAAAATTACTGATATATTATTATATTATTTATTTTTCAAATATTTAAAAATATCCTAAGTGTTTTTCTCCGAGTTAGCTGGATTATAGATCTCGAGGCATGAGAGAAAGCCGGTCCAATTTGAGCCCAGTCCGATTTGGACCCAATGCAGATTGACCTGATCAATCTGAAAACCGGCTGACCCACCCGACTCGCCCCAACCCGACCTAATTTGAGCCCGGTCTAATTCGAAGGAAACATACATCCTCAATGTCAACCCAACTTCGTCCGACCTATTTGACAATTTTAGATATACTCCGTATATGTCATTTTATAATTAAATATTTTTATTTATTTTAAATTAAAAGAATATATTTATAATTATTTATTTATTAATTTAATTTATTAGTAGGACGGATGCAATTACATTTTGCATAGGGCAAACGTACTAATGCAAAGTGTAATCATATAGAATAAATTTTATTCGTTGGATCAACGACCCTACTTTTTTTACACAATTTTTTTTTCCCTCAATTCAGTAATACACCCTAACAAAAAGTTATTTATTAGTATAATATTAATAAGCAACTCTCACATTAAATTTTATATCAAAGTAAAAAAGGCAATCTAGTATGGGACAGAGGGAGTATTATATTTCATATAGGGTTGGCAACGGGGCGGGTATGGGACGGGTATGGCCTATCCCAGGACCCGCCCCGCCAAAAAAAAATTATATCCGTTACCCGCCCCGCCCCGCCTCAAAACCCGCGAAAACCCGCCCCATCCCGTCCCGCGAACCCAGCGGGTAAACCCGCCCCGCCATCTTTTTTTATTAAATTTTTTTAAATAAAATGACACATTTAAAATCGGCTCTTATAATCACAATAAAACATCAATTCCAACATAAAATCTTAAAAAACATACATATTGTTCAATGCAAAATTATCCTAATAAAATCAAATGCATAACACAATTAATATTTCAATTCTCAACACTCGTTCATAGATAATTTTTCATGTACGTCTTCTTCCTCGAATTAGAAAGGCAGAAAGCATATGTGCGTGTGTATGTTATGTTACTGTGCAAACCCTAAAATTAGAATTTATAAAGTTTTTTAATATATATTTATTATATTAATATATATATATATTTATTATTTAATAAATATATATATATATATATATATGTGTGCGGGTCGGGTTCGGGTCGGGTATATACAATTCCATTACCCGTCCCATACCCGGCGGGTATTCGTTGACCGGGTATTTACCCGCCCCGGAACCCGTTTGACCGGGTATTTACCCGCCCCGTGCGGGCCGGTTTCATGCGGGTCCGAGTTTTTACCCGTCCCATTGTCAACCCTAATTTCATACTTCATTTGTCCTTTCAAAAGTTACTCATTTTGTCATCTGAGTGTATCACCAAAAAAAAATGGTAGAGGGAATATTATATTTAATTTTTTATATCTGGAATTGTACTTTCCTGGACGACTCTTAGTTGTTGATGAATACGAGCGAGGGAATCATTGTGCTGAATCTTAAACACAAATGGTGGAGTCTTGTTCAGAATGAGCTTCCTTTGGATTTGGTGTTGTGAATTTATTATGTGTTCCCTGAAATTGATTGTAGAGAATTATGGATTTACAATTTACTGTGTGTTATATTCCTTGTGCATTACCTTGTTGCCTATGGAGTGTAAAACAGTAGTCTTTTGAGGTTGTTCGAATTGGAGTTGTTCAAAACCGCAGCACTTTTGAGTTGTGATAGAAAGAAGCAACATTTTGATTGTTAATTTGACTAAAACTATGCCCATCACTCCCAAGACTGAAGAGAGGGATTAATGAAAACTAAGTAAACTTGACTAGAGATTACTCTTTCACGGTAGGAATTTCCATCCTAGAATTATACCAAAACTTAAGATGTAAATTGACCTAGCTACTCGTCCTCGAGTGACTTAAAAAAATATATTGAAATTGCCTCGAATTTAGTCAAGTCGAGTTTTAGTTTATAAATACTCGGCTCGAAAGGCTCATGATCATAATCGAGCTTTTACGGTATATTTACAATTTTCCATTAATTGTATACTTAATTTATATTTATATGCCGATAACCGAGCCGAGCTCGAAAAAATATACTCCGTATTACATTCATTCCGCCATAAGTTTCTCATTTGTTTTTTATACGGAGATTAAATAATATAGTATAAAATGTGTAGTGTTTAATTGAGGTCGAGAGAGGGTAGAAAAGTTAGATAGAGATATGAATTAGACGTCCAAAATAGATAAGTGAAAAGCTTATGCCGGATGGAGGGAGCATTTTACTTTTAATTTTATAAAATTATACTTGTAATCGAGCCGAGCTCGAAATTAAATTTTTTAGGTTTGATCGAGTTTGAGTATCAAGTATAGCAATATAATTGAGTCCAGGACTATATTCTCCTGAATTAAAAAAATATGTATAAACTATTTATAAAATGCATTTTTTAAATTTAAAGAATAGTGTGGTTGGAGATGAAGAGTACTAGGAAATTGAATATTATTGACATAAAAGACCAATTGTGAATAGAGTAACATAATAAAAATACGAAAATGAACATGAATCCACTCCCATGAACCAACTTTTAACTCCATCAACAATATTTTCCACCCTCAAGAACCTTTTGAATATCAAATCATTTCTTGCTTTTTGGGTTTTTCAACAAACACATTGTCACGAGATTCAATCGGTAAACAAGAATAATGAAATTACAAAATTTCTCTCTCTAAAATGTAATTGCTCTCTCTCGAAAATCACGGGAGCAACAACAGGCTAACCCAGTTTAATCATCAAAATTGCCTCGTAAATCAAAACAATCTCTCCGGCGAAGATTTGATATGCATAACTCTCCCTCCGGGCTTCATACCTCTTAGGGGTAATGATTGCCTCGGCACCTACTTGTGCTACTCCCTTCCGGGATTGGCCAATGCAACCGCCCAAGATGGCTATATTAACAAGGCAAACCAAACACTATTCCTCACCCCGGAGAGTCTTCTCTTTATCAAATTTCTTCCCTTATCCTCAGAGACTCCCCACAAAAACAAAAATGGCGGATCAACTCAACTCACAACTCGGCCGAGTAAGTCTGGAGGAAAAGGATGATCGTCGGACACCTATTCCGCCGACAGCCCTGGCACCAAAAAAACACATGCTTTTGGGACGATTCACAATCCCACGAAAGTTCTCGGCCAACGACATCTGTGCTACCATGAGAAGGATTTGGCGTACTGTAAAACCGGTGTCGGCATTCCAAGTTGGGGATGGGCTCTTTGCTTTCGAGTTTGATGGTATTGTTGAATGCAATAAGGCATACCACCGCCAACCGTGGTCTCTCAACAATAGCTGGTTTGTTCTATCCATCCTGACAGGAGCTGAAACACACGAAGAACTGGCAGTCACACATGCACCGCTGTGGGTGCAGGTCCACGGCTTGCAGATCCAATCCATGACGGCTCCGGTTGGAATGATGATGGGAGATGTTCTGGGGGAAGTGCTGGAGGTCGATGCACCGAAAGGAGGCTTTGCTATTGGAAGATGCTTAAGGGTGCGAGTGCTCGCGGATCTGAATCTCCCACTAGTTTATTCCACAACTATGACGATCCAAGGTAAACTTCTTCTAATCATGTTTCGTTATGAGAAGTTGGGAGACTTTTGTTATAAATGTGGTCTTCTAAGTCATGTTGAGAAAGATTGTCCACTAAAGTTTGGATTGGAGATGCATGCACCAACAAACAATTTCCCACTTTGGTTGAGGGCTGATGGTCAAAATGGAGTGCCAAAGGACCAATGGCCAATCATCCCAGACATGCAAGAAGCGGAAAGTAGCACTGCCGGAGAACAAAGAGAGGCCCAAGGGGTGGCACAACAACCAATACCGATCACGGAGGTGGTGCCGGCGATTAATCATCAGGAGACCGATGTTCAGAGGCAAGTACTTGGAATATGGAGGGAGGCCCACATCAGCCTTAATGCATTAAACCCTGTCTTTAATGATGCTCCACCTTTTGGAGCAGATTTATTGATCTCGGGAACAATGGATCCATTAATGGCACAATATCAGACAAACATTCCTTTGCCTAGTCCAGAGGTGGGCCAGTCATCAATGAGGGGTGATCTACACAAAGTAACTGAAAAGTATGTGAAAAGTTGTGTGGATTTGATTGAAAGTTCAGTGAAAAGCACACCAATAGTCAACAAAGAGGAGGCAGCGCACAATCGGGACATGAGAAAGATGAAAAGGGCAATATCCCAATCCAATACTTTTATTGGAAAGCTACTCCCACTAGGTAACATTCAGAAGTCTCAAAAGGACCTTCTACAGTCCAAAAAAAGGGTTCGTGTGCAGCCTGCAAAAGCTAAAAAGGGAGATGTGATTATCATTGTGGATAAAGATGTGGACAAAGAGGCGGAAGGGGAAGGGGGTCAGAGGTCGACCAGAACCAACAAAAAAGCCAAGAGTGATGAAGGGGACACAGGTTCGCAAAAGGAGGCGGAGGCTGACATTGAGCAGCCCCGCCCAAACATATGAGAATTGTTGTTTGGAACGCGCGTGGTTTGGGGAGTAAGCGCGCGTTCCTATCTTTACGAAGGCTAGTAGCCAATCTCAAACCCCATGTCTTGTTTATTTCTGAATCTAAGCTTCCAGTTAGGATAACTAGGGCAAGAATGTCTTCTATGAATTTTAACTTTTGTTTTGGAATCGATGCCAAAGGGGCAAGTGGAGGACTTATTTTGTATGCTACTAATGAAGTTAATGTGTCTTTGTGTTCTTATTCGCAAGCTCATATTGATTCTATTTGTTATCATGATGGTACAAATTGGAGATTTACTGGTTTTTATGGGGCACCCGACACAAACTCTAGACATATTTCATGGAAATTGATGAAATCAATTAAGTTAACTCATGGTTTACAAGATGATTTACCTTGGTTGATTGGGGGGGATTTTAATGAAGTGCTAAAGCAAAGTGAGGTACAACGCGGAACTATTAGTAGAGATAGGCCTTACTCACAGATTAAGGCCTTTAAGGATGTTATTGATGATCTGGATTTGAGGGAATGCAATACACAGGGACCAAAATTTACTTGGTGGAACAAAAGAGTTGGGGAAGCACACCTTGAGGAAACTCTAGATCGGTTTCTTGGCAACCCACAATGGTGGAATGCATGGCCTAATGCACAAGCTACAAATGGGGAGTTTTTCGAATCAGACCATAGGGCGATCATTCTGGATATGGAGGGAGAAGGTCGGAAAACTGCAATCAAGGGGATCAAGCCAATCTACTTTGAGAAGGCTTGGTTACTAGAGAAGGATTTTGAACAGCAAATGAGAATGGAATGGACAAAGGGGGATGAAGAAATGTCAATCCCACAGAGATTGACTCAATGCTGTTCGGGACTAAGACGATGGGCTAGCAAAGGAAAGGATACTTATAAAATAAGTATCAAAAAAATGGAGGCCAGATTGACTGATATGTTAGAATCAGCAGGAGGAGGAAAAATGGGAGAAGAAGTTGCACTCATTTCAAAAGAGATACAAAAACTATCCACACAAGAAGAAATGAAGTGGCAACAAAGGGCAAGGGTTACATGGATGGAAGTGGGGGATCGAAATACAGCATATTTCCACAGACAAGCCTCAGAAAGACGGCGGAATAATACTATCAAAGGGTTGAGGGATGAAAGAGGGCAGTGGTGGTCGGATGAGGCACGTATGGAGACAGTTGTCACGGACTACTTTCAAGAATTATTTACATCACAACATCCGAATGATGGGATAATTAGAGAGATTACATCAGGGGTAAAGTGTTCGTTGTCACAAGAAATGAAGGCCTACTTGGAGGTTCCATTCTCATTCAAAGAGGTGGATCAAGCAATCAATCAACTCAATGCTGGCAAAGCACCAGGACCTGATGGACTTCCAGCGGCATTCTATCATCACAATTGGAATGTCATTGGAAAAGATATCACGAAGGAGGCTTTAAATATTCTGAATGGTGACAGCTCAATTGAAGAATGGAATAGTACGATCATTACACTAATTCCAAAGATTAAGAGCCCAGAAAAAGTGTCTGATTTCAGACCAATAAGCCTTAGCAATGTTTGTTACAGGCTTGTGGCAAAGACTATTGCGAACAGGCTGAAAAAAGTGTTGAAAGAACTGGTTGGAGAGGCACAAAGTGCATTCATATCGGAAAGGCTCATCTCCGATAACGTACTCATCAGCTATGAATGTATCCACTTGATGAAGCATAATAAAAGCAAGACGGGATACGCAGCATTGAAACTCGACATGAGTAAGGCGTATGATAGAATGGAATGGGGATACTTACGAGGAATGCTAACAAAGATGGGTTTTTCTAACAAATGGATTAAGCTACTCATGAACTGTGTGGAAACAGTTAAGTACTCAGTTAAAATGAATGGAATGATAGGAAAAAGGTTCGAACCTACAAGGGGATTACGTCAAGAAGACCCACTATCACCATTTCTTTTTGTTTTGTGTGCACAGGGACTCACAGCGGCAATTGAGAAAAAGGTGGACGAAGGAGAAGTCTCGGGAATTCAAATCGCGAGAGTGGCACCACTAATCACACATCTTTTGTTTGCAGATGATTGCCTTATATTCACAAAAGCCACAATGGAACATAGACAAGCTCTGAAGGATATTTTTGAGGCATATGAAGCGGCGTCAGGACAACTGATTAATTTCCAAAAATCGGCAATCGTGTATAGCCCGTGTACACCAAAGAGAAGTCAATCAGAAATTACAAATCTTCTGGGCGTGAGAAGGGAACAAGGGCATAAAATGTATCTGGGCTTACCTACATTCTCAATGAAGGCAAAAAGGATACAGTTTGGGTTCATTCTGGATCGAATTCAGAAATGGCTACAAGGTTGGAAAATTAAGGATTTCTCAGCGGAAGGAAAGGAAACACTAATAAAAGCAGTTCTACAGGCTATCCCGTTGTATACAATGATGTGTTTCAAACTTCCCACATCATTATGTTCAGATATTGAGCAAATGGTGAACAAATTCTGGTGGGGTAGCAAGGAAGGGGAAAAGAGAATACATTGGAACTCCTGGAACAAATTGTGCATTCCAAAGGAGAAAGGAGGAATGGGCTTCAGAAAGCTGAACACTTTTAATCAGGCTCTTTTGGCAAAGCAGATTTGGAGAATGACCACAAAACCAGAGTCATTGCTGGCAAGAGTTTTTAAAGCAAGATATTTCAAAAATGAGGATATCTTAGAGGTTGGAGTGGGGGCCAATCCATCATTTGTCTGGAGATCTTTGGCCTGGAGTAGAGAGATAATTCGAAAAGGAATGAGATGGAGAGTGGGGAATGGGGAGGATATTCATATATTCAAGGATGCATGGGTTAGGCAACTGCAAGAGGGAACGATCAAATCAAAAATTGCATCAGGATTGCCAGTTAGCAGGTACATCAAGCAGTATGGAACTTGGAATGAAGAACTGGTCAAACAAGCCTTCCTACCATTTGAAAGCGAAGCAATACTCAACACACCGATTGAAGGAGAAGGCAATAGAGATGTTAAATATTGGGGTCCGGAAGCAAAAGGACAGTACACGGTTAGATCAGCTTATGAGATGTCAAGAGAAGCAGAGATAGCTCTAAAAACAAATGAGGAATGCTCAGACCAATCAGTCAGGAAGAGTTTCTGGCGAAGGATCTGGAGATTAAATATACCACCGAAAGTAAAGATCTTCTGTTGGAGATTGGCACGACAATTTCTTCCAACGGGGGAAAATTTATTAAAAAGGAGAATGGACATATCTCAGTAGTGTGTAAAATGTTTGAGCAATGACATCTCGACACTACATACCATTGGTAGGTGCAGCTTCGCAAGGAAGGCATGGAAAGAAACTGGATTTTGGAGTTTCTTTAAGAACAGCCAAGGTTTGCAGCCTATGGAGCTTCTTGGATGGTGGTGGGATGTACTAAATATGAAGGACTGTGAGAAGGGAGTTATGATGTTGTGGGGTATTTGGAGTGAGCACTGTAGGAGAACATATGGTAATGAGAGACAGGATCATCATGAATTTGATGGAACCAGATGGATCCTGGATTACCTGGAGCTATATCAACACTCCCAATATTTAAACAAGGTAAAGGTTGGCAATGAGATGGCTAACGGAAGGAAGGGGTTTAGGGTTGAAGTTGATGCAGCCTATGATGTTGGAATGGGAAGATTTGGGATTGGTTTTTGCATTAAAGATGAAAAGGGAGAAACTGTCACGACAGGAGCTAAAAGAATAGCAAACCCAGGGTCGGCTCTTGCGGCGGAACTCGTTGCAATATTTGAAGGAATGACGAGGGCAGTGAGTTTAAAACAAGGCAGGGTGACTGTTCTTACAGATTGTATGGAGGCAGTCAATTTACTGAATAGCACAGACAATATTCTAAGCCCGGAAGGGGTGTGGGTGGCCAAGATTAAGGAAGTGTTGAGGAGTGTCGTAGTGTGCGATATTCATCACCACTCAAGAACAGAGAATTGGACAGCACACAATTTGGCTAAGGAGGTTACTTTCTCTCCCTACTCTCACGATTGAGTTTGGAGAATGACTTTTCTGGTAAAAAATGAAGAAGTGGTAGAGGCAAGGAAGACAAAGATTTAATTATGCAACTACTCTGTATTTTCACCCTCAAAAAAAAAAAAAAAAAACACATTGTCAAATTAAATAATAAATTTCTTTTCACCTTACCAATTACCATGTCTAAAGTTGAAATTTTTTAGCTTGGTTAGAATATGAACAAGATTAAAAAAAAAAAGTGTTAGTACTAGTTCAGTAGAGGTAGAACATCACACGTATGTCTACCAAACATAAAATATCGTCGAATGTAAATTCTCTTATTTCCAAGTTATCTTTTATTGAAATTTTATTTAATGACGTTTTCACTCGATCACTCTTAGAATAGATTTGCTTCACAATTCAGTAAAAATATACTGTACTCGTAATAAAAAAAAATTATACCTATCGTTCTCGATTCGATTTTATTTTTAAAATGAAAAATATAGTAATCTAATTACTTTAATAAGAAACGGAAAAATATTTCCTCGAGTTTTTTTTTTTTTGAATTAGACGGGAACTAATTGGGGCTCCCGCCGACCTCACTTTACTATCTCACTACACTCCCCAACTGACTCCGGTCGATTCCACCGCCGACGCTGCACCAATCTTTTCGCAACCGCTGCTTCCAATTCCGGATTACTGCCACATAATTCAGTGAAGTAATGCTACACGAATTGCTATTGGCACTCCTGGGTTACACCGGAGATCTCATAATTGACGAGAGAGAACGCCAAGAATCTCTCTGCGTTAACTTATCTACCGACGCTCCCCTCGCCGATGAGCCCACGTTCAAGCTCGCTCCCGATCTTTCCTTCATTGAACCCAGCGATAGGTATTTACTGTTTTGCCGAATTCATTTTTTTCCCGTTAATTTGTAGAAATGGTTACTTTTGTGTTTTCGTGCCTCAATTTGTTGTGTGTTATGATTGGCGGGGAAAATATTGAGAGTGTAATTACGCTTGTGTTTTGCAATTGAGTGTTTGCTCTCTGATTGTGTTTTGCGTGTTCGATTTTTGTTAAATGTTGGTGATTTTTTAGCTTAATGTGGCATTGAGTTCAATTGGTTGGGGGAAATTGATATTTTATTTTTCTGGTTAGAAATGACTAGCTTATAAATTATTGAATCTGCATAGGTGATTGAAAGGGAAGTTAGTTGAGTGGTAGTTATGCTGGAGTTTTGTCTACTGATCATAACTATATATCCTTGTACTGAACTCTCCATATTGGTTGTATCTTTATCTATATAATCGCAAATTGATTGGATTTTGTGTTATTGATGTGATATTTTGTTTGCAGGGAAATTATTGAGAGGGTAATTACGCTGGGGTTTTACTACAGAGAGCTAGAACGCTTTGCTTCTAAATCTAGAAATTTGAGTTGGATCAGATCATCAAATGACTCCCCTTTGTCGAGATCGGCCGAAATACTGAAAGGAAAGAAGTTGAAACCCAGTGTATATAGAAGAGCATTAGCTAATGGAATTGTTGAGGTGTTGTCTGTTTACAGGTCTACTGTTTTGCAAATCGAGCAGAAATTGTTGTCTGACTGTCTTCCAGTCTTGGCAACTGTTACACAAGGACTCAATAAGGTGTTGATTAGGTCATATAACACTAATTATCTGTGAATACAGGGGTTTAGCTTACGTGCTTTTGCTGTGTATTTGCATTTTAAACCTGAAATGGATAATTCAATGGCTATTTGTTGTTTATGTCGTTAGTAAGTTACTCTATACAACAGAAGACTGGCTTTTCTGTATTATTATACTCCGTAATACATTAATTGTCTATGATTTGTTTAGTAATTTTAATTGTTAAATCCAAAGATCATAACAATGAAAAAGGAAACTTTTATTCAATATTATCCTCAAATATGATTAAGCATTGATTTAAATTTTCATCCTTTTGATAGATAATGTGAGTTCCTCTGTGAAACAACAGTAGCTTGTTATTATAGAATTTGTTCTTCCAGGTTGAAGCATTATTCTGTTTCCCTTCCTTTTATACTGCCTTCACAACTAAACTAGGAGAATTAAGCGTGATGCATTAAGTGTGTATCGTATTTGGCTATTTGTGTATCTTGCGAGTGCAGATGTTAATACCAATACGTAGAGTAGTTCTACTTTACCAAACGGTCCAAATCATAAGTTTGATCTTTAGTTTTAAGCCTGAGTTTTATTTTTCTGTTCTGATCATTCTTTCCTATCTATTTTTAGTTTCAACTAACTTCTGAATGTTTGTCTCAGTTCTTTGTTTTATTGCCACCTCTGTACGAGCTCATTTTGGAGATTGAGCGTGATAATATGCAAGGAGGGAGACTTCTGAACCTTTTACACAAGCGATGCCACTGTGGGATTCCTGAGTTGCAAACTTGCATTCAGCGGTATGAATTATTTACTTGTTCTATTTCATATAATCACACTTATTTATAGTAGCATGTCTGATAGAGCAACTCAGGAACTTTTTTGGGGGAATATATCATACAGCGTAGTATTTACTACACCAAAAATCTAAGGTTTCTTTGAACTAAAGCAAAGTAAGGGCAAGTGATTAGGTGTCTTAAGCAGGTTAAGTAGAAAAAACTAAGGTTTCTTCAATCTTCCTGTCAAATTAACAGAGTCAGGGCAATTAATTAGGTGTCTTAAGCGGATTAAGTAAAAACAACTAAGGTTTCTTCAATCTTCCTATCGAATTATCAGAAAGTCAGGGCAATTAATTAGGTGTCTTCAGGTTAAGTAAAAACTAAGGCTTCTTCAGTCTTCCTGTCAAACTAAGAGAAAGTCAGGGCAAGTGGAGTAGTTTGGTTTCTTACTCAGGTTAAGTCAACCCAATAGTCAATTCTTATGATGTGTTAATACCATGTCTCCTGTACTAGTTCAATTCAGACTACAGGTTTTCCTTTTTTTTTTTTGGTTAAGTCTTCAAACATGTACATCCTTCCAAAGATTTATTGTGTATAATTAATGCCTTTTTTAATTTGTACTGTGTTGTTATAAACAGACAAATTGATTGTCCATTGGAGGACAGACAGTCTTAACATCTTAACATTACACATTCGGATGGGATTAGTCTAGGAAGAGCACACTTTATACATTCCACCATTTGACATGCTCATAAGATTGGAATCAGTAATTTAATTTGGGGATTTATCTGTTGATAAAATCTCAGTTTTCTTGCAATGCACAACTTGGCTCTTGTTCTACGTGGTTGGATAAAGAGAGAATTCTTCAATTACTTAAAAGGTTAACTTTTAGTTTATTTTCTATTTAGTTATGTGATAAAACCTACTTAAAGACCAGATCTTCATTTATACTTCGTCACAGAGTAGGCAATTTTCTGTTGTTTTGAAATGATATTTGAGTAAATTTTCATGTCAAGCAGGCTTCTATGGCATGGGCATCAGGTTATGTACAGCCAACTTATGTCATGGATGGTTTACGGGATCCTTCATGACCAGTACGGTGAATTTTTCATTAGCAGGTATAGCTTTCTGTTGGCTTTTGTTTTATTTTCAATTTTCTTGCTGCAATAGCTTTGTAAATCTTGATTTGGAATTTCCCAGGCAAGAGGATAGGGATTCTGAACATGACTCACCTGCAAATACGCTTGAGAAATTAGCTCGCTTGTCAACTAATGATGTATCCGTAACTGATTGGCATCTGGGATTCCATATTTTTCTGGTATATACTGGTTTCTGCTTTCAGTCATTCCCATTCTAGGCAGTAGTATATTCTGATATTCTCATTGCATGGATAATATGTTCATGAGATATTTTAAAGCATTTGTTTAATTATCTCGTCCTTGACACTTCTTTCTTTTGAATCCTGTTGCAGGACATGCTTCCTGAGTATGTTCCAATGCACATTGCTGAATCTATCCTATTCGCTGGGAAAGCTATTAGAGTTCTTCGAAATCCAAGTCCTGCTGCCCAATTTCAGGGCCAGCACATGCAAAAAGGATCACAAAGGATTCAAGGGTCAATAGGAAGGTCTTCTCTACAGAAGGACCCTCCTGTCCAAACTTTATTGACTGGAGAAGAATTACTTCCACAATCTGAGGCTGACAAAATTGAGGCTATGCTTCAAAACCTGAAGGTTTGATTTCTTTTGGACATTTTAAAGTGCAACATGTATTATTGCTTGTGTAGTTGTAGAATTTTATTTTCATTTACTTTGGCTTTTTATAACCTATTTTATTCTTTATTATCTTCTTAATTTTGGTATTTGGTTTATAATGTGTAGGAGTCATCTGAGTTCCATAAGAGGTTATTTGAGACTGCAGTTGACTCAATCAAGGCGATTGCAGCAAATCGTCTTTGGCAGGTGTTGATTGCATACATTCAGGTCCCGTAATCCTTAAAATGTAAAATTAATTTGTTATTTTGGTCATATCTGCAGCTTATCGTTGTGCGTGCTGACCTCAATGGCCACTTGAAAGCTCTTAAAGATTATTTTCTTTTAGCAAAAGGTGATTTTTTCCAGGTATGATATTTTAAGTTACTTTTACTGTTGCATCTGTTGCAACTTTTGCATCTTGGTCATGTTTTTACTTTCTTAATTAATACCCTTAAGAGTCTGAGATTGCCTTTTGGTGACATGCAAATTATATGAAAGAAGTCTTAAAGTTGAGCGTACTTGAGATATTAAATTTCTTTTATCATAGAAAACCATCTAGAGTTAGGATTGATTACATAGTTTTTTTTTTTTTCCTTAAAATTTTCAGCATAAAATTTCTAATTGATTTTGGCTGAATTCTCTTTACTCTTACAATACTACATTGAAAGATGGTGCTTTTATATGATAGAGTTTTCTTGAGGAGAGTCGCCAGCTGATGCGCTTACCACCTCGCCAATCAACTGCTGAAGCTGATCTTATGGTTCCTTTTCAGCTGGTAAGGTTTTAGCAGTGAAATCATCATATTAACAAGAGAATTGATATTCAGTAATATCCTTGCATCAGTTATAATGACGTGGCAATCTGACTTGTTGTATTGTGCCCTCTCAGTTTTCCTTTCAGCTATCTGGAACTCAAATTTTTTAATTCTTCTTTTTGCATGTATGATTTTAAAAACTAATTGCGAAAAAATATTCTTCTTAATACCGTTCTATTGCTACTCATATAATCAATTAATCATTTCGATTCTTGACTCCATTTCTCACTGTTACGGTGTTACCAAAGCCACAGTCTACCCAAACAATTCCCTTTCCGTTGCATATCAAGCTGCATATCTTTGTAAACTGTACTAAACTTGGAAGATCATATGTGGTGCAGGCTGCAATTAAGACTATCGGAGAAGAGGACAAATATTACGCTAGAGTGTCTTTGCGGTATGATATATTTTACTTTCCAGCACTTAAAAGCTGAAATATTGCTCTTTAGAACAGAGCTTTTGAATTTCTGTTATTACTTTCAGACTGCCAAGGATCACGGTTAAATCCTCACTTCTTGAGTTGCCGAAAGCAAAAACTTATTCTGATGGAGACTTAAGTATCCAAGCAGATACTTCTGCAGAGACGTTCATCGATGGCTGGGATAGCATTGCCCTTGAATACTCTGTTGACTGGCCATTACAGTTGTTCTTTACACAAGAAGTGCTATCAAAGTAAGCTTTAAATCAGCTCCAATACATTCCTTCTTTGGAGTTATGTGCAAAAGTATAAATAGAGAATACTTTGTCCTACCCTTCATTATCAATTAATATATTGGTGAAAGTGCTCATCTGCATTGTTGAATTTTTTAGCATTGCATCCTTGTGGCTGAATAAACAACTTTTTTTTTTTAAACCATATGATTGGAACAGGTATCTTAGGATCTTTCAGTACTTGCTCCGCCTAAAGCGGACTCAAATGGAATTGGAAAAGTCATGGGCTTCTGCAATGCATCAAGATCATTCTGATTTTCCCAAAAAGAAAGGTGATAGTATGGACAGTTCAATATCTCAACAGAGACGGCAGCATTTTAGACTAATGTGGCGTGTTAGAGAACGTATGGCCTTCCTGATCAGAAATCTTCAGTTTTATATTCAGGTGGTTTTCCATAAAACATATGTTTTGTGTATTTTCTTGTTATTGATGAATTTATAGTTGAGTTTTGGTGAAATGAGAGATATTCTATGCTAAATGCATTTTAAAATATGCAGACAGAACTCAAGTGCATACTTGGCATTTTAAATCCCATTTTCCTCAAAGACCCTAATAAGAGCGCATGTCTCTTGAGCAAGCATCCCATCTATTATGCCATGTTATAGTTTGGTCATTTTTCATTATTCTTGTTTGAGAGAAGTATTATGGAAAATGTATTCAATGTAGGTGTGATAAATGTGGGACTGAAAGTGTGTTTCAATATGTTAGGTAATAACGATATTACATAATTTTTTGGGGAATGCGGATGGATAATTTCTGACTGGCAATTTCTAATTTGAATGTACTTTCACATAAAGAAAGTCTGGTTGGTGGTGTCACATCAAACTTTTGAAGTATTGCTTTTTCATTAACCTAATGTTCGACTGGAAAATATATTTTAAATTGCGTTAGTGAACAAACGATATATCTTTTATTCATGTAAGGATGAGGTGTGTATTATTTTTTTTTTATTTTTTTTGAGGTGATGCAATGTTTATAAGATGTAGAGATGAGAGTGGGCTTTTGGGACAATTAAAATTTGTTTTAAGGCATATTTGGGGGAATTAGATTATCATTACTCCTAATACACTTACTAATGTGATTATGAAAATTATATTTGGAACTTTCCTGATTTTAATAATGCAAAAGACATAATGTGCTCAAACAATATCTTCACTCATCTTTTTTAGTAAAGTTCATTTTTAAAGATAAAGTTACTGAACACATGCATGTTTAACTTGCTAGGTGGATGTAATAGAATCTCAGTGGAACGTCTTGCAAGCTCATCTTCAAAATTCTCATGATTTTACAGAACTGGTGGGCTTCCACCAAGAGTAAGTAATTTGGATGGTGTCAGTTCCCATCTAATTGTGCAGATTTGATTGTGATTCTTGTTTCCAAAATGTTAAAATCTTGATACAATTCGAAACTTTACAGGCTTGAAATCAGATATTTTTACTTGAAGAGTAAGCTCATATGAAGATGCTAAATATATAATGGATTTTTTTTAAAAAAAAAAAAAGAAAAATATAATTTTTATGTTGAGCTTATCAAAAAATTATGCAACTATGTACAATTTGTAATCAGAAGTTGCTAATGATTCTCTCTGTGGACTACCAAGTTTTTTCTTCTTTTATTTGGACTCCTAATATGGTACCCAAGATTTTATGATCTTTTCTCTGTTTGCAGGTATTTATCTGCACTAATTTCACAATCTTTCTTAGACATTGGTTCTGTGTCACGTATTCTTTATGGCATAATGAAACTTTGTCTGCAATTTTGCTGGAAGTTAGAGAACCAAGATGACAAAGAAAGCACTACTGAACTCGAACACATAGCTGAGGTACTATAGGCAACATATTACTTGAAAGTCATAAGCTGTAATTGATTACAAGACTAAGACGGATAAAATACTTACTCTTGTAATGGTCAAACTTTGGGTTGAACTGTGCAGGAATTCAACAAGAAGTCAAATTCTTTATACACTATACTACGCAGTAGCAGGATGGTTGGGAGTCAACGTGCCCCGTTTCTTAGGCGCTTCCTTCTGCGACTCAATTTCAATTCCTTCTTTGAGGTAAAAATGATGCAGGGTTGTGGGTACTTTGTCTTAAAAGCAGTGTGGGGAATATTCTTATTAAAGGTTTCGATTTGTGTATACAGAGAACTGCTAGAGGGGTGCTGAATGTTGCAAGACCTCGCCCAACACTTGCATCTGCAATGATTTAGCATTCTTTTTGCCTTCAGATGACATTCTAAGGTTGGCATGCTCGTCTTTTCAAGTTTTTTTTTTTTAGGCATTCATGGTCCCAAAACTATTAGCTTAATATTTTGATAGGTCCCTAAATTATTTTTTGTTTCAAAAAGTCCTTTTAAGTATCAACAATTTATTTCACGAGCTCCCTCAAGACAAAAATTAACACAATTTTTCGATTCACCTCAATGGTCCCATTAAATCATGGTTATGTCCACTTTTGTAATTTTATATATACACGAAAAAAAAAATCTCAAGTCATTCTAAGTACTCATTAGCTTAAGTATTGGGGGTAAAAACGACTTGCACAAAACACATATGAATATTAATGTACATATTATGTAGTGGGGCCGTTAAGATAAATTGAAATAATTTCGTCACGATAGACCCCCGTGAAATAAATTTCAATAGTTGAAGGACTCTTTAAAACAAAAAATAGTTCAAGCACTTAATCGAAACAAAAGTTGAATCAGGAAGAATTTTCCCGAATTCGTGATCACAGTTTGTGTCATTTAGATTGAAATTCTGTCAAATTTGAGATCTTTCGAAAAAATTATGTCCTATTCGCTGGATTCTAATTTGAATAGCATATGATATGGATGACCTTGTTGATAGATTCCCCTGTCTTCGTCCTCAGGCACTGCTGGAGATGATTTGATTGTTCGACTCGTTTTTTAGATGACCTGCGTGTCATGAATCATGATCCCGTTGCTGGGAATGGGTTTTATGATCAATTTTTCTTTTCTACACGATCAATCACTTCGAAATTTGTGGTTGTATAGTTTTAGTTTGTTTATACTGAAATCGTATCAGGTAGCAGTTGTGAAATTGACTAAAAGCTCTATATGGATTGCATTTGTTGTAGTTTTGAGATATAAAGTTTGTACAAGTGCGATTTCCACTTCACAGGACGCAAAACTGCAAACTGCGGTAAACTCCGTCCAACGCAGACGCAATTCCAGTGGCTAATCGCCACAACTGAACACATATTGTAATATAAATATAACTAGTGTAATAATTATGTGGGTTGTGAAAAAAATTACTTATTTATTAAGATTCTTTAATATAAAAAACTTAAATGTAGATATATGTAATTTATTGGAGAAGAAAATAAAAGAATTATTGGAAAAAAAATTAAAAATAAAAAAACCAAAATTATAGAATTTAAAAGGTTGAAACTTTTAAAAAATTCAAGGGAAAGTGAAGAGAGAGAGAATTTTGCACAAAGACCTTACTTTTATTTAATACTCCGTATATAACTAGACTAATAAATATATTTTCTAATTTTTTTAATAGATAGATTTAATTTTTTTTAAATACATTAATTACTAAATAATTTGAAAAATATATTATATAATAAAAAATACACTTACTATAATTTTTTTATAATTAATAAATAAAAATGTAATAAAGGATTAGTTAATTTTTTTTTATTAATAATAAAGGATTGACATTTCATTAAAAAAAATCTCAAATATTAGTATAATAGGGGATGTCATTAAATTTTGTCATTTTATGTCTTACTTTTTTTCTTCTAAATCAATACTTACTATTTTGTTTTTACAATCATTTTCATACTTTTCTTTTTAGATATCATACAATAACTTTCACTCTACTTCTCTTTAAATAGAAAACACTTTATAATATTCACCTCACAATATTCATAATTTTATACAAGATATCATTATTTTAGGGCTTACACATACACACAATTGATAACAAGTCAATTTTTTTTTTTTTATCCATAAAAACTTATACCCTCAAAATTATACTCATTATTACACTTTCTTTATATGTGTGTCACTTATATATTGTGGGACGCAGGAAGTATTTAATTACCTGCCATTTTTTTGTGTGTTGGAAAGTAATGAAAAATTTATAAACGGACGTAGATAATATTATTTTATTATAGTAGTATTTATTTATTTTCCATTCTAAAGCCTAGCATTTACCAAACACCAAAAAAACCATCCTTATTTCTGGGTAGTTGAGTACTGTAATAACCAAAAAAGTGGTTGGTACATGCATATCATTATTCAAATAAAAATGTCACATAAGAATCAAATTTTAATTAAAAAAATATTGTCTCACTCAATTTTCTCTCTTTTTCTATTTTTCCCCAAAAAAAATAAAAATTACATAGAGAGGCTGCTACCAAACACACCAAAACCCATACAAAAAACAGTAGAACACACTCAAGAGCTTATCATCAATTCATCTCTCCCCTCCATTTCTTCTTCATCCTCATCAATGGAGTCCAAAATCAACACCTCCGAAACCCCTGATGAATTCGAACCAGTCGACCAAACCCACAATCAAAATCAAAATCCACTCCCCCTCATTCCTTTTGCTTCAATTTCTCATTCTCTCTCTCTCTCCACCATCCTCCCTTCCCATTTCCTCCCTCCTAAACAAATCCTCCACAACCCACCCAACAAAGTCAGAATCCCATCTCAAATCTCCTCCCTTTCTCACTTTTCCATCTCATCTTCCCTCTCCCCTGCAAAGCCCTTCTTCAAATCCACCGTTTCAGCCAATCCTTTGCAAAACACTCTCACTTTCAACCCTCTCCGCCCTTCAAACCCTTCCGGCGCCGCAGCCGCCCGCCGCTCCGTCGTCGTCTGGTTCCGCAACGACCTCCGCATCCACGACAATGAATGCCTCACCGCCGCCAACGACGATTCCATTTCCGTTCTTCCAGTCTACTGCTTCGACCCTCGGGATTACGGAAAATCGACCTCCGGATTCGACAAAACGGGGCCGTATCGTGCTACATTTTTGATAGAATCTGTCTCCGATTTGCGGAGGAATTTGCAAGCTCGCGGGTCGGACCTCGTGGTCAGAATCGGGCGACCCGAGAATGTGTTGTTGGATGTGGTTAAGGCGGTTGGGGCAGACGCTGTGTATATGCATAGAGAGGTTTCGCACGATGAGGTGAAAGCGGAGGAGAAGATTGAGGAGGCTATGAAGGATGAGGGAGTTGAGGTGAAGTACTTCTGGGGAAGCACATTGTACCACATGGATGATTTGCCGTTTAAGCTGGAGGAAATGCCCACTAATTATGGTGGGTTTAAGGAGAAGGTGAAAGGGTTGGAGGTGAGGAAAACTATTGAGGCTTTGGATAAGATCAAGGGCTTGCCTAGAAGAGGGGATGTTGAGACTGGGGAAATTCCTTCGTTGATCGATTTGGGGCTTAATCCAAATGCAACAATGAGTCAGGTATGAATATGGATTCTAGCTGGTTTTATTGGTTTGGGAAGAATGAGGAATTGAAGTATTATGTTTTAGAGTTATCTGTTTTTGTGAATGATTGATTGCTGATAGGGAGTACAATATAATTGCATTTTTGTTTAGATGGTTTTTCGATTTTGATTCACCTGAGTTTGAATTTCATACTGATGTTGGGGCGTAGTACTTGGTATTTATCTATATAAAGTGATGAACTTGGTTTTGTATATCAACACTATGTTATTTTGTTGGGTTTTGATCTTTGGTAGTTGTGATCAGACAGAAGGTTGGGTATTGAATATTTGATTATCCTAAAAGTAAATTGATTAGGATTAGAATGTATGTTCCGAGATTATAGTGGGCGGAGGAATCCAGACTTCAGAATAGTATGAGATGTGAGTGTTATTGAGAGAATAAAAAGGAGAGTGGGTAGTAGGTGATAGAGTAATTTTTTATAGGGTGTAGTAGGTTGGATTTAATAGGGTTTCAAAATCCATCATTTTGAGTCTTGTTACAAACGGGGCTTGGGATCGCAATGTCCAAAGTCCTACCTGGCTAGTTGCGAAACAAACAATTCATGTTCTGTGTGATTTTGTGGGCAAGAATTGGTTACTTGTTGTATATGAACTTCATAGTAATTTGTTTTCCAATATGACTATCTAGTGAATTTTGAAACTGTTAGATAAAATGGTGATAATTTCAATATTATGATCTTATTGTATTGAAGAAAGCAGAAGGTTCTTATAAATCTTAAATTGCATTTTCATGTATTATACTGTATTTCCAGTTTTTTCTTCCATACTGCCATAACTTTATCCATTTAATTTTATTTTTTAATGGGAAAGGGGTTGTGCCTTTTCCAATGAATATGATTTGCCCACTGCGGGGGACTTCAAAATTTTAAGAGGCAGAGCTTCATGCATATATACTGTAATGTGAAATCCTAATACTCCCTCTGTCCCAGAAAACCTTTCGTACTTATTGTTCACCCACTTTTTAAAAAATATTATAATAAATAGAATTTTGAGATATAATTTAATAAAAAATAAATAAGTGAGTTGACTTGCGTATATGTATAGACCATAAAAATAATGACATTAAATGTAATATTGTAGATATTGTACGGGTGGAGTTTCTAAAGGACCGAAAAAGTAGGTGTGAAAGGTTCTTTGGGACGGAGGGAGTATAAAATATAAAGTCCCTGCAATAAAAATGACATGTCTTGTAAATTCACTATCTAAAATAAAAAATTGTGGACATAAGTCGAATGAGATAATTTTATCTTCTTTCTTGTGTATAGAACTAAATTCATTCTTATTGTTTCCTGTAGAGTGGAAAAGCAGCTGCTAATGCTTCTCTTGTGGGTGGTGAGACTGAGGCTATGCAGAGACTCCAAACATTTGCAGTTGAATGCAAGGCAAAACCGAATAATGGATCTAAGGATGGAGCCAATGATAGCATCTATGGTGCAAATTTTTCATGCAGAATATCACCTTGGCTAGCCATGGGATGCCTTTCTCCTCGTTCCATGTTTGACGAGCTGAAAAAGTCTGCTTCCAGGTACTCTAATTAGTGCCTCTTTCCTCCCTCTCTTGTCTGCAGTTGGTGGTGTTCTTACAGCATTTGCTGATTCCTAAAAAATACATGCCAATCTCACCTTTTTACAGCGTGATGTCTAACAAGAAAAATGATGGAAATGGCACGACTGATACTGGAATGAACTGGTTAATGTACGAGCTTTTGTGGCGAGATTTTTTCAGGTTAGTGAATGCTTTAAACCCTTTGGAACTTGCTAAGGTTTTATGCATTAGTTGACTCTAGTCTAGTTAGAGTAAGAATTCATTTTGGTCCCATAACTTTTGTCTTTTCCATAATTTGTCCCAAGAAAAGTTAAGTTTCAATTTATTCCCAAAACACATTGGTCTGAATCTGATTTTGGTCCTAGAGTTGCTGAAATTTGAAGTATGACTTCGTTTGGCACATTTTTTGGACCTTTTGTGGGAAAGGCAAACGCTATGGGTCTATTTTTACACCTCACGTGCCAAAAAAGTAGTACCCCAAAACAACGCTGTTCTTAACTTTCGGGACTTTGGGACCAAAATCCTGCCCATTCAAGAGTTATGAGATTAAATTGAAAAACACAAATTTTGCAGAAAAGATTGAAGTTACGGACCATGTATGACACACACTTTTCTTTTTCCTCAGATTCATTACCAGGAAATACAGCTCCTCAAAACAGAAGAGTACTGCACCAGCAACTGCTTGTACAGGTGCTACTGCTACTGCTTGAATACAAAAATTGACAAAAAAAGAAACAAGACTGAGTTTCTGAGACTCTTGTTGTATCTTACATTCAATATTATGGTACCATTGATTGTTGGAATGAGGATGATCAAAATAATTTTCTCAACTAAAACGAAACGAGCAACCATCGCGATTGGTCTAGATTTTGGGCGGCTTTTGAGTGAACTTTCCTTTTCTTCCATTCCTAAAAGCAAAAGCAGGCTATGAGTTTCACCTTCATTGGTACTCTTTATTTCTGAATTACTACACTATTTGGTTTATAAGTGATTGAATGTTCATTTAGTTTCCATTTTACCAAACATCTACATATAAGAGTTTATAGTAATCTTGAATTACAAATTTCTTTTGGATGTTCATCAATATGCCGGATTGGTGATTGACCACAACAAATTGGTGCAATTTCATTTAGTAGAGGAGAGGAGTTGGCCCTGTATTAATAATGTCAATATTATAAATGAAATTTGAGTGTTCTGTAATTTGATTTATTATTGATATTTTATTTTTATTGTATACGTTATTGATATTCTATTATTATTGAATTTGAAATTATTTTTATTATATATTATTAATATGTACTCTTTTTGTAACCAAAGTGATTATTTTTTAAAATGTTAACATTTTACTTTTTTTTTTCTTTTTAAATTTCTTTTTAAATTTCTTTCTACTTTTATCATTTTTTACTAACTCAATACTATTTTAATATAATATTTTTTAAAATTTGTGCAAAAAGTAAAGGAATAGATTGTAGAGGAGCAAGGGAGTAATCCTTGAATTACTTTCATTAATCTTTGAATTGACATCGAAAAGTGAAAATGACATTTAAATTGCAAATGAAATGAAGAAGTCAAACAAAATGATATCGGTGGACATTCAAATCCAAACCAGTTGCCCAATGATTTTTTTTTATGCCACGGTATTCGATCCAAAGATCGACCAATTCCATCATCCCATTGCAGGGCCAGTTGCACAATGAATTGATTTACCCTATTCTTTGTAAGAGAAGATCGGGTATGATATACTATAATTTGGTATGGAGCAAGCAATAAGATATACTCCTGTATTGCTCACCAAGAATAGTGTAGTAACTATATTTCTCTTCATGTATTATAATGGAAGACCAAATTGGTCAAATAAAGCCTGAAACACGTAAAGATGACAATACAACAAAAATAAGCCATAGACACATGAAATACGCACAAGTAAGCCAGGCCCAGAATCTTGGACCTCCGAGTTCTGCGCCCAGAGTCAGGCGCCTAAAAACCAACACTGCAATACAAGCTATAGATGTAGCGAAGAAGACGAGCAACGAGAAGCTGAGGCCAGCTGCATTCTCTATCTTCAACGCTTTGTTGTAAGCGATGTAGTTGTATAGCGTGTTGATTAGCCAAGGCACGCCTATCCCGATATAAATGTTCACCGAATTGCTACAGATAATGAGATGCTGGATCAGATAATTGTGACTTATTTTTTGCAAATTTAGCTCAAAATTCTGGTAAGCAACCAGAATTTGAGTATGATGCTTAATGAAAACTAAAAGAACCTGCAAGTGATATTAGCAATGGCAGAGTCTGCTGTTAGTTGGCGCTCCGCTGCTATCTTACTTGCCATTAAATCTGGCCATGATGTTCCAGCAGCCAACGCTGTAAATGCTATTACGTAAGCATTAATACCTGCATATTTGACATTACAAAGCGTTACTAGCTAAGATATATATGAAAGGACAAGGACTACTGAAAACATCAAAAGCAAGCCGTAGCTTCATTCATGAACCTGTGACGCAGCTTATTACATCTGTAAGCATGGTCACAATGTAAGCTATCCCACTGATGAAAATTAATGAGAAAATGAAAGATATCCATCCATGAGCAATCTGATATGGAGGTACAAAAGCAAACACAATTCTCCATGGTGCACGAAGCAACTCCCAGAATCCCTTGGCTAGCCTTAGACATGTGTTGTTCATTTTTCTTGATTCTGGGCTTTCTAACTGATCAAGGACAAAAGCAAAGTTTTCAACAAAGAAAAAGTTCTAAAATAGTGTCAAACATGAATTTCAGAAAACATAGTACCACAAATGCATCAATGAACTGCTGCTTCCATAATGTGAGCAAGTTATCTTTATCAGGAATCTCTTTGCTAGATTGCTCTGAAGATTCAGCTACATCAGTATCAGGCAACTTTTGATATGGATCTGAAGATTATGCGGAGACATTAGAAATCGCAAATTAAACATTGATGCCACACAATATCGGATATAACTGCATTTTCTGAAGGCAGCAACCAAAAAAATTAAAAAGAAAAAAGTGAACTTCTTTCAGTGCCTTTTGCAGCACATTGATGTACATACAGCAGGTTACTAATCCTTAGATTGATCTTGTTATCTTTGTATGAGAACAATTTGGCAGTTGTGAATATTATTTGAATGAATGCTCTCTGTGCTTAGGTCTATAGTATCTTGTTACCAATAGTATTATGAGGAATTTTCTCAAAAACTAAATATTGAGAGCAATGCAAACAACCAAATAGTTTAAATTAGTCAAATATGTTTTATTCACCAGTGATCTGAACACAACATCTTAAGCAGACACAAATTTTAAATCTCTCATATTAGAGAATCATTATCCATTAAAACAGAGAAACAAATATGCATACATGAAGTTAATTACATCTTACAGTAGAGAAAATATATTGGCCTAAGAACTGCTCACTTGAGCAGTTTCTACAATAAAACAACAACCTAATAATGAAGGTACAGTAGCAATACTATATACTCATTATCTGGTGTCAAATAATTACAATTTGTGTTTTGCAATATAAAGTGAGGGAATAAAGAGATCATTTAAAACTCATGGTTGAAACAACCCTTGTTTTAGTATCAAGTCAACAATTTGTAAACATGAAAAGGAAAAGGGAGAAAAAGTAAACGTACAACATAGAAAACAAAATGAGCTCCATTGCTAAAGATTATGTGTTACCTTGATGGATGGAGAAAATGTCAACCACGTTCCTGTGTTCATATTCATCATCAAGGATTTCAGAGTAGTTATCACGAGCCGCGTTTTGATCCCTGCATGGAGCAGTTTCCTCTGGTACCCATTCTTCTGGCCTCTCTGATCTTGGTCTGATTAATGAACGTGAAATCAGCAAGTAAAAAAAGATCATGCATTTCTTCGTTTACTTTCAGGACAAATCTCAAATTTCAGGTAATTAGTTATGTTGTTGGGAGGAAAAACATTGAGTTCATCAACCGAAGGCCTACATTGGGAGAGACAAGTAGGGCCAACGCTTATCTTGAGCATAGGCATGTATTAAAAGTAGCCCATATTGCAACACTGTCAATAAAGCTTCCCAGAGTGTGATCTCATTCGGTGTCCACACCTGCAAATTTAAAGCTGTTTGAAACCACAAGTAGTTTATGTTCTAACGCAAACTTGCAATGCGAATGAAATTGTCTTCGCAGAATGTGATGCAGTGACGACGTATAATAAAGAAGATAAATACTTAGAACACAAGAACACACACCAACTCTGTTGATTCACAGAATAGCCGGAAAAGTTATAACCTCAACTATGTTGATTCACGAACAATGCCGTAAAAGAGATATTGAGATTAAAACTCTTGTTTTTTTCATTAATCAAATTCAACTCCCTAATAACAATATAGAACCCGTCTATTTATAATACAGTACGAAATAACTCAGTGAACAAGAAACATCAGTAAATCCTAAATAGAATAAAATCATAAACATAAATACCAAAATCTAATTATTTTGTCGTGTCATCATTATCATAAATAAACAAATTTATCACCATCATGATTAGTACACTTCTACTATCATCATCACCAAGTGCAGATGGTCTGAGTACACTTCAATTTTCTCCTTATTCCTATTGATGTGAATCGAATTGTAACAGCTTCACAATTACTCAAAATAAGAAAAGAGGATAATTATATGCAATTTCTATTATTTTCCTTCTGTTCTACAGTCTTGATTGCAAGAGAAATTACAAACATAAAGACCTAATTTTAAAGGCTGTTGGAGCAACTTGGAGGCTACAATAATGTCTTTGAAGACAAAGGATTAAAAAGTAGGCATCATGAGTCAGACAGGCTTGTTAAATCTGAAAAAGGATCCAGGAAGTCTAATAGAACCAATCATATAAACAGATAACATTTTCTAACATTGATATTCCATTATTTCAATTCTATGCAGTGAAATTGGGCTAAGAATAAAAAAATTGTTACCTCCAATGTTATATATAGCCAGATGTAAGCCCAGAAAGACCAAAAGAGCTCTACAAGCCAGACTCCAATGTCTGATATCTTTTTCAGCTCTCCAGCTTTAGGAACCACAACACATACGGCATGGATCGGAAACAAATCAAAAGCAGCAGAACCAACAAGTGTTCCAGGACCTAAACCTGTTAACCAAATGATTGTAAAACAAATTGACAAATGAAAAAAAAGGTTCTTGATGGAAAGCAGCACAATATTAAAATAAAAAAAGGCAAAATGAGAGAAAAATAGTTTTAAGAAATCTCTTCCATGATACCCTCACAACTTATCAACATCCCATCACTCAAAACAGGGCAAATACTGATTTACGAAAACTGGATTTCTTGCCATATTGAATACTGACGTTAAGAATCAAAACAAGTCCATTCAACAGTTTTATGAAAGCACAATCACATTTCCATATCATAACTTAACATCTGCCAACAATGAAGTTGATGCAGCTTCCTTGAAACTGAAATGTAAATGTTATTGATCAAAGAATTTTAGACTGGAAGGATACATGATTCAGAAAAGAGGAAAAAAAAAGGATGAGTTAAGTGAAACCTCAGAATTTCTGAAAAACTTCTAAGAATTGTTTTAAGAAGAAACTTACATAGTGCCTTCTAGCATTACTTCGAAAGACTTTGATCCATCAGAAATGACATACCCAAGAATACAAAGTTGATTTAATATGAACAATTATAAAAGAACAAAAATTAACATAAAGCAACCGACTTTCAAAAGTGAAAACTCAAGGCACTTTTAGCTCTTCTTCAGAATTTAATATAAAATCTATAGGGGTGTTTGTTGGTCAATCCAGATTATCAATGTAATATGCAACATGGGAGAGAGAGAGAAACCTCCAGCATACAAACTCCCAAGATTCCTAAATGCATCAATGGTGGCCAAAGAAATCTGTGGGAAGCTAGTCCCAAATGCCAGCAGTGTGATGTCAGCAATTGTGTAATTCCAAACCTTTTGGTGTCTGATAATTTTGATATTAGTGCAAGGATCTATCTCTTCCACTGTTCGAGTATGCTTAACAACACGTTCCATAGACCGGAAGAAACGAGCAGTTATAGCTGATAATCCAATAAAACAGTACGCAAGAGCCATAAAATACAAGAAGCCCCGAAAAACATTACCAAGCTTAGTTTCATCACGGAAAAGAAAATACAGTTGGCATTTCTCAGTTCCAAAGATATTGGGACCTCTGTATATGTTTTCAACAGTGCTATTATCAAGAGGGCCCATCTCGATAATGTAGTTTAACTTTCAGACTTCAACCATACCACGGGATATTCCTCCCGAACAAATAGAGAACCTATTGCATAATCAGAGGTCATTATTAAGGCCATACAAGTAAACATTAGAATTTGAAGCAGCATGAAACTAGAATCATTTGCAGAACCATGTAGCTGAGCAGTGTAATGCACAGGCATTATCAAGATTTGTTATGAAGCTTTTTTTTTTTGGTATAAGCATGCCTAGCGGCTACCTTGATGCTTTACTCATAATGGAAACTTGTAGGTACTAAGTACCAACTATACATAAGACTAAGAGAACAACAAAACTTGTAAAAACATGAAAACAGAAAACTAAAAACAACCATTGCCGAACAAGAACACAGTTCCTCGACACAATCAAAAGGATACCAATACTATCAAATATCAGTACTTTTTGTGCTGTGTGGTTCTATAATTTCTAATTACATATGTCTATAACACTAAACTTCATAGCACTTTATGCAGACAATCTTTCATGACCTAACACTACTAATGAGCGTAAGTATGATGCCAATTATACTTACACCGAAAATCAGATCAAAGATACACGGCAGCAATTAATCAAGGTCACACCATTTTTTTAAAGGTAGAATAATGCCCAGGAGTATGTATAATCAAGCAGCTCAATCATCTCTACCAAGTACCACACCAACTTGACCAATAAAAACCAGAACTATCCAGACTTTTGGGAAAACGACACATTTTAGTCAGCGATAACATCCATTTCCATGGATGAAAATACAATTTAGATTAAAATTAAACAAACAAGAGAAGAGGCGAAAACCTACCGCCGCCGGAAAGCGATTGTCCGGCGGCGAGATCCGCCGCCGGAAACACGACTGAGCAGCGGCTATGAGTATGCCGAGGCAAGTAGCAGGCAAATTTGCATGGAATTGAATGGAAATCTCAGCTCTTTTGAATGATGTTCTTCAGTTTTTCAACATTAGTACTCCATCTATTTTTGTTCTGTTTACACCGAAACCGAAAATCTCAGTCGTAACCACAAGTCTACAATACAATAGCACAGTTGGCAGTATCCCTCCATTGATTCCATTCCCCTATCCGGTAAGTTTATAGTAACTACATTTGAAATCATATTATGCAATGTGTATCAAATTAAAGATTATAAAAAGAAAATCTTTAATTTGATAAATAACAGTATTTTGAAAACATACTTGATACAAAAAGTTATTAGTATAATTTATAATTTGAATGGGAAAAATTAAATATTTTATATCGGAAAGTAATTTTGACGGGTGAAATAATAATTTTATAGTTTTGAGAGACTATTAGTAAGATAGAGGGAAAAAAAGTTAAATTATTTGTTATGGTGTAATTGGGTACGAGTATGAATCAATTAGTGGATCAAAACTCTCTTTAATTTTCTAGAGAAACCCTATATTATTTTAGTTGCTAAGTTTAAAATCTTCGAGGAAATTGAAGTTTGTATGATGAACATTATATAATGCGTTTTAATTTTAAAATTTGAATTTTCTAATTTTATATACTTAATTCATTCATTTAATTTTATTTGCTTCAAGATTGATTGTATGTTATTTATTTATAAGAATTGAGATCGCGTTGATATATATACACATAAAAAATTTGGCCCATAGAGCGTAATGACCAATATTATATTTAACATAAAAACTAAATTCCAATGTAGATATTAAAAAAAAAAAACATTTTAACTTAGTAGTAATATAGGAATATAATCTTATATACATAAAAATAAAAGCAATTATTATAATGAAAGCAAAGTCAAAGTTACGAAAATCCAATTCTTATTTATAAAGAAAGTAGAAAATCAACCTCCAGGAAAACTTGAGAAAAAGTATACATTGAATTAGAAAAAACAAATAAATGGGGGAAGTGCAAATGGAGGCATCAAGGGCCCACGATGCAGCCCATGGTAAGAATTTTTTTAAATGCAAGAATCACGTGATACAATAAGGTGCTGTTTGGTTAGGGATGGTGGTGGATGGGGATGGAGATTAGAAAAATAGGAATGGGGTAATTCATGAATGAATAGTAATTGAATAAAAATTGTGTTTGGATTGAGATTGGCGTGGATGGAAAACTTTATGTCAAATCAAGTAGGAGAGAGAATAAATGTGTGAAAGAAAGTAGGAGAGAGAATAAATAGAATAAATATGGGAAAGAAAAGTAGGAGAAAGAAAAGTAGGAGAGAGAATAAATGTGTGAAAGAAAAAAAAAAAAAAAGATGTGATTGTATAAAAATAGGTATGTAGATATATTATAGGGGTGGATGGATATTTGGATGGAGAGAGATGGGACGGGGGATGGCCCAATCCCAAACCAAATCCGGATGGGCCAATCCCAAACCAAACACACCTTAAAGTTGAATAATCAAACGACGAATAACCACTTGGGCATGTTTCTTTTGAAACTATCCGGATGGGCCAATCCCAAACCAAACACACCCTAAAGTTGGATAATCAAACGACGAATAACCACTTGGGCATGTTTCTTTTGAAACTATTAATCCGGACCGTCACCCATCCTCTTTAACTTGAATCGAGGTTTCACATTCGAATTTCTCCATCTACCCCAAAAAATACACATATATTCTACTATTATAATAATACAACATCATACATATTTACACAATTGATTTGACATGAAATTACATTATATAATACAATATTCACTCTTATACAATTTATTTGATATAAAGTTACACCACATCCTATTCAAAATCTCAAAACAAACACATAATCAATAATTTAGGGGTGGCAATTTTCGACACAACACGATAGCACGATACGAATCCGACACGAAAATTGCGGATTAGTGTTTGACCTTATTGGGTTCGTGTCGTTATCGGGTCAACCTGATAACGACACGAAAATTTCGTGTCAGGTTCGTGTCAACCCGTTAAGCACGATAAAATTAACAGGTAACCCATTAACCTGTTAACAATACGTTAACCTGTTATTTACTTGATATGACACGACACGTATCTGATAATAACACGATAATTTTTTATATTTATATAAATATATTATTTTTTATATATTTAATACAATTTTAAATTGATTTATTTTCTTATCGTGTCGTTATCGTGTTGTTATCGTGTTACGTGTCGTTATCGTGTCGTATCACGTCGACACGAAAATTATCGTGTTGTTATCATGTCGTGTCGACACGAAAATTATCGTGTTCGTGTCGTATCGACACAGATCCTTATCGTGTCGTGTTCGTGTTTGGCCTTATCGTGTCGACACGAAACACGACACGATAGCACGATTTGCCAGCCCTAATCAATATTCATCATCCAGAATTTCCCGATCCCAATTTCTCCTGTCCTACATAATCCCAAAACAAACATCCCCTAAATGAAATCACTTATATTATTAACGAATGTAACATGAAATAGTAAAACATAAAAAATGATACAGATTAATGGAACCGATCAAGAACCGCAAATTTAAATTAAATGCAAACTTCAATCTACGACACAAAAAACACAAACATCAATAACCAGCCCTGAAAATAAAGCACTACTGCTTGAGAAGAAAGGCACACCTTGCAACTACAGTTCAAAAAGGGATCCACTGTTACTGAATTAATAATTTAATTGTATAGAATTCAAGCAATGTAAAGTAACATATCAACCAAAACTTAGGGAATGTCGAAAATTTGAGACAGATACTGAACCCGACGACATAAATTGATCCAAAACAAAGGTGTTTAGTCTTCTTCCTCTCCCTCTTGCTCAGCAATGTTGAAGTAACGCAGTTCATAAACATTGCGGTCTTTGTTGGAAGCGATCACTCGAAGCCAATCCCTTACGTTGTTTTTCTTCAAGTACTTCTTAGTCAAATACTTGAGATACCTATAGATAGAAAGATATTTATACCGTGAAAATGAAAACTGTTTACCCTTGGATTAGGCAAAATCAAAGACAAAGAGCATAAGAACACAAGTGGAGAATTCATAGCTTAATCCCCGTACATCATCAAATGTAACATAATTTTTACATTTGCAAAATACAAGTAAAATACACATCACCTGCGCAATGGTTCAACAAAAATGACCTCTTAGCAAAAAACTACTCAGAACCAGGACAATGACTAAACAGAGCTGCACAAGCTAGTTCATTCCAAAAACACTATTTGGTGAACTATGTGCAAAATAAATGAGCAAAAGCTTCACTTGCGTTTGCAGCACCAAAATTTCAAGGAAACATAATTCATTAACAACAAACAACAAGTGAGACAGTTCATCAAGTGACAAACTTCCCAAAGCTGCACAACCTAGTTTATTTCAAAAAAACTATTTGGAAAACTATGAGCAAAATAAGTGAGCAAAAGCTTCACTTGTGTTTTAATGCAGCACCAAAATTTAGATGAAACACAATTCACCAACAAAAAACAACAAGCGAGACAGTTCATCAAGTGTCAAACTTCCCAAAAAAGCAATGCCTTTATATTAGAAACTATCATGAATGGGTCAAACAATGTAACTTTAGTAAATATAACCAAAGCACCTAAATGCACTGTCACAACTCTTTTTATATCATTTAAAAGAACCCGATTGATTTTGAGTCTTAAATGCTAGCTTACTCCAACACAATATTGCTTATGATGTTGTATATATGCATTATCTAGTTCATCTGTAAAATTCACAATCAAACTTTGCGGCTAGTTAATTAAGAAAGCTCTTTATTCTACATTTTTTAGTGATTTTTGTGAACATTGTAAGAATGGGAGATGACTTTACTATTAATACTCAAGAATGACAATATACATATCATGAAGGGGGCAGTACGTAACACTCTACACAAATTCGGGCATGGCTTTTTTATTCTTATGTAAACAACAGCTGCAAGTATATTTCAAGTCTCTGTTGCAATTTAATATTGAATTGCTATTGAATTTTACAGAATACTTCCCTTTTACTTTATCATACTAAATCCAGCATCTGAAAAGAGCATATTTATATATTCGAGCAACAACAGCATATATACAAGTCTTAGGCATTAAAAGCTCCAATGAAGCCCATCAAGCTTGTAATGTCACACAACAGGCACATTGCAAAAACACAACACAGGCACAGCATAGCACAGTCCAAGCAAAATCCTCGAAATGTGAAAACAAATCCACATCTTACACATAAAGAAATACAAAACTAAAATCACCTTTTAGAGAAAGTGGAATCGGCGGTTACGGTAATCTTGTTCTTCTCACGAGTGATGGAAACGGAATCACCGAGAGCGCCGGCTTTTCCTCCGACCTTAATTCTCTCCTGTAGGAACTTCTCGAGCGAAGCAATCTCCATAATCTTGTCATCCACCGGCTTCGTGCAGTCGATCACGAAACTCACACCCTTCTTCTTCCCGCCTTTGGCTCCCGCTGCCGCCGCACCTTTGCTCATCTTCGCTGCTTTCCTGCAACCAAATCAACGAATTCGATCCAGAATTCCAAGAATTTGATAATACGTGTGTGCAATAACGGAGTAGTAGTTTAAGGGACAATCGGAGTTAAACTGGAAGAGAACTTACGATGGAGTCAGCCGCCGACTTTGTGAAGTGTGTGTAATTTGGAAAGGTAGTGAACGGTATAATGAGGGAGGAAGTGCTGCTGTTTAGGGTTTTGAATTGTTATCGGGTTGAACCGGGTCAGGTAACCTTTTGGGTCTAATCTGGTGCTGCGGGTGCATGGAATTAATCCGATCCTTTGATCCAACGGCTCTCCAAAGTCTAGTATACACTATTGATTAAAAATAAAAGTTGTTAAGTGTATTTTAATTTTTACTTAGACAAATTGTCTCTGTTTTAACTAATTTTAAAATTTTACTCCTTATTTGCACACTTTTTTATTGAAACATTACAAGATTATTGCCACATTTTTAATATAAAAATACCTCACAAAATTAATTATCTTTCAACATTATTTTATTTTTAAAATTGTTACTTTTTTTTATCTACATTTTACTTTTTACACACCAATAAATCCGCTTAACACATCACTAAATCACATAAAATACTCATTTTTTATCTGACATCACCAACCACTAAATCTTTTTTTTTTTTTAAATGTGTCAGTCAAATCGTGCAAGTCATTTCAGAACGAAGGAGTAATGAATAGTGATTGATCGATTGTGCGTAGTTATTTTGAGATTTTAAATAGAATATGATTAAATTGTATGTCAGATTAATTTGTGTGAAAGTGAATAATTTAATAGTAGAGTTTTTAGTTATTTAATTTTAGGAGTAGATGTAACTGAATGGTAAAATGTAAATTTTAAATTTTGAACTAGAACAAAACAGTAAACATAACATCTTATTTCAATCGATCTGAAAGAGGTTGACAATAAGTTCTTTCAAAATGGACTATTTGTCCCTCTGTTAGAGGTGTTCCAAACATGTCTGCGATCGAGTAAATAGTTCTACGAACGAATGGATCGTATTGACTTAAAGGTCCAAATGATCAACTCTGCAATCAGTTGTTAGAATCAATAGGTCTTCAAATTGTTCATTTGAAAAAATGAAAACCCTTCTTATTGGATGAGCATGATACTTCCCGAAAATCAAAATTCTTGATCAATGGAGAAACGCCCTTTTTGTTGAATGAAACATAATATATTATGTAATTTTTTTTCAACATACACCACTAATATTATGACTTTGTAAAAAATAACATTATAAGTTGTTGTAATATTAATTCTTACAAAATAATAATATTAGTGAAGTATAATAAGTTTTTTTTAGTACTAGTTTGATTTGTTAGATAGGATAAATATATTATGATAGAATTTAATGGGATTGCACTATTCACAAATTAAAATATTGAACTAATTTGAAAACACCCTTAACATAGGGTCGGTTTTAGAGAGAAGAGAGAGCTTCTCCCTTCTTCACCGGCCTCCGTCGCCGTCGCAGATCCGTCGTTCACGTTGCCGTCATCGGTAAATTCCGGTCCGGGTTTGGACCGGTTGGACCGGATTTTTTTATTTTTTAAAAATTTTTAATTTTTTTTTTAAGTTTATGGAAGCAAGAACAAAATTGATGAATTTGTGTATGAAAAAATTAAAGTGTTTGCTCTTCATTACGCCAATGTGAATTTTATTTACATTATTATTAATGATCTTTTAACCATAAAATAAATTAAATATGTTTGTTAAATTATATATTTACAAAAAATGTAATAGATCTCAACACATTTTCACCAATTACTTGGTTTTGAAAAATAATTGAGAGTGCATTAGTAAAAAATAAAATAAAAAATAATTAAAAAAATTCTGGTCCAAACCGGTCCGGACCGGACCGGAATCCAAAATTTGCCGGACCAGAATCTAATCGGTCGTTCCGGTTCCGGTCATTTTTTCTAGAGATGTCTATCGGGCTGGCCCTAGCCCTATAGGGCCAGCCCTACAGGGCTGCGGGCTAAACGGGTTAGGGCCTTAACCGGTTCATATTTAACGGGCCTACAATTGTTGGGACCTAACCCTAACCCTAGCGGGTCACGGGCTAAACGGGCCACTAACGGGCTACAATAATTTTTTTTCTTTTAAAATTAAAGGTCTCAATTGTCACGTCCAACAAGCAAATAAAATAGAAAAATACATAATTAGTTAATGATTAGTAAATGAGAAAAAAAAAAGTATAATTTAAACACAATTCTAGAACTCATTACTCCTTAATATGACCAAATAAAGTTAAACAAATATCATAATTTAATAAAAAAATAGTAATAATGACTAATGGATGGTAATGTGCTTCTTAATGCTTATAGTTATGGTTATTGGTAAAATGACCCAAAATTTGTTCTTAGGTTATTTATTAAAAAAAAGAAAAAAAGGTAACAACTCGGGCTAGCGGGCTGGCCCTGTAGCCCTGCGGGCTGGCCCGGTTTAGCCCACGGGCTAACCGGTCCGGGTCAAAAAAGCCCGGTTTTAAACGGGCCTATAATTCATGAACCCTAACCCTGTATTTTTCAGGGTTAAACGGGCCAGCCCGGTTAGCCCGGCCCGGATAAACATCTCTAATTTTTTCGGTCCGATTTTTTTTTTTTAACACTCCTATCTTAATGTCAATCAACATTCAAATCCCTCTGATTATGTTATTCATGGTCAAATGGAGGGCCCGAATTAAATGGCATCAATGCTACATCTCAGGAATTGACTCAAGTCATTAACGCTCTCCACAACAATCCAATCTTTGAGGAATACTCTTCATACTTACTCAAAGGAAAAGACAATGATACCCTTGAAGAGGAAAGAAAGAGAAAATGAGGCATGATGGTGATCCACGAGGAAGCTTCTGAACATAATGATAAATCATTTTTTATCGGCAGGCCCGGGTTTCGAGGCCGGCCGGAACCAATGATCGTGTTAAGTTAGAACTGTAGAGGATTGGGCCAACCCGCTACAGTTCTCGCCCTCTGCGAGCTTGCTAGAGCTCGAAGGCCAGATGTTATTTTTCTTTCGAAAACTATGTCGCTTTCTAATAAACTAGAGGATGTTAGAATAAAATTGAATTTGCAGTCTTGTCTTGCTATTGATTGTAACGGCCACAGTGGTGGTCTTGCTATTTTATGGAGAAATACAAACACATGCACTATTTTGAGTTATTCGAGCAATCACATCGATGTTACTATTTCAGATAGGTGTGGAGACTGGAGACTTACGGGATTTTATGGCTACCCTAATAGGGCCCAACGTTCACTATCCTAGAACCTGCTTCGACTCTTGGCGGGGCAAAGTAATCTCCCGTGGCTCTGCATCGGGGATTTTAATGATCTTTTGACGGAGCAAAACAAGAGAGGTCGAGTGGAGCACCCTACCTGGTTATATCGGGGCTTTAGAGAAGTCGTGGCGGATTGTGCACTTACGGATGTTGATCTGACCGGTTACCCCGAATATAGTGGAAGAAAGGCTCGACAGGGTACTAGGCACTCCAGCATGGCACTCTAAATTTCAGAATGCTAAATTGCTTAATTTGGTGGCCCTTGTGATCACAACCCTATTCTTATGATTACTGAGCCACCCTCATATGGGACCCAAAGACAACGATTTCGCTTTGAGAATAAGTAGCTGCACGAAAATGATCTTCCCACTGTGGTGCATCGGGCATGGACAGGTTTTGGTGATCTAAATCTGGTTCGACGATTATCAGCCACTTCAGAGACTTTAAATGATTGGGGCAGGCATAAAAATAACGCTATGCGAGAAAACAGAAAGGAGGTAGAGAGGGAGATTGAACGCTTGCAAGGCAGGGACGATGCGAATTCGGTTGCCCGGTTTGTTGAGTTGCGGAAATATCTTGCTCAGCTTCTCCTAGATGAGGATATTTATTGGAGACAACGAGCCAAGGTGTTCTGGCTAAAAGAAGGGGACTTAAACACACGCTTCTTTCATCAGACGTCCTCGGCGAGGAAAAAGGCGAACAAGATTACCAGCTTATTTGATCAGGTGGGGTTATGGGTGGAAGATCAGGCTGGATTATGTGGTATCGTCCAAGAGTATTTTTCTGATATTTTCTTGGATAACGAGAATAACGACGGAGTAGAATCAGCCCTGCAGTCCCTTAATCTAGTTATTACAGAGGACCAAAATACTGCACTGACGAAGGCACTCACGAAAGAAGAATTTTACCTTGTTGTCTCACAGATGCATCCAGACAAATCCCCTGGTCCGGACGACTTCAATCCGGCTTTCTTCCAAAAATTATGGAACACAGTAGGTACGGATGTATTCAATACCAGTAATTTGTGGTTATCCCAAAATTATTTTCCAGCAGAGTTAAATGACACACAGGTGGTCCTCATCCCAAATGTGATAATCCCACTTATATGAAAGACCTCCGTCCAATTTCGCTTTGCAATGTTGTGTATAAAATTATTTCTAAGGTTTTATGCAACAGATTGAAGGTGGTTCTTCCTTTCTTGATTGATAAAGCGCAATCTACATTTGTTAGTGGGCGTACGATACAGGACAATATTCTGATAGCCTTTGAAACAATTCATGCGATGCGCAATCATCGATCTGGAGATACAGGAGACGTCGCACTCAAAATCGATATCAGTAAAGCCTATGATAGAGTTGACTGGTTCTATCTAGAAAGGATCTTACAAAGACTGGGATTTTGTGAGAAATGGGTGCAATGGATGATGCTTTGTGTCAGATCAGTGAGATACTCTTTCCAAGTTAACGAGAATTTGGTGGGGCCTTTGATCCCGTAACGAGGACTACGGCAAGGGGACCCCCTATCCCCATACTTATTCATCCTTTGTGCTGAGGGATTGTCCTCATTAATTCGACGTGCTAATAGTGAGGGGAGTTTGAATGGGATAAGAGTTTGTCGACGAGCCCCAAGAATATCGCATCTACTCTTCGCGGACGACAACCTCCTTTTCTGTCGTGCCACGATTAAAGAAACCTCCACTTTGAAAAAATTATTAGATGACTATGTGGTGGCGTTTGGGCAGACCATCAACTACGGGAAGTCGGGCACTTTTTTTAGCCGGAATGTGAGTATAAATCAACAGGAGGCTGTTCGACACATCTTTGGGGTTTATGGGCAGCTGAACACGGGACGTTACCTAGGGCTTCCTTCTCTAATTGGACGGGGAAAACGTGAGATTTTCTCTTATCTAAAGGACCGACTATGGAATAGGTTGCAAGGTTGGCGAAAGAGGAAAATCTCGAAGGCTGGGAAGGAGATTTTAACTAAGGCAGCAGCACAGGCCATCCCGACTTACTGTATGAGCTTATTCTTGATCCCACAAATTCTAGTTGAAGAGCTCCAATGGATGCTTAACTCTTATTGTTGGAGTTCGGGTGGATCGGCCTCTGGAATTCGCTGGAGAAAGTGGGGTAATATTTGTACCCCAAAGGAACAGGGGGGGTGGGTTTTCGTGATCTCCACATTTTCAATATTACCATGCTTGGCAAAATTGGGTGGCGGCTTCTAACTAATTATGAATCCCTGGTTTGTAGGGTCATTAAAGCAAGATACTTCCCGAATTCGGATTTTCTATCAGCTACCCTTGGCGCTAACCCAAACTTTACATGGAGAAGTATCATTGAATCCCAATACATCATTCGGCGAGGCACGCGATGGAAGATTGGGTCTGGCCTGCATATTCGAGTATGGGGGCAGCCATGGATTAATAGTGAGCGCGACTTCTGGATTCGATCTCCCCAAATCGAGGGACTGGAGGACATTCGAATAGCTGACTTGTTCATCCCGGGTAGACGGAGTTGGGATATGGAATTTATTGAATCAACGCTGACACCTGAGGATGCGGGTCGTATTGCTCGGACGCCAATCGCTCCAGCTGGTTCAATTAATAAATTGACTTGGCACTTTGCTAAAAATGGCGTATATTCAGTAAAATCAGCCTACCGCTTGGCCATGAATTTGATTCACGAGGGGACCATAACAGAGGCTATGGATTGGAAGTCTCTGTGGAGGATCAAGGCTCCACCAAAGGTTGTCAATTTCCTTTGGCGCCTTGGCAAGGAATTCTTGCCGACCAGGGATCGATTGGCGAGGAGGCATGTAATCGATAACAAACAATGCCCTTTCTGCTCAGTCCACGACGAAACTGAGTGGCACGTCTTTCTTAACTGCGAACATGCGATTGAAATGTGGAGATACACAAAATTTAGAGGGGTGTTGAGTAGAACGATGTTAGCATCAAAATCATTTTTGGAGGTGATATTCACATTGCTACGGGACCTGGGAAAGGAGGATTTTGTAAAATTTGCGGTTGTATTATGGAAAAAATGGAAGGAGCTGAACAATTTGGTGTGGAACGGATCATGCAGCCCAACTACGACTATTGTGCACCTGGCTACAGGATATCTCGCTGAATGGACGGCACTACGAGCTCGAGATTATGGTGTGCAGGCGTCGACGCCTTGCAAAGCTTGGCACACACCACCAGAAGGTTTTCTTAAAATCAATATTGACGCTGGTTTTTTTGACGATACCCTCCAAATGGGCTTTGGGGCTATAGCAAGGAACGATATGGGTGATTTTGTAGCTGGTCGTACAGTGATTACACCGGGACTGGTGCGAGCGGACGAGGGAGAGGCCATGGGGCTCCATGAAGCGCTGTCTTGGATAAAACAAATGGGGTACCAACGAGTTATCGTGGAGATGGATGCAAAAGTGACTGTCGAAGCATTAAAAGCGCCACAAAGATGCAATAATGTTCTAGGAGATTATATTAATTCATGTAATGCTCTTATATACTCTATTCCGTTTTGTTCGGTTCAATTTGTCTATCGTGATGCCAATGAAATGACACACCGACTTGCAAGAGCTGTTAGGACTTTTCTAAGCCCTCAAGTATGGTTCGACCCTCCAATTTGTGTGGATGGTGTTCCAATTGTCAACTGTAGCTGCTAAATAATAAAGGAGTTTTGCTCTAAAAAAATAAATAATACGATTTGAATTTAAATATTTTCATTTTAGATTATACTATAATTTTATTTTGAATTTTAATACTCCATCATTTTATAAATTTTAATAGTTGTAGTGAATTTAGTATATGGTTGATAATTCATTAAAGAATAGTGAGACACTAAGACATACTCAGGTATAGACAAGTTCAATCGGACAAAACCGTCAGTTACGGTTAAAAATCGACAGTTACGGTTTGGCAAAATTGGGAATCGAAACTGAACCGTCAAATCGGCGGTTACGGTTCGGTTAAAAATCGGCGGTTCGACAATTTTTTTTTCTTTCTCTCTCCGTTTTTCGCTCGTTTTTTGTTCGTTTCAACTCTTTTTTTAGAAACTACATTACTAAAATTTAATACTCCCTCCGTCCCATGATTTTATGCACACTTTCCTTAACGGGCGTCCCAACATTTTTTGCACACTCCAAAAAAAGAAACAACTCACATAATTTTTACCATTAATACCCCTCCTTTATTTTACCTTCTCTTCCCTTTAGTCAAATCTCCCCCACTCCCCGTCAAAAAAAAATAAAAAATCTCCCCCACTTTAATCAATGAATTACCAATAATACCCCTCCTTTATTTTACCTTACACATCACTTTATTTCATTTTTTTAATCTCCGTGCCGATCAAAGTGTGCATAACTTATATTTATACATAAAAAATAGAAGAATTGTGTATTAAAAAAAAAAAAAATCGGCAAACCGGCGGTTTCGGTTTGCCAAAACTTGCAACCGAAACCGAACCGTCATTTTTCGGTTACGGTTCGATTTTTAAACCGAAACCGTCGGTTAAACGATTTTTGGCCTGTGCCGCAGTTTGCCCGTAAAAAACCGCCCAAGTCTACTCAGTTATATACAGTAGTTAATAGTAAAATAAAAAGTAGTACTGTTAGGTAAAAAAATTAATAAACATAAAAAATTCTAAAATGCAAACAGGCAGTTTTCCGGCAGAGGAACCATAGAGTATAGGGGCGTCATTCATTCCTCTCCGCCGTAGATTGGCGAAAGAAAGAAGAGAAGTGGAGAACTATTAAGCAATCAAACCGTCAAATTATGGAGGACGAGTTATCGGATTCCGTACCATGCTCTTCCATCGCAGTAGATTCAGCCTTACGTATGAGCTCCGTAAGTACCCGAAATTTACGGTATCCAATCGCCGCCTAAGTTCATAGTTCACTGATCGTTTGATTATCAGCTATAGTTATTGTTTACGAAATTATTATTGTAAATTGTAATGCAAGTAAGGTAACCAATCTCACTGCAGGCTGGATTAATCTGGGGTTCTTGTGTTGGGCCTTTTGAAGCTAAAAGACTAGGTGATTTTTTCTTTTACTTATGTTTTGTTTGTTTGTGCATCGATTTTTTAGGAGAATTATGAAAATGAAACGTAGTGAGTATTGAAATTTATTTGTTTTCATATGGATATCAATTACTTTCTGTTAATGTAGTTAGTTAGTAATGAGTACTAAATAATGAATATCTATTGCAATTTTGATTGTATAAGTGTTCTGTGTGCTTCCTTTAAATTGAAGGAAGGTCCCAAAGCTTAGGGAGATTTGTACTCCAGCATTATATGTATTAAAGCTTTAGTGCAATTCTTACCCTGTATATAAGCCTTTTTTACTTATGTTGATTTGGGAACAATACTCACAGGTCTATCTGGAAGTGCCCGCACATTGCATATTGTAAGCTACTCGCAACTCTATGTTTTCTCTTTCTTTGTGGTTTTCGATTTTCCTTGTAGTTGCTTTGTCTAACATTGCACTTTCTTTTATCCGGAGTGCAGGCTAAGAATGTTGGCAAGCTTGGGTTCTCATGTGGTAATTAATTATGTGCATACAATTTATTTTTAATCAGTCACACGGTTGCTTGTAAGTAATAGCTCCTCCAATTATTTTATATTCACAGTGAATTCTTTTATCAGTTGTTCTTAAACACGTTGGGAAAAGAAATGGTTTCTGAAAGTGTTTTCTGACTTCATTGATCCTGGAATTGGAAATACACACAAAAGGGCTATTTTTGTATGAACATTGGTTACTGAGGAGGCTATTTTAGTTTTAGAATTTTGTTTGTATGAAAGTGCCATTGCACACTCATCTCTTATCTTGAGTGTCCATAATCATTAACGCACTGTGATAATTATGTCATTATATTCTTTCTCCTAATTTCTAGGATTGTTTGGTGCAATATTTTCTTTTTCTCATTGTGGAATACAAAGGTATCGCCAACGGAAAGACTGGGTTAGTCAATTTGTCTTTGTTTTTTCATCTTTCATTTATCTTGATTCCTTAATTAAGATCCTACACTGACGTGAAAACTCTTTAACTATTTTTTTTTGTTTCTTATGCATTATAGTACTCGCTTTCTTGAAATTAAGAGTGAGATATCATATTGAAGTTGTTTTAGTTGGTTAGTTCTTGATATATGTTAAGCAGTTCCTAGAACTTGTAGGATCTTTACAAGACATTGAGACTGTACCATGAAAAATAAAATGTTTAAGCAGAATTTTCAAATGAGAGAAATTTTAAAGGTTAAGTGTGTGGATAGGATTCGTTTATGTGACCACTGACTCCTGAGGGTATGGTTCTACATGCCCTCAAACAAAGAAAGACCACTTTATTTATGTATGGTCTTTATCATATCAAAACTGTTTTCCATGCCTGTGTCGTAAAAAAACCAGAAAAGTAATTGCATACTATTTGGCTCCTTAGAGTCCCAAAGGCACTAAATACTGTTGGTTCTCTTGTAGCAATTAGAATGAAGATAGAAATCGACAAAATTACAGATATTGAGTGGGTGATAGCTTGAACCTTTATTTATCTTATAAGGTACATATTTTCCTTATCACCCTTGTTGTTGAAGGCCATTTTTATGATTTTTCAACAGAAAATAGTACCTGTTTTTTATATTATTATCATTAGTGGCTAGGATTTATTATGTTATGTCGGGTAGTATTTACCTTAACTTAACTAGTTAACTATGTTTTGATCATCAAGGGTTATGAGTTATGACACTAGTTTCTGTTCCAAGATATGAGATATATTTGGCTTGTCTATGCAGCATTGTTGCTTATTTCAAATTGTTAGATTTCACATTTCTATTGCTGTTATTGCTTGTAGGTTAACACTTTGTCAGCGGGTGTTGTTGCTGGGGCAGCTATTTGTGCTGGATCCCGGAATTGGAAACCAGTTGCTTTTAATATTGGACTTTTTTGTACATTCATTGAGTTTGTCAAGGACCATAAATCCGTTTGAGTGTTCAAACTTTCAAGAACTGTTTAGGGGTGAGCAAGCCAGTATCATTTTTATACCACATTTTTCCTGTATAAACAAAGATTTAATAGATGAAGTTTCAATTTCTGTGATAAACTCAATTATGATTTATGTTGGCATGTGCTCTCTATATCTGATGAATCAGAATTTGAACTAATCTTTAATTTTTCTGCCTTTTCATGTTTCTGGATCACACATGTTTTGTTATCATGCAATTCTGTATACGGAACCTATCTCTATTAATCACCACTTTTTCATTGGCTTCTTTTACATTAGGTGGCAGATTCCTTCAAATTACAGTGTCTGCCAATGCATTATGTTTATGTATTTGTTCTGTCCTTTATTCTGTCTTAGTAAATACAAAAGCCTGAATAAAAGAAATGTTATTTTGCATAACTCCCTGTTTCTTGTAGTTGTCTGCTGCACTGCTTGATTAGCATACTACATTTTGATCCTTGGATTTGGGAGTCAGACTACAGGTAATTCCTTTAACATATGAATTTTTTTGTAGTCTTGTTGTTTGGATAACTGTAAAACTCTACAGCCTTGATGGTTGAGTTCTGTGCTTAACAGGGACGAATCTAGAATTTTACATCAAGGGGGGCGAAAATCTTTATACTTATATAATTTTAATCCGGGGAGGCGAACTCATATAAGATGAAGGTGTATAGAAAGATTAGCCTTGGTTTGCTATCTGGAGAAGTCTATAGTATTGATGGTTGGATATGATTAATTCCTTTGATATCTGAAAGACTATTGCTGAATTTCAAAACTGAGTATGGTTAGGGGTGTAATGTAAGTGAGTAAAGCTAACTCGCGAGCTACTCGTGCTTGATTCGGATTTAATCGAGTCGAGTTTCGAGCTACTCGAGTTCATAAATACTTGACTCGAAAGGCTCGCGAGCCTAATCAAGCTTGTACATCATTTACTATTTTGTGACTTTTGTCATTAATTATATACTCCGTAATTTATATTTATGTATTGTAATCGAGTCAAGCCAAACTCGAGTTTATTTTTTATTATTAATTATATTAGAAAAAATATATTTTACGTTTAATTTTGTAAAATAATACAAATTATCGAGTCGGGTTCAAGTTTATTTAGTTTCTTGTCGAGTCAAGCTCGAGCTTAGAAAAATTTAGGCTCGAACTTCGAGTATAGCAATCGAAGTTCAAGCTCATCACTACTCAACTTGACTTAGCTCATTTACACCCCTATCAGTATGGTGAATTCATTTGATAATTGTTAGCTTTTTTTTTTTTTTTTTTTTTTATATCTGACAATGTGTGGTTTGGTAATTGTGGGAGGCTAGTAGCGGCTTTGTGTTTAATGAAAATGCCTCAATTGTGGATGACATATCTTTGACGGTATTAAATTTTTTAATTGGAATTTGGAAATTGTTAAAAACTTACTTCCATTTGTCTTTCAATTACCCTCTTGATGATTGTGAGGGTTCTCCATTGAAGTTTTTTTTTTCCCCTTACCTTAGTAATAACTCTCTTCTTATTAGTATTGCGGATATTTTGTAATGGGTTTTGAACACCCATGTACTCAATGATTAATTCTATTTTTACCTTCCAAATAAAAAAATATAGTATTGAATAACGGTGGAATTTCCAATAAAAAGAAAAGTGAAAAGCATTGATTAATTAGGAGGATTTAGAAGTATACAATGTACAAGACATGAGATAGGTAATAAATGGTCTCGTGTCTAAAACTCTATAAATTAAACAACCCCATCCCACTCCCATCCAACAATAGTATTAGTACTAGTTAAGAGAGACTCTATTGAGGGAAGTTGATGAAAGACATCCCCACCATCATCAATGAATCTGATGATGATAGAGAGAGTGTGGCCTTTTTGTCCTATTTAAGAGAGAGCTCCTTTCTTCTTTCTTCTTCTTCTTCTCCAACTACATTATTATTATTATTATATATCTGCATATCTTCCTTTTAGTTCTTAATCATGGATGTTGAATATCACGAGGTAATCTAACCAGCCAGCTTTTCCTTTCCATTTAATTTAATTTAATTTTAGTAGGAGTAATATATTTGTGGGTGGGGTTTTATTAGGCATACATAAAGAACTCCAGAGGAGTTGAGCTCTTCACTTGCAGATGGCTACCAGCTTCTTCTCCTCCAAAAGCTCTGGTTTTTCTTTGCCATGGTCTCTCTCTCTCTCTCTCTCTCTCTCTCTCTCTCTCTCTCTTTCTCTCTCTGGTGTAGTTGAATTGAAATGAATGACATTGATTGATTGGATTAATTAATGGCGGTGCAGGTTATGGTATGGAATGCAGTAATTTCATGAAAGGTAACTACTAAATTACTCCACTTCATACCACTATATGTTTATGAGTTTTTCATCTTTTAAATCCGTCTTCTATTTTTTTATTTAAATTAAAGACTAGAGACTTATGACCAAATATTTTCGCGCTATCTCCCAACATCACTATCTAATGGTAGAAAAAGGGTAAAAAAATCAAAAGTGATACTCCATAAACCTTTTATTTTCATTTGGGCGAACTTTACTTAACACACACATGAGTAGAAATAAAATATAGAAAAAAGGAATCTACATTTAAAAAAATCGCTCTCTCGAATGCCTAATTTATTATGATCTGAGTGAATTTGTTACCATTAAATTGACCCAATTTATTATGGGGACGAGACCGTCTCACAAAATGAGATCCGTGAGAGGCTTTTATATAAAAAAAGTGATAATGTTTGAGCAAAAAGTGATAGTGTTTAAGTAAGTAAAAAGTGATAGTCACTTTTGTTAAAAATATTACTCCGTATCACTTTTTACTTGAACATTATCACTTTTTTTTTACAAACCAAATTCTAGAAAAAAATATGGGTTATCCTACCCAAAATTTTGAAATATGGGTTAAAAGGATCCGTGAAACGGTCTCATACAAATTTTTGGCATTTATTATAACCTTGACAATTCTGCCTCTTTCGATCTATTTTTCTCAATTTAGGTAGACCAGCTGTTTGTTACCATATGGTAAATGAATTGAATTTTAGTATATGTGTCTAAAAAAAAAAAAAGTCGTAATAACAATTAAAGCTTACGGTAACTGCCCCCCATAACCTGTTGCAACTGTACGTCAGCCCCTCCTCTATTGAATGTGACAACATGACAGCATACAACCACCCAACCAACCAATATTATGATTTATCTTACCTAAATTTCCTGCACCACGTTTTTTTTTTTTTTTAATCATGTTCTATCTTTTGTTATTGATTATATAAGTTGTGTTCTTAATGCTAAGGCAATGGAAATTTAATTTGTTCAACTTCATTTGTAACTAGACATGTCCAACAGTTGTGAACTGTCGGTTCTCGGTTCCAAGAACATAAAATGGGAACCAAATCGAGCATATAACTGAGTCAATAATCTTACTTAATCTTGACCGTCCATCTTGAATTTTGACCATTGCATATATTAAAAAAAATGAAACCAGCGGTTCCCTTTTTGAAGGAGATGAATCGATATTGAACCATTTAATTAATATACACAGTTTCGAGTCCGATTTTGGTTAGGCAACTCTATTTGTAACAATATTATTTAATTTTTGTCCAGGACAATAAAAAGAAGTGATCACATTGGTACCTACATATATATATGGTCCATATCAAAATTTTAATTAAACAATTATTTAACATTTTACTTGTAAAAAAAAAAAAAGACACATTGCTAGAGTTAGGCGGTTATGTTTGGTGTGGTGTGGTTAGCTCATTAATTAATGCAAGGAGAAATCTATAGTGAAATTGGCAATAAACCTATTTATGATAGAGTTGTTTGATTAATTAGTTAATGCAATTAATTAATTAATGATTAGGTGTTGGGGTAAAGTTGGCAAGCAGTGGATACGCTGTTTTTGGAATAGACTATGAAGGGCATGGACGTTCCGTGGGTGCTCGTTGCTACATCAACAAGTTTGACAACATTGTACAAGATTCTAGTACCCATTTCAAGTCAATTTGTGGTAAGTAACCTAACTCATCCACTTTTTCATTTGTTAATTACTTCAACAAAGGTTTTCCATGGAGGGTTTAGGCCTCCAACTGTTCGAAACCGTCGGTTCTGGTGCGTGGGACTGTAACCTATAGTTGTATGGTTCAAATCGAACACTGCTTTCAGTGTAATTTTAAAATTATATATTAATGGTAGTGTACGGTTATTTGCACCTAATATTTGCTCAATACACTCATATGTACCGTATTTCAGCACCAATACATAAAACTGTAAAGTGAGTGTATTGAGCAAATATCTGGGTGTAGATAGCTGCATCCACACCGGTTGCTTATGATTTTGAAATAACTTGCTTAACTGGAGTCTGGAAGTTTGAAAATATACCTTAACTGTTAAACAAAATTATTTAATAAAATTTATTAAAAGTATATGTATATAAATTTTATTTATTTTATTAGGGTTGAAAATGAGAGAATAAATAAAATATTAAAAATTAGTAGTAGTATTAAATGAAGATTGGCTCAAACCGGCAATTTGGTTTTTTTAATTAATCGGCTTTTTAAGGGAGGAAAACCAATTACATCTCGTATCTTTTTACATTTTTTGAATTAGTCCCACATGTTTTTAAATCGTGTCAATTTAGTTTCAAATTGTTGGAACACACATGAAACGACGATGTTTTGATCGTGTCAATCATGTGCACCCACACTAATTGGACGAGATTAAATTCAAACCAGTCTCATCATATTTTTTATTGAGATGCAAGGTATTGAATCATCATATTTTTTATTGAGATGCAAGGTATTGAATCATCTTCAAGATGAGAAAGAAGAGTACTCTTTGATTCAATGATGAAACGATTACAAAAGTTGAGTTAGGAAAAATAAGAATCTCAATTGACTCTTATATCCCGTAATCTAATAACTAACTAATAACCAACTAATAACCACCTAACCAACTCATTAGAACTAATTGCAAAACAGGAGTGTATTTAGGTTTTTATTGAACCAACTCATTAGAACTAATTGCAAAACAGGAGTGTATTTAGGTTTTTATTGAGGGAGTGTATTTACTAACTCTTTATATCTTTTTATCTTTTTTAAAAAGGTTCCACATACTTTTCCAAAATAGTCTCACCTGAATTCAAATGGTATCATTTTAGTTTTAAATTGCCCAAAAAACATTAAAATGACATTGTTGTTTTTGGGTGATTTGAGACTAATTTGTAAATGTAAAATTATGGGACGACGACTTTGGTGTTAATCCCTTCCAGTCAGCCTGCTTTAGCCAGATGTCAAAACGATGTCATTTTCCAGAGACTTTGAGAAAAAATTGACACATTTCAATACTACAAAAATTGAACAACTGTGGAATTAAATCGAAAAAGGTGAAAATATATGAGACACAATTATAATCCCATTTTTTTATTCGTATTTGGTATGTATGTTAATGGGATGTTTCCTGAATATTTCAGCACAAGAAGAGTATAAGGAAAAGAAAAGGTTTTTATATGGAGAGTCTATGGGAGGGGCTGTAGCTCTATTAACTCACAAGAAAGATCCTGCTTTCTGGCATGGTGCTCTTCTGGTTGCCCCAATGTGTAAGGTGTCATATTTTTACATTAACGTTCTTTATTTCCTCGACTTTCCATCAGTATGTGACACTTTATATGCACAGTAGTGATACAAAAGAAAGAAAAAAAAATCACGTGAACCTGAATTCACATGTGTTACCTATCCATTCCTGACTTGTTTCTCTCTCGTCTTTGAATGTTGTTAGATCTCGGAGAAGGTGAAGCCACACCCAATAGTTATTAGTCTACTAACACAAGTGGAAGATGTAATACCAAAATGGAAAATTGTTCCTACCAAGGATGTTATCAATGCAGCTTTCAAGGATCCTGTTAAACGAGAAGAGGTAAGCATATATGCATGAAATTAAATTAGACAAGAATACATATGTGTATCATGTGTTGTAACTTGATCATCAATTTTCCTATAGATTCGTGGAAACAAGTTGATATATCAGCAGAAACCTCGACTAAAAACCGCGTTAGAAATGCTGAGAACGAGCATGAACCTCGAGGATGGCTTGAGCGAGGTTAGTTATATATTCATTCTACTCTCGAACCTTATTTTATGAAAAACTTATGCAATTTTCTCTATTCGATTTGAAAATTCAAAATATTAGTACAATGTTTTGACAAGACATGAAATTCATAAGTGCGTTTGTTTGTTTGACAGGTGACATTGCCTTTCTTGGTGCTACACGGTGAAGCAGACACAGTGACGGATCCAGAAGTGAGCAAAGCGTTGTATGAACGAGCGAGCAGCAGAGACAAGACGATCAAACTGTATCCAGGGATGTGGCATGGCTTAACAGTAGGGGAAACGGACGACAATATCAACATTGTCTTCTCCGATATCATATCGTGGCTCGACAACCACACGGACCACGATCCTGTTCCGATTCCTAATCCTATTCATATTCCAACCGTGAAATCAATGACATCCCCGGCTGTGGCTCCAAAAGGCGTTACAAAGGCGTCAAGTTCTGGGAACAAGTATTTGTGCTGTTTGAAAGGTCGTAGCTTGCATCATGATTCGGACATGTAGTTTGTTTTGTTGATCCCAACAACATCAATTCTCGTATCTAATTAAGTTTAATACTCCTATGTATGTGGTTCAACCCAACTTTGACTTCCATTCAAAAAAATATTTAAATGAATGTCGTGTATGTAATTTTGTTCCTCCTAGAAAAATTGTACTAGTATATTTTATTTTGTATTTATGAAATATAAACATAGGAAGTTGCATTAGAATAAAGTAAGGCGATAGACTAAATTAATCCAACCCTAAATAGATGAGTAATCAAATACATGTAAAAAATACACTTAATTATTATGTATATACTAAATTATCGAAAGACACATTATTTATAATTCAATCTGAATCAATTAAAGTATGCATGTTTAATCATAAACATCTCAACATGACCTAAAAAAGATTATGAATTCCTAACCTATTTTATCATAGTCTTATAAGATAATATGGTGCACACATATTACACATGATTTTCTAGTTTATTTTTTGTAAGTAAATTAGTTTAAATTAAAGTTCAATCCCATGTGAGGATTAATTATCTGAAATAACTTATTTACTTCTTGAAACCTCGCAATTTACTTAATTTAATCCAGGTTATTATTTTTAATTATAACACCCATACACAAGTACTGTGAAATATTCTTTAACTAGTATGTAAGATCAGCGTATTAAGCGGGATTGTGAAAAAATATTACACAGTATTGAATATATTAAAAGAAATTTAATATGATCATTTTATAAGATGTAGATGTATGCAATTTAATTTTTGTTATTAAAGAATAAAATGAAAAAATGGTTAAAAAAGAAGCCGAAAATAATTAAAATAGAAATATAAAATATAGAATTAATTAACTATTAAAATTTTAGACAGAGAATAAAAAAGAAATATTTTTGTACAATTCATTCAGAAATATTTATAAGAGAAGATATAGAAACAAAAATTTTATGGATCAAATCGAATCATATGGACTAACTTTTTTTTTTTATCTTAACAATATTGCTCATTTGAGAATTTATAAGCCATTTTTCATTAAAATTAGCCATATTCTGATTTAATTCCTAGGAAATGTGTATTAATGTAAGTATTTCACTTTGGTAACAACTTAATATTAGAACAAAAAACCTAATTAATTGACATTTGATATTGTACAATTTAGAAATCAAGCCAAACAACCCCTAACATTGGTCTATATTTTACCGCCTTTATATTTGCCTAATTTCCCCTTCAACTGAAATATTCGTCAAAACCCTTGCTCTCTCGCTACTACTCACTGGTGAGAACACCCATTCCTTCATCTCTCTCGATTTCTAGTTTTCTCGTTTTAGATTTACGCCAACTCTGATGTTTTCTATGTATGTTCATGTTTTATTTCTTTGGTTTTCCGATTTGTTTCTGAACCCAAACTCCCTTTTCAGGTGTATAAACCCTAGGTTCGTCGAATTGAAATTTTCTCTCGTTTGAAGCTCATAAACTTAGTCGAAAATGAGGTGAGTTTGTTTAGCATTTTGTTTCATCTTGAATTTTTTAATTTGTCTGTACCTATGCCCTAGATTGGTGTTTATCTGCTATGTAATAATGGATAAATTTGTCTTTTATGGACTTCGCCATAATTTAGACTAAGTTGTTTTTAATTTGAAACAATTATGTTTAGTTGGTAATTGTTTAGTGGCGCTCTGTTGGTGTTTCCAATTTGATTTTTGAAGTGTTTTTTTCCCCCTTGTTTATTCCTCTTCTGGTTTTATTCCTCTTCTGGTTACAGTTTATAGCTATGTTAGTTTCTTTAAATTACCTTTAGAGTTGAAGTTACTGATGTTTTCTGCTGTTTTGTTGTTCTGCAGTAAGCCTATGGAAGAGGATGCTCCGGTAAGACATTTCTCTTTTCTCCTTTTCTATTCCTGTTCTTGCATTCACAAAGTGTGTCATAGAATTTTTCAATTTATTGTTATGAAGGTGGCTAGTTGGTGATACATCTTTTAATATCATGTTGAACGCAACATAGATGAGGACACGACCAAAACCTTAATTTTTCTCCTGAGTACTTTATTCCTTTCTAATTACTCCCTCCGTCTTGTAAAATTTTGCTCAGACCAATTTTTGGGTCTACAAAATATATGTTTATTCTATTTAAATAGTTAACTTTTGAGTATTTTTTCTACTTTATTAGCAAGATTGAGTATTTACCAACAATATTCTTTACTCGCTATCCCACATATATTTTTTATAATTAAAATATGATTTTTTAAAAAACATGTATAAAAAAAAGTGAGCAAAATTTTACTGGACAGAGGGAGTACTATTTAAAGCATGCAGCCCAAGTATATCATTTCATCTGCTTTCGAAATTTCCGTTTTCCGCAATTACCTCAGTATGATATGATGCCAGCATCCATTTATCATTTTATTGCCATTAAAAAGTGGATGTAGAAATCCTGTTGTTGATGGTCACTTAATTATACCCCTGCTGCGTTTGTTTCTTTCTGTCAAAGTTATGCTCTTGTAAGCAAACAAATGAATATCCATGATTCACATAGCACAATCCTTTATCAGGGAAAGAATGAGGAAGAGGAGTTCAACACGGGTCCACTTTCCGTTTTGATGATGAGTGTTAAAAACAACACACAGGTATAAATTAATGACATCTCTTTCTCTTGAGCTTTCAATTTTTTGGTTTTCCTTAGCCTCGTATTATTGTTGTTATTTCACCTCTTGTCATCAGTGGAGCAGGGGTTGTTCAATTTTTATCTGTTATGCTTTCCACTGTTATTTATCATTTATTGGCTGCTATTCTAGGTGCTCATCAACTGCCGCAATAACAAAAAGCTTTTGGGTCATGTGAGGGCTTTTGACCGCCACTGTAACATGGTGCTAGAAAATGTGCGGGAGATGTGGACAGAGGTTTGTTTTCTATTTAGGAGGAACATTCAGCGTTAGAATATTTAGTATAACATTGTGTTGTTCATTCATTATGTTTAAGTTTGTAGCACCATTAGCTTTTGGTTCTAATGCCCTAATCTACTTTTTCAATCCTTGGATAGGTGCCCAAGACTGGAAAAGGCAAGAAGAAAGCTCTTCCAGTCAACAAGGATCGTTTTATTAGTAAGATGTTTCTTCGTGGAGATTCTGTGATCATTGTCCTCCGAAATCCTAAGTAACAGGTATTAACATTTCTTACCTCCAAGCTATTCTCTCTCACATAAATATAATTTATGATTAGGTGGAAATTTCATGTGTCAGAATGTGTTTTATGTGATGTACTCATTGTCTAGCGCTCCCCCACCCCACCAATTCCCTCAGGTGATTTGAACCCATGAGCCTGAGTTTTAATACAGATCATTTAGCAGTCACTGCAATTGTTTTCTATTGATGTACTTCATCATTATCTAGTGGTCTTCTTTGCTTTTTTTTTTTAAGAGGTATTGGTGCTCTTCATCTAATATTAGTTCCCTGCAGTCATGTTTAGTCTACTGAGTTTCTCCCCTTGGAATAGAAGCAAATAGCTTGATATTTCATACCTTGTAAATCTATATAAATAAAAGTGAATATGAGCTGGATAAAAATACTATGCTTGTACTTAAATATCATGCTATTCAATTCTTCGATCCAGCTTCCAATCCTATTTGTATGATATTTGATGGCTGTTTCACTTTTCATACCTAACAAAATTTATCATTTTCTGGTTGATCAATACGGCTACTCTGTTATGGATGTTTGATGTTGACCTTTTAATCTTTGTGTATTTTGTATAATGTACTAAATTTCTGCATTTGATACAGGTTCATGCTGCATTCGTCTCTTCAGCCTCATTAGATGGATGATGCAACAGTCTTGTTATACTGTAGTCCATAGAGATGAGTCCAATCCCCTTCTTACGAACTATTGGCAGTTTTTTTGAAGTCTTTGCGCACTTGTAGTTAACTGAATCTGAACTTTCAACTAGTATATTAAGTTTGATTTGCTTCTCATTAACTATATTTGTATGCTATGATTTAGTGACCTTGGGAGTATTATATGATGGAATGATATGTGATTTTGATACTTTGGCTTGGTTTATTTATTATTCCTTCCGTCCTGCCATAAGCTTCCCATTTACCTATTTTGGGTGTCCTGTCATAAGTTTCCCGTTCCTTTAAATGACAAAATTCACTATCTCTACCTTTTTTTCATTTTCTCATTCCTACTACTTTCTACTTTTTTTATTTCTTATATATCTCTACCTTTACTACCCACTGTACATTTTATATTATATTATTCAATTTTCGCGTAAAAAACAAATGAGAAGCTTATGGTGGGTCGGAGGGAGTGTTTGCTTAACTGTGTTATGTTGTTTTCTTCAAGGGCCATTAAAGATGATAGAAATCATTTTAAGCCATAAAATTTAAAGTGTGTTTTTAGGTGGGCTCTTACTACGTATAGACCAGTCCATACTATAAAAATTCGGTCGTTTTACAGTGTGAGTTGAAGTGCCAAAATTAGAAGAGTTAGGTGGAAAATATATTGGGGGGGTCTTAAAAGTCTTGCTTCTAAATTCCTTTTTTATCTAAAAAGTTTGATTTATAAGAGTTAGCTGTGATATGAAAAACGAAGACTTTTATGTGGAGACTTTTTAATTCCGGTAAGTTAGGGGATGTGTGAGTTTGGATGAATAGCTTATGATTGTTGATTTCTTATTGGGTAAGGAAGAAGGTCATTTAAGAGTGTATTATTATTGTATGTGTCAGTGAAATTGTAAGAAGTGTATGCATGTGCTAACATGTGTGGGGTTGTAAATCTATTTATTAACGTGGTAGTTAGTGGTGGCATGAATCAAATTCCCCCTATGTCAGTCAGATGAGATGCGCTTTGCGTGCTGAATCAAATACCCTTCTTTTTCCTTGTACCTTAAGTTTTACTACCATTTTCAACAATTCAATATCACAAATGTTACTAACAAACTTAAAATCAAGTTAAAATTATAATTCAATCGAGTACACATGTGTGTGTTTCTAAACTTATTATTGTTGTCGGACAAATTCTTCGATGATAGTGGCATTGTGTGTGAGAGAGAGGTCGGCAGATTGATTTAGACCAATTGTTTAATTTTTATTTTTGAATAATTTATGGATTTTGTTTGTTTCACTAAAGACAATCTCTAACAATAAATTCTCTTATTACTGTTTTTTTTATTTTTTTAACTAATTAATGAAGGTTTAATTACAAATTAACTCACTACCTTTACATATTTGCTATCTAATTTACACATTATCATAAATGATAATTGTAAATTAGTCTTTCAAAAAGTCTTGATGTGTGGCTTACTAATGTTGATCTGATGTAATCTCGAAATGCAAATCTGACACAAAGGAGGTTGTTTTTCGAAGCCTAAGCCTAATTTGCAAAAATATTTGAAGTTAGTAATATACTTACAATTGTTCAAAATTTTAGTTTTACATTTGAATGGCGGAAGAATGTTATTATTATTAATTAATAAGTGTAAAATGAAAATAAATTATGCCTATAAGTTGGTTGTCAAAGTTTAAATATATGCACCATAAAGTAAAACAATTTCTGAAGATCGTATGTATTGGAGTATATTAAAATTATGCAAACCCGAAGATTTAAAAATGTAGATAAAATTGGTATAAAAGGAAGGAAAATCAAAGAAACAGAGTAAAATATCAGAAAATAAAGCTCTAAAAGCTAGCTAAAGAGCAAGAATGGAAGGACTCATATTTTAGCTCTTGCTCGTATTATGTTGTCGTTACACTATTTTAACAATAGATAATATATCAAGAAATAATCTCTCTCTCACATTCCCAGTATTATGCTTAAGCTGCTGTAGCCACCTCCGCCTCTTTGTGGTCACCGAAGATTCGTTGCCTGAAATCCGACACCATCATAGGAAGACCTTTACGGAGTGCCACCTTGGGCTCCCAACCGAGTTGTTCTTTCGCCTTGGAGATGTCGGGCTTTCTCTTGTGTGGATCGTCTTCCGTGTTAGGCCTGAATTCTATCTTGGCATTTGGATCAATAGTCTCTTGAACAACCTGTACACCACACTCAAGGTCAATACCTATTGGTAAAATACAGTTTTGCCATGTTCCATATATAGAAAAGAACAGAGACGAAGAAGGTACCTGAGCAAGTTCGAGCATGGTGAATTCGCCTGGGTTACCAAGATTGAACGGTCCGACATGCTCTCCTTCCATCAACCGCATTAGTCCCTCAACCTTAAATGACATCACCAATGGACAAATGTTATTAAAGACAACAGAACACTCTAAAGTGGAGAATTAGATCCTAACCACTCATGGATCATTCTACAAATGCATTAGTGAGATTCTGCGTGCAAGATTTTGCATCCAAACAAGACATCCTTTCAAATGTTGATTTACTCAAATCATTTACAAAAAAGGTTCATTGATAGATGACAGAACTCGAATCCACAAACAAAAAGATAACTTTAAAAGAAAAGCAAGTACATTATTTTATAAAGCAAGATTGTTTTTTACCAAAAGATATTAAAACCCTGAAATCCCAAATCATTATATTATGCTATTCATGTAAGAACAATGGTAAAGGCCAAAGGTGAAAGCCAACACAAGTACATTGTCCAAACATGATTCAAACACTAATATCAGAGTAAAATAAAATAAATTGTCACAGTTCTTACCAGATCAGAAACAAACTGAAAGCTTCTTGTCTGCTTCCCATCACCATACACAGTTAAAGGCTCCTTCCTCAAAGCCTGAAACGGACAACAACATAATATCATGTAACCCATAAATTGGGGTTCCTAAACACGAAAAATACCTCCAAAGGCACGCATTTTACCTGAGCAACAAAGTTGCTGACAACACGCCCATCATCAATGCACATACGAGGACCATATGTGTTAAAGATCCTCGCAATCCTCACCTGCACGTTTTCATTCATACAAACACGTTATTCACTCCCCCCTCTAATCATCTTTTTAATATACACAAGCACAAAACATGTGACCAACTGAATTTACCAAAACGGGTCCCAATTTTTAAAAAATATGTTCCAATTCAATTGAAAATCCAAATAAACACATTAAAGAAAATACTAAAATACCCTATACCTATAGAATCAAGAACTGTTGCCTGCACCTAATTTTAATTTTGTATGACAAAAAGGTAAAAAAAGAAAAAAAAGAAAAACAGAAGCAAGCAAATTTGGTAACATTTTCTTGCAATTTGAAGGTCATGAGAAAGATAATTATGATACCTAGTCTATCGCCATCACAAGTTAGGTACATAAATAGAAGATTGAATAAGACTTGTAATAAAAGTATTGATTTTGGTAGGGAATTTAATAAATAAGGTCCCATTTAAAAAAAAATTACCTCAACACCAGCACCTCTATGGTAATCCATGGTCAACGTTTCAGCTGTTCTCTTTCCCTCATCGTAGCAACTTCGGACACCTGTGCACATCAACCCCCCCAAAAAAAAATACTATTTTTATTTATTCTCATTATAATATTCCATAGAGACAAAGAAACAAAAATTGTCAGGAAACAAACTGCTCAGATTCACACTTGCAGAATTCGAAAATTATGAAATGACCCATCTTGCTTCCATCACCACCTAACCACCCACCACCACCCGCCGCCCCCAACAACCGCAGCCCCGATTTCAAGAAATTGGAAAAATAAAAATCAAGAAGTGGGGCCATGATGTTGCCAGATATTTTCTCAATTTAAAATTCTTGAAAATAAAAATAGATCGCGTCAAGTCAAAAAGGACGCACGACAACCCCACCTATGCCTCACACGTGGCAACCCATATGCAAAATCTCAACGTATGTGTCCTAGAAAGCCATTACACCCGCGCACGTTAGCCGCGCCAATCGCGCCAGGCTAACGTGCGCCGAGAATTGAAATGAAGTTTAATGAAGGAATTGTATAGTAACGCACCGATTGGATTAACGTTTCCCCAGTAGGTTTCAACTTGAGGGTGCTGCAATGGGTCTCCGTACACCTCACTGGTGCTCGTTAGCAAAAACCGCGCACCCACTCTCTTCGCCAGTCCAAGCATGTTCAACGTTCCCACCACATTAGTCTTGTGCAAAAATTCAAAATTAAGGAAATTTTCAAAAATTGGATCTAGAATAATATAACAAATTCCATAATAATATAACAATACTAATGCAGAAAAGGATATGATCGTTTTGACGGGATTGTGCTTGTAATGAACAGGGGAAGCAGGGCAGGCGAGATGGTAGATCTGGTCAACTTCCAGAAGAAGCGGCTCAACGACGTCGTGTCGAATCAATTCAAATCGAGGATTCCCGAAATGGTGCGCCACGTTTTCCTTTCTCCCGGTGAAGAAATTATCCACTACGATCACACTATCTCCCCTGCTAATCAGACGGTCCACCAGATGGCTACCGACGAAACCGGCCCCGCCGGTTACCACGATTCGTAAAACCTTGCGTTTTAACCCCAGGGGGATTTTCCCCACCGAGTTGATTCCGAACCCGGTCGCCAGGTGCCCGTTCTGGTACATGGATCGGTGCTTCTGCGGCTGCGGCTGAGTCCACTCGCTTGTCATGAACGAGTCGGTGATCGGCGCGTGGGGGGTGGATGAAGAAGGGATGAGTGTGAAGAAGATTGTGGCTATGGCAATGCCCACGAGGACGAATATGAGTCGCTGCTCGCGGAGGAGGTAGTGAATCGGGCGAGTCACGCTGAGTCGCGGCGGCTTCGGGGAGTAGGCGTCGTTGACGGGTTGCGACTCGTGGCCGCGGAATATCAACTCGGAAGCCATTCTGACTCACTGAGTTGTGGAAATTGAGATTTTTTTACAACCCGCCGGCGCGTGGGGTGTTGTGGGTTGTTCAAACTGTGGGGGTTTCAAGGGGTGTGGGAATGGAGTTTAAAAGGGAGGTATGTGTTGCTGAGATTACGAAATTGCCCTCGGGGGTTTGTAGATTTGTTTTGTTTTGCTTGCTGCAATTATAGGTCAAGTCAAGTGAATAATTAATTGTAATTAAAAAGTCAATTACAGAGAGATACGTACGGGCTGGCTCATTAGGGCCCATATAGGCCCATCACTTCTAAATTACAGTAGTTTTTATTTTTCAACAAAATTATGAAAAAAATGATAAATTAAAGATATTGTGTTCTTTTAAAATAATTATAAATAAATTATCAACTTTAAATATTAGACTTTCTTTGTATTCAAATCTGACCTTTTGAGATTTGATCGAATTTAAAAAAATAATTTTATCTTATTAAAAATATACTCCGTATCAGATTAACAAGTCGCATTAGATTCAAGTTTATGATAAAGACAAATTCATACCATTATTATTCAATGTGCTAATTTATTGACAGAGTTCTGCTTATTATAAATTTGTATTCTCCTTTTGTTAGTAAATTATTTGCATATCTTTTTCATAAATAAAACAGATTTTCATATATTTAAGGTCAATGATTCTTACAAAAGACTTGAGTAAAATATTGTACAGTGTGTAAAATTTATTTAAAGTATGTAGATTTTTTGCTGACTGAATTAGATCAAATAGATCTTAACATAAAACTTATGTAAAAACAAAATAAAAAAACTCGTTTTCACATGTTTTATACTCTTTTCCGTTCCTTGTTATGCTTTTCATTTTGTTAAAACGAGTGTTTCAAGCAAAACTTTTCATTTTTTTTATTGGTAACACACATTGGCTCTATTTTTTTCTCTTTTATTATATTTTTCTATTTTTTTTCTCTTATCTATCTCTTTTTATTTTAATACTCCCTCCCTCCCGGAGGAACTTGCACCCTTCAACCCACACATTTTAAGAAATGAGTAAAAAAAGGTGTAATGATTGATGTTTTGAGGGGTAGTTTTGTAAACTTTTATGAATAAAGTAAAGTAAAAAGTAGATTGAGTGTGGAAAAGTAATGACATATGGATAAATATGAGTATATTTCAAGGGTGAGGGTTGTGAAGATATTTCCTTTTATGGAGTGTGCAAATTAGTATGAGACATTTATATATGGAAAGTGTGTAAATTGGTATGAGACATTTATATATGGAAAGTGTGCAAATTCCTGTAGGACAGAGGGAGTATTATGAAGTATTTTTTAATTAATGTGTAAATAACGAAAAGCTTAGAGCAAAATCAGAGGGAGACAGGGAGTACCATTTTGCAACAAGTGACACGTTGAAACATAAATGCATGGGGAATAGGTTTGTACTTTGTACATGTTTCCTTTTATCTTTGTAAATACTCCTTTTGTTTCATAAATTTTGGGTGTCTTGGGTGAGACCGTCTCACATATCTCATTTCGTGAGACGGCTTTTATATATAAAAAGTGAAAAGTGATAGTCACTTTTTATTTAAACATTATCACTTTTTTTATAAACCAAAATCTGAATGGGTTATCCTACCCAAATTTGAAAATATGGGTTAAAAGGATCTGTCTCACAGAAAAAGATTCGTGAGACGGTCTCACACAAGTTTTTGTCTAAATTTTGTTTAAAAAAATTTATAGTTTTTTTCTAATTTTACCAATGATCTCCCTAAATTAACCCTATTTTTTTTAGAAATATATTAATGACCTTTATTTTGGAAGGGTCAAAGGAATGGTGGAAAAGGGAGATGGGAAAAAGAAAAGGAAAACGAGAAGAAAAAGGGGGAAATTAATGAGAGGTAAATGCAGTAACGGACCTACATGAATCATGATGACAGGGGGCCCGTATGCCCCCCACTAATTTTGTAAATTTGTTAGGGGTATTTTGATAATTTCACACTTATTAAAATTAATATTTTGTTTTATAATTATTTGCACACTTCTGATATAAAAATAATTCATAAAATTAATATATATCCGAAAATCATTTTATTTTAAAATCGTCACTCATTTTGGGTCTATATTTTATCCTAAATTTCACTAAATCTATTTTACATCCTACTAAATCCTCCTTATACCTTATCAAATCACTCAAAATACATTTTCTTATTTGACTCTACACCACTAAATTCAATTGTTTTTTAAAGTGAATTGATTAAAATGTGCAAGTTATCACTGGGCGGAGGGAGTATTAACTTGTACCAAAACATAGCAAAAATCAACTTATCCGATCAATTTAATTTAATGAAATGTAACGTATTGACAATTTTATAATGTGAAATTTTGATGAAAATAATGAGTACATATTTTTTTTATAATAATGTTAATCGGGCCCCCCTACCGAAATTTTTTGGGTCCGTCACTGGGTAAATGTGTCAAAAAAAAATATGTTCCTTAATTTTGTACAAAATGAGAAATGCAATAAACTTTATGGAATAGAGGGAGTAATTAATTAGCATTTTTGGTCATTTTGAACGTTTCTAACCATATTTACGAAGATTTGAGATTTTTTTATATGAATACGTGTGAACATTTATACCAGCTTGATAAAAAAAAAAGTTCGTGGTTTATTATGTGTTTTATTGTAATTTAGTTGGAATTTTTTATGGCGAGAAAGTATGTTCGTTTTTTCTGAGACTAGAAAATCTATTACAAATTGATACGTCATTCACTTTCATTATTGTGCAATATACCCTCAAAATTCTCACTTATTTACTTTATACACCATTATTTTTCTTATACAATATCTTTACTTTATCACTTTAATAAAAAAAAAATACAGCAATACTCTTACTTTATTACATTTTTTTAGTTTTCATTTTCAGATCAAAGATAGATCTGGCATTGAGGGAGTACAAAATTTAATTATATCTTGTAATATTTCTATTAAAAAAAACACTTAAATTTCACATATTTATAAATGTAATAATTTCTCGGTCGATGCTGCCACTCGGTCGTGGGACACTGAATTACTCCAGGAACTGCTTCCATAAGATCACATCTGTATCACCTCCATTGCTATACCTCCAGCAGGGGCCAACGACACCCTTCACTGGGCACTAGACCGAAAAGGCAGGTACTCGGTCAAATCGGCCTATAACTTGCTAATGACTAACACCGAAGACAATTCTTTGCAGGTACAAGGCCCTTGGAAGAGACTATGGAAGCTGGAAGTCCCACAAAAAGTGAAAGACTTCCTTTGGCGCGCAAGCAGAAACTGCCTCCCGACGAAAACAAACTTACAAACACGACACGTCGTTGAAGAAGTCGGGTGTGTTCTCTATGAAGGAGGAATAGAAACCAGCTGACACCTGTTCGTATCATGTGCCTTCGCCCGCAGCTGCTGGGAAAAAGCCAGGCTATGGGACAGAGTCGAACAAGGGGCACAAACGGCAGGCGATGTCACCGACTTATTCCTCCATTTGATCGCTGACCCTAACAACACAATAGCAGCAGGCTTCAGCATGATAGTCTACCAAATCTGGAAAGAACGAAACGCCAAAGTTTGGAACAACACCCACGGCTTCCCCACCGAGACTGTCCAACGAGCAGCCAACCATTGGATGGAATGGGACGGAGCTCGCAAAACGACCCAGCCAAGAAGTAGAACCGCGACAACCACCAAACATTGCAACACATGGCATGCGCCAAACCCTGGGCAGCTCAAAATAAATATAGACGTAGCCCTTTTCGATGACACGAACCAGACAGGGTGGGGCATGGTGATGCGCAACAGTGACGGCCACATCGTGCGCAGAAAATCGATGACCAAACTGGGCCAAGTCGATGTCGCAACAGGAGAAGCTATGGGTATTTTCGAAGCCCTATCGTGGCTAAAAACTCTCAACATGGACGACTGCATCATAGAAGGCGACGCAAAAAAAGTAATTGATGCTATCAACTCCACATAAACTTTCAATTCCACCTTTGGTGATTTTATAAACGCATGTAGAACCCTTAAGGCTTCCTTCTCGAATGTTACGATATCCTTTGCTCGAAGGGGTGCTAACAAATTGGCGCACACCCTAGCTAGGGAATCTCGTCTCTTCGACAACTGTAATAATTGGGTAGACCCCCTAGACATTGTGGCTGGGCTACCGGATCCACTTTGCCATTGCAATAAAGAAAGCTAAGCTCATATGCTTTCAAAAAAAAAATGTAATAATTTCATTTATGTCTTGTATCATAGACCTAATTCAACTTAAATTATGTAAATATTTACTTTTTCATTTCACCTCTTTTTTAAATTATAAACATTAGCATTTGTTTATTTTTTAATTATAAAATAAAAAAAATCAAGGCAAAAGTCTTTTCAAACTTCAGAGTCTCAAACTGCAAATTTTCATGCCGGGTAGCAATCGACTATGTTTCTGAACATAGAAAAATCCAACTTAGTTTAACATCTCAAAATATTACATCAAATAATATCACTTTATCTACACTAAGGCCACGTTTGATAGGGCAAATAAGCAGCTTTTTTGCCCTATATAACGACATGTGAGCTGGTTGATAGCCTAAATATGCTTATATCTCAACCCTGAATAGGATCAAAAGCTTCATACTAAAAAATGTTTTTTTTGGTCTTATTTAGGCCTTATATGCCCAAATCACTGTTTCTCCTTCAAAAAATTATTTAACCCCCCCTAGTATTAGCTATATGACCTTTGCCCCGTATAAGCACAATTACTATATTGCCCCTCGATTTTTCATTTTTCATACATCTTTGCCCTAATCGCATATTTTCAATTGAAATTGAAATTGTACTACACATTTTCTTCGACTTTTGTCTGACGATTATCCATCGTCGATCCTCGCTGCCGGTCATCACTGTCGTTCTCCACGGCCGTTTTATATCGTCATCGTTCGTTCATCTGACTGCCTTGATTCCCGCATTCAAGCTTTGCTGCATCGCCGTTAATGGTGAAACTCGCAATAGCGAATGATTTTTTTTTATTCTTTTAGGGCTTGTCGTCGATGAATACTCTTTCGTACGACTCGTATTCACCATTCTCTTGTGGTTTTTAGGTGTGTGTTCGCTGGTCGTTGGGTTCCTTGACGTAAAGCTTGAAGGTTTGATTTGCTTGTTCACTTGAATGTTCGATTTGCTTTAGTTATTTCAGATTAGTAATTTTTTGTTGGAGATTTTTAATAACCTAGATCGGTTGCGTGTAGGTTATCTTTGTGGGCTTAGGGTTCCGTCGCATTTTTTTATTACACATAGGTTAGCGTGCATTTTTATTGTAGGGTTTATGGATTTGAGAATCTTTATACAAGTGTTTTGATTTCTTTTGTTTTGCTTGTGTGCTTTGGGAACATTGTTGTGCGATCTGTGTTCATTCCCTCCCTTGTCATTTGATATTGCCTCATTCTCTGTTTGTTTGAGTATCTAATTATTCGTTGTTCGTATAGGTAATTCCTACCTATACAATGCTGACCCCTTCGATGAAAAAAAAAACTTCTGATGTTCTTCTTAGTTGAAGAGATCTTGCATCAACAGTTCATTCTTACATGTATACTCATAATCCTAATAATTAGACGAAACAGAAATGTCAGAAGGTGCACCCTTACTTGGGGTATGATTTCTAGAATCCCTAGGCAAGTTTTACACTTGAATAGACTGGTCCATACTCATGATTCTGATTGTGTTGCGAATCTAAGGATGGATCGAAATGTGTTTGCACATTTGTGTTATTTACTAAACGAATTAGGGGGCTTAAAAAGACGAAAGTATGTTGGTGTTGAAGAGCAAGTTTCAGTGTTCTTATCTGTTCTTGCTCACCATAAAAAGAATAGGGTTGTGGCATTTGATTTTGAAAGTTCTGGTCAAACAATATCCACCATTGTCCACTTAGTATTGAAAGCTGTTTTGAAATTGCATCATCTGTTCTTAATTAAGCATGTACCTGTATCTGATGACTCCACCGACTCAAGATGGAAATGGTTCAAGGTAATTTTTTGTATACATTTCCTCTTGAATTGCATTATAAGCTACGTATGTTGTCTTTGTCGTTTTAACTATATCCTCAACTTCTTTTCATAGGGTTGTCTTGGTGCCCTTGATAGAACATTTATTGATCTTCATATACCTTCCTAAGATAGAGCACGTTATAGAACACGGAAGGGCCGTATTTCTACCAATGTGCTCGGAGTATGCGACACACAAATGCGATTCGTTTACATTCTTCCGTGGTGGGAAGGGCCTGCTGCCGATTATAGAATACTTCGTGATGTTGTATCCAGGCCTTATGGTCTCAAAGTTCCTAAAAGTAAGTATGTGTACGTGTAACATGTTGCTTACCTGTCTATAGTCATGCATCTCACCTAAATGTCTTTCGTAGGGAAGTACTATCTGTGTGACAACGGTTATCCTAACAGCGAAGACTTTCTTGTTCCTTACCATAGTTGTCGGTATCATCTAAGTGAGTGGGGTCCCAATACTAGCAGGCCAACTAATCCACAGGAACATTACAACATGAGACACACTAGGGCGCGTAATATCATAGAACGGGCTTTTGGTGTATTGAAAAAGCGTTTTGGGATACTTAGAACTTCGTCGTTCTATCCTCTTAAGGTTCAAGTTAAACTTATCATGGCTTGTTTCCTACTTCACAATTATTGCCGCTCTCAAATGCATGTTGACCCAATCGAGGAAATGTTTGATTTACAAGATGATGTCCCGACCGACGATGAAATGAATGATGACGTTGTGGACACCGTTGAGTCATCGCCACAATTTACGAATGGCGAGGGGGTTTGGCTCAAGGGATGTGGGATCGTTGGAGATCCGGAGACTAATACATTCTGGCTTTCATTGCATGTTTGGACTTCAACACATTTTTACTTTTTTTTTTAATTACTGCGAGTAGACATTTGAGTTTGTATGATTTGCATGTTTGGACATTCGAATTTGTGTCATTGCTGTGATTGGGGATCATAATTTGTATTTGTTTGATTAGCATTGTAATTGTTGACTACTTGAGCTTTTAATTGTTGTTACATGCATCATTTTTAATCCCGTCTCATATATATATTGTACTTGTGTTTCGTCAAACTTTCAGGAAATGGTTCCTCCAATGTGTTTTTGTGGAAATTGACCTATGATCACAAAGTGTTGGTCCCAAAGTTGAGTTAAGATTGAGTAAGCTAAGAAAGTCTAGAGGGGAGGGGTGAATAGACTTTCAAAAATCTTTCAAAATATCAGAATATGCAATGCGGAATTTAGTCTTCTTATGTACTGTACTGTGCTTACTCAGCTCAGATCAGTACTTTCAGAACAATATGGGCCTTACTAGTTTATACTCAACTTTTCTTTAGATCTTTATCTTTGTTAATTCTTAATGTTCTTAGTTAAACAATTCAAACAAATATCAAACAGTAAAGTAAAGAACACAGAATTTTATAGTGGTTCGACAAATGTCTACATCCACTCTCACAACTCCAGTTGTGAAGTTTTATTAACTCTTCCTTCTTGAGTTTCTTGTGGCTTAAAGTCCCAAGATTAAGACTGTGATCTTATCGATTACACTTTCAAGTGTATCTTCGATCTACTAGTAATTTCACAAGTAACTAGCACACTTGTTTACAAAATACAAACTTGAACTTGAAAAGTAAAACTTCTCTTTGAGTAGCCTTTGATTCTTCTCTTCAATTCAGTGGCTCTTCTCTTCTTTAATCTCCTTCAACTCTGTGAGTTCTTCTTGTGCTCTGTAGACTTTAGCTTGCTTGTGAATGTTTTAAGATCAGTAGTCTTAGCAGTAGGAGATCACACAGTATTTATAGAACTTAGTATGACAGTTAGCAGTTTGTGAACTAACTCTCAACTAACTCTAAACTGTTTTTGTAACTTCTTCTTGTAACCGACTTTGTAACTTCCTTCAACTTCCAAGTCAGCATCTCTTCAATATATCTTCAGTTACTCTTTACATAAGTTTTCCAAACTTATTCTTCAATTTTACCAAATCAGCACAGTAACTTACTGTTCTGATTTTTACTCTTCGGATTTTTACTCTGCTGAGTCAGTCAGCACAGTAACTTAAAACTGTTCAAAACTTCTCCAGATTTCTTCTAAGCTTATCTTCAACTCTTCTTTTTGAAGTCTTCTTACTCTGAAGTAGTCCTCTGAGTCTTCATAGTCTTCTGATCTTCTTCTAATCTCTTCCTAGTCTACTGTTCTGAATTTTACAATGCTGATTACAATCGAATACAACTTTACAAATATAAAACCTATCCATACATCAACTGAACTATATACAGATGAGTATATCTAAGTCCTATACTATAAGCTGTCTATACAATACAAAACATCAGCTTAGTTCCTAACAGTTCATATATCAGATCAGTAACCAATAAGACCAGTAAACACCTAAGATCAGTAACTTACATATAAAATCAGTAAGCATATAAGATCAGTAAGTATACAAGATCAGTAAATCAGAATACATAAGATCACTAAAATTATTCTCAGTTTCCATACTCAGATCAGTAATCTTATTTTCAATACTTCTTAATAAGATCAGTAAACTTATTTCAGATGACTTAGTTAAGATCAGTAATCTTGTTTTCAGATGACTTAGTTAAGATGACTTAGAACCACATATATTACTAACTTTAAGTTGCTTTTGGCCATCAAAACATACAATCATCAATTAGAACATTGTTAATAGGATTCATATCCCAACAATTTCCCCCTTTTTGATGAAGCCAAAACTACTTAAATGTTAATAAATCAGTAGTTAAGTATGTAGTCTATCATAACAGTTCATCAAGTCAAAATTTCATATCATATTCACAATCAGATTAGATATTTCACATATTACACATACTAACAAAATATGCAACACACAAAAATATAGAAATAAAGACTAAGGATAAGAAATGTTATCTTGTGAGCTTGTCCTTCATCTTCATTCTGTATCTTCAGATTCTGAATGCAACATACATCCTTGCTTTTATATCCATCATATGTTGATGATCAGTAATACCTTTATCCACATTTATATTCTCTGTAACATTTATAGCTTTTCCTTCCCCCTTTTTGGCTTCATCATACAACTCCCTAATAGATTTCAGTTGTTGCATGATTTCACCCTTCAAGGTCTAGGTAAGGTCATTAGTATATTGTTTAGTAGATACAACACCAAGTTAGGTTAAAAATACTCTGCTGATTTTTATCAGCACAGTTGTTTCAGTTACATTTTTACATCATTTTTTCACAATTTTATTATAAGAACTACTTATCTGGATTCAGCTGAGTACTGTGATCAGCTGAGTAAACTTTTTAGAAATCAGATCAGTAGATGAATCAGCACAGTAGATTTCAGATCAGTAGATGGGTCAGCACAGTAGTTTCAGATCAGTACCCAATTTTCCTGATTTCACCTTTTTGATATCAGCACAGTAATCCTCAGATCAGTACTGTGTCAGATCAGTAGATTTCTTGTAGACAGATTAGTAGTAAACAAGTCTTTCTGTAGACAGATTAGTCAGTAATCAGATTAGTTCTGTAGAATAACTGAATTGTAATCAGATCAGTACTGTAGACAAAGAAGCTTTGTAATCAGTACAGTTCTGTAGACAAGTCAATTTATTAATCAGAATATATCTATAGACTGCTATAGTCTGTAATCAGATCAGATTAGTAGACTTTTCAAATCTGTAATCAGATCAGTTCCCCCTTCAGTGGAGAATTCCTCTTCTGTGCCTGTTTCACCTTGGTAAAAGTGTTAGTTCATGAGATATAAGTGTAAAACAGTACAGATTAGTAACAATATGTTTAACTTAATGATCACATCAAGGTTTATGCTAAAATGACTTTAGTGTTCTGAGTCAACAAAAGAATCTTTAAGAAATCACAGATTCCCCCTTAATGTATGTTCTCAGTGTCCCTCAGCTTTACCAGCTTCCTCATTGGGATTAAGGTCACTTTAGTAACCTTGTTACCTGTTTTAAGTGTAGTGATCTGACATAGGGTTGTCTCTTCTGGATTTTGAGTTTTAATGTACTGCTCTTAGTTTCTGCTTCATGTTCCTCTTGGTATAAGATCAGTACCTGAAATGTTAGCACAGTTCTATATACATACAGAATCCATATCTATCAATCCTAAACTAATGCACAATTCTCTGAATCTCACTTCAGCCAATGGTTTTGTAAAAATGTCAGCTCTTTGAATATCAGTATGAATCTTTTCCATCCTAATATTCTTCTTTTCAACATGATCCCTAATAAAATGATGCCTAATGTCAACATGTTTGCATCTAGTATGTAGAACAGGATTTTGTGTGATGGCAATGGCACTATTACTGTCACAATATATAGGTACATTAGATTCTACAACATTGTAGTCTCTGAGTTGTTGTATTAGCCAAAGAAGCTGACTACAACAACTACCTGCAGCCATATATTCTGCTTCAGTAGTAGAAGTTGTTGAAAACCAAGAAATGAGCTTAGTTCCTAAGAATTGACATGAACCTGAAGTAGATTTTCTATCTATTTTGCAGCCTCCAAAGTCCGAGTCTGAATAACCACTTAAAGATATATCATCTTCTGCAGGATACCATAATCCTCGATTAATGGTCCCCTTTAGATATTTCAATATCCTTTTAGCAGCTTCCAGATGACTTTCCTTGGGGTTTGCTTGAAATCTTGCACATACTCCAACAGAAAAAGCAATATCAGGTCTGCTGGCAGTTAGATAGAGTAGAGAGCCAATTAAAGCACGATAGTGAGGTTGGTCAGAAGACTTACCTCCTTCATCAGGATCCATTCTTTATGTAGGTTGCATGGGCACACCAACTGTCTTACAGGTTTTAATACCAAATTTATCTAGCAAATTCTTAGTGTATTTTGCTTGATTTATAAAAATACCTTCTGAAGTTTGTTTTACTTGAAGACCAAGAAAATATGTCATTTCTCCCATTATAGACATTTCAAATTTACTTTGCATGAGTGTGGAAAAGCTTTCACTCAAGGTTTTGTTGGGTGATCCAAAAATAATATCATCCACATAAATTTGAACAAGTAATATATCATTACCTTCTTGTCTTCTAAACAAAGTTCTATCAACCTTGCCTTTTGTAAAACCATTTTCAAGTAAGAATAGAGAAAGAGTATCATACCAGGCTCTTGGGGCTTGTTTTAATCCATAAAGTGCTTTCTTTAACCTGTATACTTGGTGACTATTCACTTCAAAACCAGGTGGTTGTTCTACATAAACTTCTTCAGCAAGTATACCATTCAAAAATGCACTTTTCACATCCATTTGATACACAGTAAATTTCATATGTGCAGCATACGCAAGGAACAATCTTATAGCTTCTAGTCTAGCTACAGGGGCAAAAGTTTCATCATAATCAATACCCTCAGCTTGAGAGTAGCCCTGAGCAACTAATCTAGCTTTGTTTCTAACTACAAGATCATTTTCATCCCTTTTGTTCTTGAAAATCCACTTAGTGCCTACAACATTATGATTACTAGGTCTATCAACAAGTTCCCAAACTTCATTTCTAGTGAACTGATTAAGTTCTTCCTGCATGGCTACTCTCCAATTACTATCACTTAAAGCTTCAATCACAGTTTTAGGCTCAATAGATGATAGAAAACAACACCAGCAAAATAGAGACTTGCTAGGTTCTTCCTTGGAATCAAACAATTGTTTTCTAGTTTTAACACCTATACTAGAATCACCTAGAATCAGATCAGTAGAATGAGCAGACTTCCATGTCCTTCTATTCTTAACAGAAATGCTATCATCATTTTTATCATGCAAATTATCATGCAGATCAGTATCATTTATATCAGCAGATTTGTTCACAGGAGAGCAGTCATTCAATTCTTGTATTTCAGAAGTTTTAGATGACTCACCTTTGTCTTTTACCTTTTCTTTATCAGAATCTTGATCTAGGACTTTCAGGAAAGGATTGTATGCTTGTACAGATTCATATATTCCTGTATCATCATCTTCATTGTTGATTTGAAGCTGTAGTTTGTCAATTTTCTTACTGAGCTGATGATCAGCAGAGTCCTGCACATTCTCATCAAAGACTACATGGGGTGTTTCTTCCACACATAGGGTAGAGTAATTAAATACTCTAAATGCTTTGCTTACAGAAGAGTATCCTAAGAATATTCCTTCATCATCTTTTGCATCAAAAGCATTTAATTTACTTTTGCCATTGTTATGTATGAAACACTTACATCCAAAAATATGAAAATAAGAAACTCTTGGTTTTCTGCCTTTCCATACCTCATAAGGTGTTTTACCATGCACCTTATTAAGAGCACTTCGATTTTGGGAGTGACAAGCTGTGTTAATAGCTTCTGCCCAAAATTTCTGAGGTGTGTTGAATTCTGCAATCATAGCTCTGCAAGCTTCTTTTAGTGTTCTGTTTCTCCTTTCTGCAACACCATTTTGTTGAGGGGTTCTGGCTGCACTTGTCAGATGCTGTATGCCAGACTTAGAACAGTAGTCAGAGATGTAACAATTAATAAATTCAGTCCCCTTGTCACTCCTAATCTTGACAATGGGATGACCTTTTTCAACCTGCAACCTCTTCAATAGATCTGGAAGTAGTGTTTGTGTATCACTATTTTTGTGTAGAAAGACTACCCAAGTAAACTTAGAGTAATCATCTACTATAACTAGAGTATACCTTCTTCCATTCAATGTAGGAGGGTTGATAGGACCATGAAGATCCATATGCAAGAGTTTTAAAACTCTGCTTGTTGAAAGAGTTGGAATGGACTTACATGAAACCTTTACCTGTTTACCTTTTTTACAGGAATCACATACTTGTGATTTGGAATAGATTTCATTAGGAATGCCCTCAACAAGATGTTCTCTAGCAATCTTGTTGATTATCTTAAAGTTCAGGTGGCAGAGGCGTTTATGCCAGAGCCAACTGTTTTCTTTAGGACTCTTAGTAATAAGACAAGCATTCTTAGGACAACTATTCCAATTCACAATGTATACACTTCCTTGTCTTGTGCCAACAAGTAGAACATTGTGAGTCATTTTATCTATTATTTCACATCTTCTGGTTTTGAACTGAACTTTGTATCCCCTGTCGCAGAATTGAGATACAGATAACAAATTATATTTCAAACCTTCAACATAGGAGACATCTTGGATTTCAACATCTCCATTCTTGATGAATCCAAATCCTTTTGTGATTTCTATTGAGCTATCACCAAAGATGACTTTTGGTCCTTCCTTCTCATGATAGTTAGTAAGTAAGGCCTTGGTACCAGTCATGTGGTGTGAACACCCACTGTCTATGTACCAGGTCTCACCAACTGAACCACCTTTCTTGTATAAGTCCAGTCGATCCTGCAAGGTAGTGATCTTAATAATTTAGGTACCCTAGTTTATTGGGGTCCTTGGGGGTTAGTAGTGAGAGGTACCCAAATGAACATTGAGGATTTGAATAAATGGGACCTCTTCAGTTTCCTTCCAAATTTATCACAGAATAGTACTTTATTAACCAATTCAGAATTATCAGCAGACTTAGGATCTATTTTTCTGAGATAGCCTTTCCTTGGTTCTATCCCTTTTTCAGTAAGATCAGTATGCCTGTAATAGTTTGAATAAGGTCTAAAAGCATGTGGACCATACGGCTTATAGATGCGTTTTGGTCTTTCCTCACCAATGATATTGTAAGATAAAGGAGGAAGATAAAGAACAGGTTTGTTATGATAATGAGGCACAAATCTCCTAGGTTTAGTTGAATACAGCTGAGACTGCCTTATGAAAGGAGGTCTAGGCTGTTCCCAACTTGCCTGTGCTTGTCTTGACCTACTGTTCTGAGTTTGTCTCTTCTGATTTCAGGACTGATCTGATCTGGTCAGAGGAGTATAACTCTTCTGGTATGGTCTTGACTGTACTGGTCTTAATACATTCTTCATTTTACCATTCTTGGTAGTGGGAGGGATGTATTTAGACTGTACTTTTAGTTTTGGATCATCATCATAAGTCATAGGTTCTTTTCCTTTATCTAATTGCAAAGAACTTGAACTAGCTCCATTAGTGTTCTTAAATTCTGAAGTAGAGGAACTAGGCAGATCAGTACCTATTCCACTTTTATCATTTGGAGCTCTATATCTGTCTGAGATAGTTTGATTAATTCTAGTAGAATTAATCATCCCAGATAGCTTTCGATCTAGGCTCACTACTTCAGATTCTAAGAATCTATTGCGCTCTTCAAGTTTTTCACACTTAATCTTTAAATCATTGAATTCATTAGTCTCTTTGGCTTGAGTTTTAAGCATACCCTGATATAGTTTGTCAATGGATGCATACTTTTCTTGGAGTTGGGACAACTCTTCTGATAGTCTTGCATTTATGACAGCTATATTAGGATCTACTTTTGACTGAGCTTCTTTCAGATTAATGATTTCTTATTTTAAAGTTATATTCTCATCACTGATTTCAATGAATGCTTTGTTAGCTTGTAGAAGGTCTTCTTCAGTCAGTCCTTGGGAATGATGAAGACTACTTCCTACACTGCTAACAACAGCATCACTTTCATCAGTGTCAGAATTGTTACAAGATTGAAAAGAGTTAGCAGATGATACCTCATCATTTATTTTGGCCATCATTACCAGTCCATCATCTGCTATGAAGGCTTCATCTTCATTGCTAGAGGGGTAGTCAGATGAAGACGATGGTAACTCTTCTGATTCCGAATCAGAGTCATTGTAAGCCATCATTGCCTTCTTACCCTTGGCATATTTTCGATCTCTTCTGGCTTTCCTTTCTTCTCGATCTTCAGAACTCAGATCAGGACATTCATAAGCATAATGGCCTGGCTTATCACAATTATAGCAAACGGGATTGTTAGAAGTTCTTTTAGGAGGAGAATGTTTTCGGTTCATGTCATGCTTATCAATTGAGTTCCTGTCTTTCTTATCAGAATACTTTCTATCTCTCTTTTCAGATGAGTTCCTATCTCTCCTGTTCTCATTAGAGATATCATCCCTTCTTTCAGAAGAGTTTTGATCCCTTCTGTTCACAGAAGAGTCCCTGTTATTAGAACCCTTAGTTTCCTTATAGAATCTCTTGTACCTACCATACCTCTTATTCAGTTTATCAAATCTTTTGATCATAAGGCTCATCTGATCTTTCAGACTTAGATCAGAACTATCTAGTTCATCTTTTATGCCTGAGGCCTTAGACTTAGATGATCTAGACCCCATAGAGGTAGAGGCTTTAAAAGCTATGTCCTTAGAGGCATCCTTATCCTTATGAATCACAGTAATAGGATCTTCTTCATCTAACTCAAACTCATGTGCCTTAAGTGTTTGGAACATAGTTTCTGCTGGCCAAGAATCAATGTCTTGTGTGGTTTTAATGATCATCTTGACCATTTTCCACCTTTCATCCAAGGCTTTCAAGATTCTCAGGTTAACTTCTCTGTCAGTATAAGTCTTTCCTAATACATCAAGATCATTCATAATTTTTGGTAAATCGAGTATCCAACTCATCAATTGATTCTCCTGGCTTCATCTTAAATGATTCAAACCTTTGGACAGCAGTGGATAACTTGCTTTCTTTGATCAGTGTAGTACCTTCACAAAGAATAGCCAATTTGTCCCACATTTGTTTTGCAGTCTTACATTTTAGTACTTTACCAAGATACTCATTTGGTAAGGTATGTAAAATGTAGTTCTTGGCAAGACTGTCCAAATTGTTTTGTTTCATTTCTTCCGAAGTCAGTTCTGACCTTGGTTTAGGGACCAGTACTCCAACTGGTTTAGATGGATCCAGAACAGCAGTGTTTTCCACCATGATGACAATTGGTCCTTCAGTCACCACAGACACCATTAGATCATGGGTTGAGCTAAAGATGGCCTCCATCCTAAGCTTCCAGTAGTCATAATCTGCAATCTTGAACTTAGGCAGTTTGTTCACATTAGTGTCATCCATGTTTGATTAGACAAATAGGATCAGTAGTATAGCAGATAGATTTCAAGTATTCAGATAGTGACAGATATCAAGAAAGAGTAGCAAGATCAGTAAGTTTTCCCTCAAGATCTGCAAGGTTATCAAGAAACAGCAGTCCAAAGAACTACTGCTCTGATACCACTTGTTGGTCCCAAAGTTGAGTTAAGATTGAGTAAGCTAAGAAAGTCTAGAGGGGAGGGGTGAATAGACTTTCAAAAATCTTTCAAAATATCAGAATATGCAATGCGGAATTTAGTCTTCTTATGTACTGTACTGTGCTTACTCAGCTCAGATCAGTACTTTCAGAACAATATGGGCCTTACTAGTTTATACTCAACTTTTCTTTAGATCTTTATCTTTGTTAATTCTTAATGTTCTTAGTTAAACAATTCAAACAAATATCAAACAGTAAAGTAAAGAACACAGAATTTTATAGTGGTTCGACAAATGTCTACATCCACTCTCACAACTCCAGTTGTGAAGTTTTATTAACTCTTCCTTCTTGAGTTTCTTGTGGCTTAAAGTCCCAAGATTAAGACTGTGATCTTATCGATTACACTTCCAAGTGTATCTTCGATCTACTAGTAATTTCACAAGTAACTAGCACACTTGTTTACAAAATACAAACTTGAACTTGAAAAGTAAAACTTCTCTTTGAGTAGCCTTTGATTCTTCTCTTCAATTCAGTGGCTCTTCTCTTCTTTAATCTCCTTCAACTCTGTGAGTTCTTCTTGTGCTCTGTAGACTTTAGCTTGCTTGTGAATGTTTTAAGATCAGTAGTCTTAGCAGTAGGAGATCACACAGTATTTATAGAACTTAGTATGACAGTTAGCAGTTTGTGAACTAACTCTCAACTAACTCTAAACTGTTTTTGTAACTTCTTCTTGTAACCGACTTTGTAACTTCCTTCAACTTCCAAGTCAGCATCTCTTCAATATATCTTCAGTTACTCTTTACATAAGTTTTCCAAACTTATTCTTCAATTTTACCAAATCAGCACAGTAACTTACTGTTCTGATTTTTACTCTTCGGATTTTTACTCTGCTGAGTCAGTCAGCACAGTAACTTAAAACTGTTCAAAACTTCTCCAGATTTCTTCTAAGCTTATCTTCAACTCTTCTTTTTGAAGTCTTCTTACTCTGAAGTAGTCCTCTGAGTCTTCATAGTCTTCTGATCTTCTTCTAATCTCTTCCTAGTCTACTGTTCTGAATTTTACAATGCTGATTACAATCGAATACAACTTTACAAATATAAAACCTATCCATACATCAACTGAACTATATACAGATGAGTATATCTAAGTCCTATACTATAAGCTGTCTATACAATACAAAACATCAGCTTAGTTCCTAACAGTTCATATATCAGATCAGTAACCAATAAGATCAGTAAACACCTAAGATCAGTAACTTACATATAAAATCAGTAAGCATATAAGATCAGTAAGTATACAAGATCAGTAACTCAGAATACATAAGATCACTAAAATTATTCTCAGTTTCCATACTCAGATCAATAATCTTATTTTCAATACTTCTTAATAAGATCAGTAAACTTATTTCAGATGACTTAGTTAAGATCAGTAATCTTGTTTTCAGATGACTTAGTTAAGATGACTTAGAACCACATATATTACTAACTTTAAGTTGCTTTTGGCCATCAAAACATACAATCATCAATTAGAACATTGTTAATAGGATTCATATCCCAACACAAAGTGCGCAGGTGAAAGTTCGAGGCATCCGGGTAGATACTACTACAAGTGCCCGAGATACCTTCAGCATAGTAAGCACTTTTATTGGTGTGATGAATATCATCGGAATGATAAATCCGGTAATGTTCCGACATTCCTTACTACTCAAACTTATAATTCAAGCAATATATGATCAAGTTCGTGTACAAATCCTTTGGTCCGAGATTCAGGTTCTCAATTGCATCGGCGTTCCAATGAAGATGAAACTGATAGTATATCGACAAGTGGCAACGAACCACTAAATTCATCTTCTATTGTTGTTAACCTAAATGGAGTCCCAAATCATCTAATCATTTGTTTGTTGGTTGTGATCGTACTTATGTTTGTCACTATCATTGTCTTATTGGGTTTTCTAATTGTTCATTGAACTTTTGAGATGTGTGTATTAAAAGAGTTTAATGGATTGATGTTGAAGCGTATGGTTTTTACTATTCAACTTGTGAATGTCATATATTCAAGATTCTGCTCAAATGCAGATAGATATGCATGGCACAAATGGCTTATCAACTTGTCAAATGTTAGATTCTACAATGGAATATATTCTCTAACATAAATCTTCATGAAAAGACAATCCACAACTTTACAATCTTTTAGAACAATGCAATAATTTGTCTTCATCTATTACTACTCAACTACATAAGCTGCATTCACCTAACACTCCAACTATGCTCTTTTATGCCCTATCAAAAATGACAAACTCTAATCTCCAAAGCATCCCTCCGCAAGAAACCTTGTTGTACTCGGGCATTTAGAACTTTGAATGTGATGATGTGTTCATTGATAGCCTACTCATCCAGAAGAGTCTAGGACGGTGGCATCCGGACGAGGTAATAAACTTTGGTGCAAAATGCACTAGCGTACAAGCCGTGAATGAGAGATACAACCATGCGTTGACATGGATCGATGATATCGAACGTCATTCAGATCTTGAACGTCGGTACCACACTTTCAAGAAGTTTAAAGAACACCCTAAAGTTTGGTGGGATACGGAATGGAACGTCGTTCATACTTCGAAACAGAATTGGATTCGCTTGATTCAGGTTTCATTGAATTCTCGTCCTTACATTTTATAGTACTTGATTACTTACATTAACATTTACATACTGTCACAGTCAGACGAGACCGTCAAAGCCTTCTTCCATCGTGGAGATCCACACCATGAGAAGCTTAACATGTTATTTGGAATTCCCGATGCTCTCAACGAGCCACCATCGGATGTTGAAATTATTCAAGTAAGTGACGATAGCCACAACAATAATCACGGTGTGAAGAACAGCAACTCCGAACCATTCGTGGTGTCCGACGACGATGAATGTCAACATGGCCATCCTCCGATAATAGACCCCAAATTTAACTATGGCCCATGGGCGCCGACAAGATCAACTGAATATGAGGACGTTGCACCACTTCAAGAGTCGACCCCGTCATGGTCTCCTCCTCGTCAGCAATTTCTCCAGCCTTCAGACCTTCCGGGCACTCCAACCACTTTATGGAGTACAAACAATAGAGGGGCTTGTTTTTCGTCTTGTGCTTCTTCAAGGTCTCCGAAGAAGAGGAAAAAGAAGATGACTTAAAATGATCAAGTTGGTACTTCAGTCCCACGCTATTTCCGTTCAAGTCTAATTGAGTCAGCCATGTGATTCCGATGCAAGCTAATGTCTTTGAGTTTCCGTTATGCTTTCATTTTATGTTGTTTTCGTATTTGTTGTGTCTTTGAATTGGCGAGAAAGTGTGTTCGTCTTTTCTGACACTAGAAAATCTATTAAAAATTGATACGTCATTCACTTTCATTATTGTGTGATATACCCTCAAAATTCTCACTTATTTATCCTATACACCGTTATTTTTCTTATACAATATCTTTACTTTATCACTTTAATAAAATAAAAAATACAGCAATACTCTTACTTTATTACATTTTTTTAGTTTTCATTTTCAGATCAAAGATAGATCTGGCATTGAGGGAGTACAAAATTTAAAATATATATATATCTTGTAATATTTTTATTAAAAAAAACTTAAATTTCACATATTTATAAATGTAATAATTTCATTTATGTCTTGTATCATAAACCTAATTCAACTTAAATTCTGTAAATATTTACCTTTTCATTTCACCTCTTTTTTAAATTATAAACATTAGCATTTGTTTATTTTTTAATTATAAAAAAAAAAAAAATCAAGGCAAAAGTCTTTTCAAGCTTCAGAGTCATGAACTGCAAATTTTCATGTCGGGTAGCAATAGACTATCTTTCTGAACATAGCACCTTATTTACACTAAAAAAAACATTTTTACATTTTTTTTTTTTTTTGAAGAAAAAACATTTTTACTATTCAAAAAGTTAAAAAGTTTTTATAACCCTCACTTTTATCTTTCATAATACTAAAAAAATACATTCAATTGTGTGTATATCAAATGATCAAAAAATACATTATCAACAATTTAATGGGAAAACAGTTGAAATATTTAAATTAACCATAGATAACACAACATATCTACCGAAGGATGCTCAAGCCAAAATAACATGCATGATTGTACCCCCACCCCATTTAAAAGACCGGGGAAATATGCTTATCCCATCCACCAAAAATGTATTTATTCAATTTTTGTTCGTTTATAAAAATTATGGATACTTTTATAAATTGAAATATTTATTTCTTCAATATATTAATATATTTTTCACCTTTTATTTTACGCATTTACTTATTACATTAATTAATATTTTTTTAAAACTTACGCACAAAGAAAGGTGCATTATTATGTGGACGGGATGAAATATTTTATTTATTATTATTATTATTATTATTATTACAATTGATAAGGGTGTGAGGGGAAATTTAAATTTCAGACATCATTCATTCAATTTGAAAATTGCATTAAGACTTTGATTGCAAAAATATGTGATGCCCATACCATGTTTACTAATAAATCTAGACATATCTCAATTCTAAAATAAAATAATTTTCTCCTTATAGTTATCGAGTTTCTTTCCCTAATAAATTAAATCAAAGCAAATCCACTTTTTTTTTAATAATAAAACTATATATACACGTATAAATATACAATGAGAATGACATAAATCTACCCTATGTACTACTCCTACTTGAGTTTATCAAATTGTCAACGTACATGACCAATTCCATTTTTTCTTTTTCCTTTTAGGCTTAATTAAATTGTCATGAGCTATTCAAGTCTCTTTCTATTATTTTCATCTTTGATGTAATCCCACATATATGCATCATCCAAATATTATACTATTAACGAAATATATATTTTTGTATTTTATACACCTACGTACATTTATGTAATTATGTATTTATACAAATCATAAACTTTTCACATATTTGAGTGTCTCCCTCATTATTATGAAGTGTTCTTTATTTAAAAAACAAATTGGTCTCAATGTCTCACTTTTATGGCTCCTTCTCAACATTTGCCTATAGGATTGGGACACTCAATTCGATTAAATAAGGAGGTGTCTTTGTCTGCATGCTTAACTACGATAAAAGAGATTAAGGATCCCCTACTATCAGTCTTTGTCGAAATTATTTTTTAACATAACATGTATCAATAAATTACTTAATAGTACGTAAAACACTAAAACTGACGTATGTAATCTCATATCGTTGAATTTGATTTGGTAAATGATTGCGATAATAACGTACAAGTTCAAAATTTCATTGTTTTATTGTACACCCTCAAATACACATCACAATTATTATCTTAAAAAGTCTAAATATATTATCTACAACTGCAACTATTAAAAAGTCTAAATAGACAGTAATTTATTATTCACACACTGAACATAGTTATCCCATTATGTACAAATCGGGATTTTTTTTCCTCCCAAAATAATTTGATCCATATTTTTTTAAAATGAAACTTTACTTGATCCAGTCTTTTCAATTTTTCCTCCCTCACAAAATAAAATAAAAAATGCAAGTGATGTTGATATATTATCTTCAACTATTAAAAAGTAAATGAACATTAATTTATTATTCACACACAGATTATCAACCTATTTTCCCATCGATATAAAAACTTAAATACTCGTAGTCCAACTTGATGTATAAATGATCCTAATTTTATCAAGAGAATTTTTTTTGATGTATAATTTTGCAATATTAAAAATTGTACCGTACGTGCAACCGCCGAATAAAAGTTGTATATTAAACGAAAAAGAAAAGATCTAAAGCTATAAGTTCACAAAGTCGAACCAGAGGTCGGAGCGTCATCAAAATCCTGCTCGAAAAAATCCACCAAAAAAGACAAAACCCCGGGATAAGGGGAGAAGTTACACCTCTCCAAACCAACCAAGTAACCAACCAACCTATGCAATAAAATTCGGAAAAAAAACTAGCTAAGTAAAAAAGACTTATGGGAGATCAAAAGCATCGTCCCATATACTTGACAACAAAGTTCATTAAATTGTCTTTGTACCGTGCAACTGATGGACACAAGTATTACTCAATTTAATTCTAATTATTATTTTTACGGTGCAGCTGGTGTACACAAGTGTGTAAGTCGACTTTTAATTATTATTGTTTGGCTTGAATACCTTTCTCAAATTATAACTAATATTAAATGAAATTAATAATAATAAAAGAAAAGGGTGGTCAATAGAATGAAAGGTACTTAAAGGCAATTTGGTGGTATCTTTGAGTAATTTGGACGCTCGTTTTAGTGGCCGGGAAAAGTCAAGGAATGCCAACCCAACCCCTCTAAAACATTAATTTATATTTAATACGTCATATAGTTACCTAATCTAATATTATCTTTTTCTTTAATCGCAACATTTTTTTTTTTTTTTTTAACGTTTGATGAGGAAAAAATATTTTTTTTAAGAAATAAGTTGGTAAATTTGTGTAGTTTATTGCTACAATTAATATCTATATTTTATTACTTATCTTACTATATTTGTCTAGTGGAATACGGAGTATATTTTTTTATGTAAAAATCTATGAGCTTAAAGTTTGCAAGGATATTTTGAAATATGATAGAGAGTCAGGGGTGTTTACTTTGGGCTTTGGGTACGTGGTTTTAAAAATTGGGTTTTTGAAATTCCGATAAATAGTAATATGAGTGTTTCTTTTGGGTTTTAGAATAGTGAAAGGATTTAACTTTATGTCAAATCAAGTTGTAAGATTGAATGAATTTGTATTATTATATTATTGTTTGATGAGATTATAATGATTAGTTAAGTGTGTAATGATTAAATATATTATATTATTATATTATTGTTGAGAAAAAATATAATGATTGGAGTAATATTATATAGATATAACTTTATGTCAAATCAATATATTTGATATAGGTGGTTTTGAGTGGATTTTGAAAACCGGTTTTTAAATCACGAAATAAAACGGGTTTTGAATCTTGAAATCCAAAATCTGGTTTAATTTTTAAAACCAAAAGTAAACATAGCCTTAGCGTATTTGTTGTCTTTTTTTTTTTTTTTCCGTTACCTTGTAGGACATTAAGTTAAGGACTTATATTTTTAAAATGTTGATATACATCAAAGTATTTATGAAATGAAATGCCTCAATGAAACGGAAACTAAAAAATGAGAAAATTATCATGAACTAATTAATCTATAAAAGAAGTAGAGCCACACTTCAGTAAAAATATTGTTTTCAATATTACTTATTTAAAAAACCAAAATTTGCATCTTATTAAAACGACAAAAGATAAACAAGTATTTAAGAGATCCTCAACAACTTAGAATCATTTTTTCTTCAAAAAGTTCATAAGTTTAATAAAAAACCTCTTAATTTATTCATGTTGGTGAGTCGGTTAAGATATAATGATTAAATTTAGGACGCAAATTATTATATATAAAAATATAATTTTAAGCCATTCATGAAGTCACTGCTATTCTAGCCCATAACCATCATCATCATATATAAGTACCTAACTAACTTTAACATTTTGATAACGAAATTTTGAAATTTTCTATCAGTTGAGTATATTAATACTCCATCTGCCACCAAAAAAATATGTTAAATCTCTTGATCTTGGACAAAAGTAAAAAAAAAAAAAGTAGAAAAAAAAAGTAACAAATGAAAAAGTCAGAAATAGTGTAAAAAAAAGTGTTTCGAGTCATTGTTATTTGACTCGGACCTGTTCGGAAGGAGAGGGGTGCCTTCGGGATCGCGGACACATGTGGTGAATGGTGATAGATTAAAGTTGATAAAGTAAAAGTTTTGTACAATTTTTTTTTGTCCGTTTATGATATGGTAATTTTTGTGAATAAAGTTGAATTACAATTTGAATAATTAAGTGATGATTGTAGGGTGAAAATAAAATGTTTTCGAATGTGCATATTTTTTGTGTACGGATGAAACATTTTACTCCGTATTAATTAAGGTGGAAACTCTAATTTTTGCTTAAAGAAAAAATATCTTATCATTTTTAGCAAGCATAGAGTACACCTTGAAAAAAAAAAGAGGCACACATACAATATAATTCATCTATTTACTTTTTATACATAAAAATTTACTAAATTATAGAGTAAAATTTATTTCATCTATTTATTGTATACATAAAAGTTTACTAAACTATCCATTAATATCCTATATTCATACTCATTGCTCAACTTTCTTAAGAAATGTGCTCTCCTACACGTGAAGTTCATTTTGAACCAAATGATTTTTATTTATTTTTAGCAATTTTAGCACAGGTACACCTCTTCAAAGTCGAAACATAACGAATGTCAATTTGTTCAATTTAAAATAATGAAAAAAATTATTGATAATTTTAAAAATAAAGTCTGATATATATATTATAAATATAATATCATTACACAGTTGTACAAACTTGAATCTTTTATCTATTAAGTTTTCTAATAACGTTAATCGGGCCCATAACATAAAATTTATGGCTCCATATATATATGATTCATCTAGCTAAGCCTGATTTATTTTTGTTTGAAATTAATAAAATACAGCTAGCAGCACTTGTTGGCACGTAATGTATGTAGGGTGATCCAATTGCACATGCATGAACTTTACTTAAGAAGAAATGGATTAATTTATAGTAGTATATATATATATATATATATATTTTGGTTCATCACAAGAAATGTATTAATTTAACTTCAAGAATAGTGGATCATTTTTTTATTTTATTTTTTTGGGTTGCTACTAACTACTATGCAAGTTCCACCTTTTGGGGCACTAAATAAATAAATAAATAAAATCCAAACCACTAATTAAATGAATGTCACCACAAATTTGTCTTCAAATACGATATTTTAAATAATTTATTAGTCTGACGAATGAACGTGCATCGGTTCAGTAGTTTTGTAGTATTAATTAATTTTATGAAGGATGCTTGTCGCCACGACTATAACACCTCGTACTTGGTTTTAGCAGGCTAATTATGTCTTTCCACTTTTGGATACCTTAGTTCCCCAAAACAATTAATACTCCACCAGTTAAAAATAAATATACTGGTTATCACCAAAACGATTAATACTCCACCAGTTAAAATTATACTCTCTCCACTCCATGATTTGATTGACACAATTTTTTAAAAAATGAAATTTAATGATTGATGATGTAAGATATGAGTATTTCAAGTGATTTTGTGAAGTGTACACTAAGAGTGTGCAAGTAATTTTATGACGTCCCAATAAAAAAAATGTGCAAGTAATTTTATGACGTCCCAATAAAAAAAATGTGCAAGTAGTAATCATGAGACGCAGGAAGTAGTAAAAATTGTTGTATGCATGTAATTTAATTGAATTTTTCAAATAATTTAAATATATCTATGATTATTCAATTGAATTTATAATTTCGTCACATTTAAATTAAAATAAAATTGTAGTTCAATTTACACAATTTAATTAAATGCACACACTTGTGACACGTCAACTGACATCATAGCGATTTGGTGGTCTACAATCTACATAGAACGTCTCTCACTGGAATTTGAAGAACAAACCGTGTTTTTAACTGAAAATTGAAAGCACAGACATAAGTTTATTAAAATAAAAAGTGTGTGCTAATTAAATTTGATAAAGAAGAGAGAAGTATCGGTCAAACAAAATGTGTTATTTGCCGCATAAGTTCGAATGTAAGGCATCAAAATTCTTGTGGGATTGCTTCCATTCATGCATGGCTCAGACAGTGACTCATATTGCAAATATGAATTTTTCTTACAACACTCAAACTTATTACATGGAGGAGGAAAAAAGAGAAAGTATGCATCAACATTTTGGATTGGTGTAATTTTGGACTATTTGAAATTTGAGGAATGAGGTGGTATTCAAGGGTGTTACCCAAACTTGCACAAAACAGTGGAGACCTATAAGTGCAACATGAAGGCATGGCTAGAGACAGTAACGGACCTACATGATGCCCAGGGGCTCACCCCCCTAATTTTGTAAATTTGTTAGGGGTATTTTGGTAATTTCACACATATTAAAATTAATACTCTATTTTATAATTATTTACACATTTCTAATATAAAAATAATTCATAAAATTAATATATATCCCAACATCATTTTATTTTAAAATCGTCACTCATTTTGTGTGTACATTTTATTCTAAATTTCACTAAATCTATTTAACATCCTACTAAATCCTCTTTACACCTTATCAAATCACTTAAAATACGCTTTCTTATTTGACTCTACACCACTAAATTCAATTGTTTTTTAAAGTGAATCGGTTAAAATGTGCAAGTTATCACGGGACGGAGGGAGTATTAACTTGTACCAAAACATAGCAAAAGTCAACTTATCCGATCAATTTAATTTAATGAAATGTGACGCATTGAAAATTTTATAATGTGAAATTTTAATGAAAATAATGAGTACATATTTTTTTTTATAATAATATTAATCGGGTCTCCCTACCGAAAATTTATGGGTCCGTCACTGGTTAGAGATGAAAGTAAAGGAGGTAATAGAAACATCAATGACAGATTGGGTGAATGATCTCTAGGAATTTAAACATACTTTTATTTTCTGCAATTTGAAGGAAAGGAGATCTTATCTCATCATTTACATTTACATTATTATTTTTAAATGCAAATGGAATATACTGCCATGGGGCTAGAATTGATCAATTAGTAAAAAGTAAGAGCTAAATTAATGATTTGAGTTTTAATAATATCTAAGTACATGGGGGTGCAAATGTCTCAGATAAGAATTTGTCTAATATAAATTATTTTTAAAAATTTAAATTTGAATGATTCGCTTTACATATATATTTTTGAAAAATAAGTACAATTTACTTTAAAAGTGATATCATTTCTATTAAAAAATTATTCACCCTTCGATCACATTTATTATGCACATTTCTCCTAATATGAATTTTAATAAATATTGACATGTTTATGTATAAAGTAAATAAATTGAAATTTAATAGAATATTATAGTGTTCATTTATAAATAAAGTAAATGACAATTTAAATAAAAATAAATATAAAATTGTGTAAATGATTTTTTTTTTATTTAAATGAACATAATAAAATTGAAACACTTTAAAATAAGAGTGAATAATTAAATTGACGGGGAATTATTCTTTATTACAATGCCACGTCATATTAATACTTGAATATCTCGCCCCTTCACAAAGTCATAGGGTGGGGAGATGTAGCAATATTCAACAAAATTGTCAAAAATGTCACGTGTCCCACATGATATATTCTACTGTGTAGCTAAATAAAAGGTTTGTACTTTTTCTGGAACAATGCATTTATCTCAATATTATATTTTGATCGAAATACAATTTTTATGGTAAAATTTATGCGCAATAGATTAACTAAATCATTTTGGAACATTCTAAGGAGAGGAACTTCACATAAATACTATGGAGGTGTGGGATAAGGTTTGATCTTGCCCCTAATCCAAAAATTAAAAGTTGGACATAATTGATGAGACTCAAAATAGGTTAAATATTTATTTGTGTAATTATATATTTCTCACCATTTATTTAACTATTCATAAATCAACAATTATTTTTTGTCTATACATTTTTCATGATTTGAGGAAGACACTAACAATGTAGCCATCGTTTTTATTGTACTTACTATTCAATGATTCTCATTGTCAATTATCTTAAGTTTTGAACACTCAAACTCTCAATAAGCTCACTTGTGATAATCAAGAATATCAATGAACACTCAAACAAAAGAAAGATTTACAAAGAAAATAATCAATACATAAAGATTCAAGTAGTTTGATCGCTAACCCGATCTACATCCACTGCAAGCACCCCACGAAATCACTTTGATTAAGTGTTGAATGTGTTTACAAGTTACAACTTGAACCTTAGAATTGAATTGAACTTCAATCTAATAAACACAATTAATCACACCAAAAATAGAAAAATATATTATTTCTTCACTAGTGAATGCACGTAACCGGATGTTGGTGATCTTCAAGAGTATTTATAATAGCTCTCTCATCCACAACTACAGCAGTTAATCACAATGGTATTTAATCTGCCACGTTAGCTTCAAGTAGCAACAAACCACGTGTGAAAATACTCAACCGTTTGAAAGCTATGCCCTTTCATTCTTTCCCTTTCATAGTTTCAATCAGAAAGTAGTTATGAAACCCTTTGTTATGTTAACCAACTCCCTTAAATGTCGTGCTATTTCTTTAGTAACTGTCTTCAATCAGATTTCAAACAACAAACCCCTAAGTTGAATGACACTGAGCAGAGAAAACCTCCTTTAAAACCATAAAAGACAACTTTGTTGAACAAAGTCTATGAACCCTTCTCGTATTAACACTACAAAAAACGAGCGATTTACCGACGGACCTACCGACGGAATTGTCGTCGGTAGGCGTGGTTTCCCGACGGCATTACCGACGGAATAATTCAGTCGGCTCTAGACTCGTCGGTACGGGTTACCGACGGAATTTTTTTTTCCGTCGGTAGTCCCGACGGAATAAATCTGTCGAGTCTGCCGACGGATCTCATTCCGTCGGTAGTCCGAATGACCCGTTTCGAAACCGGGTCTGATATCTGTCGACAATTCCGTCGGTCCGTCTGTCGGTAGTACCGACGGACTTACCGACGGATATTTAATTTTAGCATTTTTTTAAGAAAAATATATCCGTCGGCTTCTGTCGGTAATTCCGTCGGTACGTGCCGACGGAACTGCCGACGGATCTAGATTTTATATTTTTTAAATTCGGGATTATATTCAGTCGGTGTCCGTCGGGGGTTCCGTCGGTAGTGCCGACGGAAGTATCCGTCGGCAAGTCAACCCAAAAAAAAATTAATTGACGTGGGTCACCGACCCGACCCCCGACCCGACCCGACCCCGACCCCCGACCCGACACCCGAACTGTTATTAAGGCCACCATATATTATTCTGGCCTTGCTAGGAATCGAACCCGGGTGTGTGGGCGCCTAGTGAAGGGCGCCTACCACTCGGACAGATGTGTTACTTGTTCGTAATTGTAGTATTAATTGTATATGTACTCATTTTCGACCCATTTTTTTTTTAAAATTCACAAAATTAATTTCTTTCAAATATATCAAATAATTAAATTTGAAATCTATAATTTATATTTTTATAATTTATATATTTTAAAATACTAAAATATTCATATTTTAACTAAAATACTAATATTTTTTTAGTAAAAAATTCATTTTTTTGCTAATTATTTTTAAAAAAATTTCATAAAATTAATTTCATTCACATAAATTAAATAATTAAATTTGTAATATAATTTATATATTTTTAAATACTAAAATATTCATTTTTTTGCGAATTATATTTTTAAAAAAATCAAAAAAATAATTTCTTTTCACAATTTTTAGTTGTAACTTAATGATAAATAAATATTTTTAAATTGTACATCTAATAAAATAATTAGCTTACATTATATAATTTATTCTTCATCTTCTTCCTCTTCATCTTCTTCATCTACATTTTCATTATTTGTCTCATCTTCCTCTTCATCATCCTCCTCCTCCTCCTCCTCCTCCTCCTCCTCCTCTTCCTCTTCATTTTCATCATCTTCCTCATTTCCATTATCGTTTTCAATTTCGATCAATTGTGAATTTCCAGCCGTCAAGTCTACGTGGATATTCAAATCTCCCGTAAAGACTTCAGTTCTAGCCTCTATTTGTTCCGTTTGAAACGGAGAATCATCTTCATCACTCTTGTCCTTTGTAGGGACTTCTACCATTGATCTTGCCTTTACTTTGCAAACAGCGTGCCATTCAATTTTACTACGTGATGATCGTACTGGATACTTGCAGTAGTATACTTGAGATACTTGATGGGCAAATACAAATGGATCATTCCCGATATAGCTCCTTTTCGGATTAACATCGACGAGTTTGTACTCCGGATGAATCCTTGTTCCTGAAGGGCCTGAATCAAACCAATGACACTTGAACAACACTACAGTCTTTGTTGGATATCCCGGATATTCTACTTCAACGACTTCGTGCAACACCCCATAGTAGTCACTTGCATCTGCATTGTAGTTTGCACTGCTAACGCAAACACCACTGTTGGTAGTCGCTTTTCTCGATGCATACTCAGATGTATGAAATCTGTAGCCCTTCACAATATAGCCGTTGTAAGTCTTTACACGACGTAGTGGTCCTTTGCTGAGATCCTTTAAGAATCGATTCCCAAAATCGTTTGACCGTCCCTATACAGTTCAAATAATTAACATTAATTATGAATCATATTTATTTACGTAAAATTTAAGGAAATGGTACTCACACAACGTTGGAACCATCGGGCAAAATCACGTTGAAGACGAGCATCTATATCTGTATCTGAGATGTTTTGTTCTGTTCGTCTTAGTTCTTGAGTATACATCCTAATTCACAACATCCAATCACAATTAATATTAAATTACATAAATGAAGTAATGATAAAAATATGAAATACTTACTCAATGTAAGGCTGAACTTCATCACAATTCAATAACACATACGTTTGTGCTATTTCTGCCTCTCTGTTCGACTCCCACTCTCGTTCAGTGAATTTTCCTATTGATCGTCCCTTAGACTTGAATATAGACAGCATTCCATCAACCTCTTCACCGATATTGTCTGTATCTCTACCACCGTAGTTACGTGGTTCACTTCTCAACCGAGTGTTGACATGGTCTTCAAAATAATAAGAACAAAACATGCCAACCTCTTCATTCAAATATGCATTAACAATCGATGCTTCCACATTTGCCTTTTGTTTAGCATTGCGTTTCAAGTTGTGGAGATATCTGATTTATAATAAAAAAACATATATTTTAATTCAGTGAACATGCATGCATGTAGTATATATAAAAAATGAAAAATGTAAGAGTTTACCTTTCAAATGGGTACATCCACCTGTACTGCACTGGACCACAAATTCTGGCTTCATACGCTAAATGAACGGGTAAGTGTTCCATGGAGTTGAAGAAGCTAGGTGGAAAAATTTGTTCCAACTTACACAAAATCACTGGAATATCTTGCTCCAAACGAATCATATCATCGATCTTGATCGTTGAAGATGTTAAATCTCTAAAAAAAAGACTTAATTCAGTGATAGCCCTCCACACATTGAGAGGAACAACGTCTCGGAACGCAATCGGTATCAAGCGCTGCATAAAAACATGACAATCGTGACTCTTCATCCCTGAAACCTTACCCCTGTTTATGTCTGCGCATCGACTCAAGTTTGACACGTAGTTGTCTGGAAAATTCAACTCGTGAATCCAACGACACAGTTGTTGTTTCTGTGGCTTGTCCAGTGTGTAGCAAGCCTTCGGATATTTACCTGTACTGGGATCCTTTTCCAACTCTTGACGACGACAATAAATGTTCAGCTCTTCCCGGGACTTTGGAGTATCTTTCGTCTTGCCTTCTGTGTTCATCATTGTGTGGAACACATTATCAAACACATTCTTCTCAATGTGCATCACGTCCAAATTGTGTCGGATCAATAGTGAACTCCAGTATGGCAAATCCCAAAAAATACTCATTTTATTCCATCCACCTGGAATTCGACCGTTGTGTTCAGCTGCATTTTCCTCAGTAGATTTTTTCAAACCCGTCCACTGAATCTCATGTAACAACGTATGTCCTGTACGGTAACATTATACTAGAAGAAATTAATAAAACATATACGTATAACATTATACTAGATCAAATAATTGTATAATTAATTAAAATACGTACCGTTTCGAAGGGGCGGTCGATTGATTGTAACTGTTCTATTCTTCAAGAAGTTGTTCTTATTCCTTCTAAATGGATGATCTCGAGGTAAGAACTTTCGGTGATTATCGAACCATGTAACTTTCCTACTCTTCTCAAGACTGAAAGCTTCAGAAAAATCCATACAATACGGACATGCTTGAAAACCAGCCGTTTTCCATCCAGACAACATAGAATATGCAGGAAAATCGCTAATGGTCCACAATAAAGCAGCACGCATCGTGAAATTCTGTTTTCTGAACACATCATACGTTTGGACACCACTTTCCCATAAAAAGATCAGGTCTTTTATAAGAGGCTGGAGATAAACGTCAAGCTTATCTTTTGGATTCGACGGACCTGGCACTAATACAGTTAGAAACATTGTTTGAGGTTTCAAGCACATCCACGGAGGAAGATTATACGGAGTCAGAATCACCGGCCACAACGAATACTGCTTTCCAAAGCTCCCAAACGGTGCAAAACCATCAGTACACAAACCTAGCCTCACATTCCTCGGTTCAGAAGAAAAATTGGGATACACGTTGTCAAGGTGTTTCCAGGCCTCCGAGTCCGCCGGATGTCGCATCTCCCTAGACTCGGTCGAAGACGAATCTGTTGCATGCCACGTCATGTGTTGTGCTGTGGCAGTAGATTGATACAATCTCATTAAACGAGGAATGATTGGAAGATAATACATCTTCTTGTGTGCCACTTTCTTCTTCGACGGCTTCGATTGACCAGCGGGCCCCTTCCGACGTGGCTCTTTGTAACGAGGATGACCACACATCCTACACATGTTCAGATTGCTATCTTCATCACCCCAATATAACATGCAACCGTTTATACAACAATCAATCTTCTCGACCGGCAATCCCATATTTTTCAGCATTTGCTTGCTTTGATGATACGTTGTAGGCACCTTATTCTCAGGAGGGCAGATCTCACTGCATAATTGTGTCATTTGCTCATATGCCCTGTTAGAAAGCTTGTTCTCGGTCTTGATAGCCATAAGTCGGGCATTAAATGACAGTTGAGAGTGTGAATCACAACCCGGATACAAATCTTGATCGAGAAATTTGAGCATTTCATAAAACCGAAATGCTTCATCCGTCGGCTCCTCTTCTACATTTGAAAAACCGGCTTCCATTATCATTGTTTGATACATATTGGGTTCTCCCTCCCCAAGTTGTTCTTCCCCACCAAACTGTTGTTCCCCACCGAACTGTTGTTCCCCACCAAATTGTTGTTCAGTACTCGTGCCGGCATGATTACCATATATTTGTCTTTCATAGATACCAGCAGTGTAATAGTATAAAACTTGATCAAAGTTATAAGGCCAACGTACTTCGCCGTGAAATGTCCAATTATAATAATTAACAGTGAAACCATTCTTCAGAACATGTACCAAAACCTCATCAATCGACTTAAATATTTTATTCTGACATTTTTTGGCATTACACGGACACTTGATACAATCCCCATGCATGTAATGTGGGTGGAGCTTTGCAAATTCAACAAATGACACAAGTTCATTGTAAAATTCACTATTCACATTTCCTAAAATGAACCTAGGAGTTTCATACATCCATCGACGATCCGGCAAATCCATCTGTTAAACATTTAACATAAAATTCTTACAAACATCCAGAAAAATGCACAACTAAACTAAACTACACATATATAAAATGCACAATTAAAATACACAACTAAACTACAAATATATAAAATGCACAACTAATTAAACTATAACAATATAAAATGCACAACTAAACTACAAAATTTAACCAAGTAAAAAAGGAAAACGTACCGAAATTTGCTTGCTCTCATACAATTTTTACAATTTCCACGATTTTTTTCGACTGAGTGAGAAAGGGGAAGAAACTTTCTGTAAATATTACGCGCTACCGACGGATTTTGAAATTCCGTCGGTGCGTACATTTTGAATCTACCGACGGATTCCAAATTCCGTCGGTAGGGTGCCGCCCAAACTTCCGTTGGTAGAGTACTTGGTCGACGGAATTTCCGTCGATAGACTTTATTTCCGACAGAATATTTATTTCCGTCGGCAGACTTTATTTCTGACGAATATTTATTTCCGTCGGTAGACGTTATTTCCGACGGAATATTTACTTCCGTCGGTAATATTGACGGGATAAAATAAAAATCGAAAAAATAAAATAAAAAATACTTTACTTTATACCAAAATCTAACGAAAAATTATGTATTATGTATAAATTAAAAAAAATAACATAAATAAACAATCCATTGACAAACATCGATCAACCGAAATAAATATGTCCAACGAAAAATTAAATAGTTTGACAGAAAAAATAAATAGTTCGACGGAAAATTAAATAGTTCGACAGAAAAATAAATAGTTCAAACATCAACCATTATACGGAAAAAACTCATCATCACCACCACCAATGAAATCCAAGCCGTCGTCGTCTGCCTCTGCATCTGGAGCATTGAAAGGGGGAACTGAACCAACCGGAGCATCGAAAGGCGGAGGGGGAACTGGACCAACCGGAGCATCGAAAGGCGGAGGGGGAACGCTCATCGCCTGTTCAAAACATGTATTTATTTGTTCAGAAGACATCCCCAACGATCGACCCATAGTGTCAGTTAGCTGTCGGAAGTAGTGGTTCATCATGTGTACTACGTTCGGGTCCGGAACAGCAGTGGAGGATACACAGGCCTGCGATGCACGCTGGGACGAACTGGACGACGCAGCTCTCACTGAGCGGCTCATCCGGCCAAGGCCAAGGACCCGTCCTCGATCAGCCGGGGCCTCCTCCAGGTAAATCCGGTTAAGATCAGGCGGAGGGGCGGCGCTGGGCCCGGCTTCATCAGCAGAAGCCTGTGTCGTCGCCTCTGCAATCCTCCGGTTCACATTCAACTACATAATTACAAAAATATTAAATTAATACATAGTTCAATACATTTAATTAATTAAATATTAAAAAACACATCACAGTTTAATTAAACTTACGTGAAGCTCAGTAGTGCGTCCATATGTGGACGTCTGCGAATCTCGATCAAACGGATGAAGAACGTTCAACCGATCCACGTGAGTGGGTTCACGCCCAAGATCCCGCTCCTATTTTGTACCAAATGAGCATATAAAAATTATTTTATATAATATTATAATATAAATAATTGAAATAAATTTAGTGAACACTTACTAGAGCAATTGAGTGCTCATACGCGGATCGGCCCCCCCCCCGATGCCTTGACATCCCACCTCCCACATCACTTCTACGGTTGGCTCGAGCAGTTGCACACTTCCGCACGTACTCCGGGCTACTCCAATACGTGGTCAACGTGTTCCACACGTCGACTCCATCGTCCACCCCCAACGTCGTCTGCTCCACGCCACGACTACGCCAAGCATTCCTCCAGGTGTACATAATCTCATTATACCTAGACTGACATGAAGATACCCAGAGCCTGTGGATATCGTTGTCCGAAAAAAACTCCCTATGCCAATAAGCATGTTTCTGCACATATTCGATCAGCATATTTATCAAATAATATATATAATAAATTGTTTATTAATATTTAATTGAATGCACTCAAATACCTGAAATTCCTCCCAGTATTCATCCTTTTTCGTCTGCGGCACCTTCAGCCAAGAGTAGGCATTCGCAGCAATCTTGCACTTAGTAATCACCTCAGTGCAAATCTTCGATATCTCATTACCAGGAAGTAAGCTGTGACATTATATATATATTAAGAAACAAACACATTATAAATTAAAAAACGTACAAAAATTGATGCTATTAAATATTGTTAAACCTTAAAATTATTTAATTAATTACTTACTGTACATTATCTTCAATCCATATTCTCAGTCTGGTTTCTCGGGCACGCGTGGGATGTCGACGAGCTGCCGACGACTGAGATGACGGCGGTGAATGCTGTGGAACGGATGCCGACGACGTCAACGTAGCAGGCTCAACAGGCCTAAGTGAGGTTCTCCTACGTCGAGATCCTGAGGCCCCACTAGCATCTTGACTCATCTATTTTAATAAATAAAATTTAAAAGTATAATAAATTAATCAATAATTAATATAGTAATGAAATCAATAATTTCCTAATTTAATTAATAACATTTTAGTAATTTAAGTCAATAATTTCCTAATTTAATCAATAACAAAATCACGTTACTAATGAAATAAATAATTTACCAAACTAATTAATAATGACTTAATTTAAACAATAACAATAATTATTATATTAATCATACCGTACAACACCCCTACTTATAAGAATAATTACTAATTTAATCAACAATAATAACCTAGTTTAATTATAAGAATAATTACTAATTTAATCAACAATAATAACCTAGTTTAATTATCAAAACGAACTAACAAGAACTACATTATATATTTGAACTAACATGCAATTTTTAATTACAATTAACCAATAAAAAACATATAATCCACGTACTAACATATATTTGAATTAATTATACATATATATTCATCAACTACGTACATGAAATTTTATACGAACTAACATGCAATTTATAATAATTCAATAACAGTTTTATAATAATTATAAACATGCAATTTATAATACAATAACTTAATTAAAATTAATTAAGAATTTATAAAACGTACCGTTTAAATTGAAGAAAATTGGAGTAGATAATCGTTATGCCCTTTCTCGATCAATCCACGCACCACGCACAAGAAAATCTAATCCACGAGGAGAGAACAGGAGATGAACAGGGAGAGGGGGACGAAAGGAATTTTTTTTTTTCTCTTATGAGGAAGAATTGCCGAAGGCAGTTCTTATTTAAAAAAAAAATTCTGGCTACCGACGGATATTTCCGTCGATAGCACGCGAATATTAATGACACGCGTCTTTTCCGTGGTATCCGAGGCGGTGAGTCAAAGCGGGTCGGCTACCGACGGATATTTTCCGTCGGTAGTCGAAATTTGAACGGCCGACGGAAATAATCCGTCGGGAAGTAAGGCTAAACGACACCGTTTGGCCGCGAAACTGAATTCCGTCGGGAAGTCCGTCGGACGGTCCCGACGGATCTTGGATTCTGTCGGGAGTCAGTCGTTTCGAAAATTCCGTCGGCGATCCGTCGGGGCGGCCGACGGAATGGATTCCGTCGGTAGCCTTCCGTCGGCAAACTCCGCGTTTTTTGTAGTGTAACATTGAACAGAGAAAACCTCTTTTAAAACCATAAAAGACAACTTTGTTGAACAAAGTCTATGAACCCTTCTCGTATTAACAACTCAGCTAAATGGACTGAAGTTTCATCAAATCTAACCTCAAATCAAATCAACTAATTCACCTCAACTGAATCTCTTAAACTTTGTCACCTGAATTTTTCAAGTGGTCTATCTCAACTAATCTTATCGACCGAGATACTTCTCACACTCACTATCATTTTTATTGTTTTTTTTTTAACCAAACACTCTTTTATTTTGTATGTTGAACAATATTAATATTTTTTAATACACAAATTGTTTCCAAGAAAAAATAAAATAATTGTTATCTGCACCAAGGTGCTTCTCTAACGCCATTAGCATGTGAATAGGTTGTTGCATTTCATATTTTATTTTATTATTTATGTACATGCCACATAATTAATTATATAGTAATATATTCGGCATTGTGTGTATTTAAATATATAAATCGGTCTCAATCCAACAGCCCAGTTTGAGGTATATCTCAAGCAAAAAGGACATCTCATCGTATGTGCTTGAGTTGTCAATTATTTAATTAATATCAATTTATTATTATTTGGGTTAATTAGTCAAGCTCTCAATACATGTTTGGGTACGTATAAGATTTAATTTTAGGTTTAATTAGTCTAATTATTTTTCTATATTAGAATAATCTATCTTACGTATAAGATTTAATTTTAGGTTTAATTAGTCTAATTATTTTTCTATATTAGAATAATCTATCTTACTAACTTGGATTTTAATTGTTAAATAATCATCATTAGTTATGCTACTTAAAAATATTTATAATAATTATGGTGTACTTATAAATATTGTTATTACACTGAAGTCAGTTATACAAAGTTCAGTTCTTATTTTAATAAATTGGTCATTCAAATTAATAACGAGACTAGAAAAAATTGTTATTACAAGGGTATTATAATTTTTTTGCAATAGACAACTTTATCTTTAAAACCTGAATTTTTAGACATGATTTTAATAGTGAGAGTAGTATTTATTTTTCATTTAATAAAAAGGTGTGTCACGTGAATTTTATTGAGGAAGTGGTATTCGGGCGGGCCTACATGGCAGGATTTCGTTTGCACGTCGCACTACACGATCTTGACTCTTCGCCATACACGTGCCCTATCCTCAATTTTTACTAATTTTTTTTAGTTATTTCTCATATTTTTTAATTCATGCGCAAGAATTCAATAAATCACGTATTTCGGGGATAAAATACAAGTAAACTTCAAGAAAAGAAAGATAAATTAAATAATATTATCACAGTAGTTTACACAACAGTCCATAGTTGTAAATTCTTAAAGCTTAAAAAGTTATAAGCTACAAGATCGTGCCAATTCTCAATTTGAGCTTAAGTAATTTGGGACTTATAAATTTAGGAAATACGGAGTAGAAAATAGGATTATAGGAATAGAAACTAGGCACAAAATTAAATATGCCTTGAAAATAATCTTATACAAAATGAATCTTGTGGGCCTAAATCAAACAACTCCAAATAACAAATAAAAGGGCGCGGCTAAATGCACCGAAGGATCCTATGAGTACACCCACCGGATTTTTTTTTAACACAAGGGGTATGCAAAATAACGTTTGTACCCTTTCTGCACTTTTTTTTTTAAAAACGGACGGATGAGTACACCCACCGCTTCTATTTCACGACGGAATCATCTCCACCACCACCAAAACAAACATTATTCTTCAACAAAACACAAAAAATCAACAAAAATAAACTCAATGTGTTCGAAAAAAATTCATGAACAACTTTCATTTGTTCGAAAAAAAATTGGACATCTTGTTCGAAAATTTTTACCCAACAAACTCAAGTTGTTCGAAATTTTTTAATGAACAAACCCAATATGTTCGAAAAAATATTCAACACAACTTAAATTTGTCCGAAAAAAAAAATTTGAACAAAGTGTTCGAAATTTTTTCAAAAACAAGAACAAAATGTTCGAATTTTTTTTCAAAACAAACACAGATTTTGTTCGAAAATGTTTCCAAAACAAACTCAATATGTTCGAAAATAATTCTCAAACTTCTAAAAACCCTAATTTTCCTACCATTCCTGAATTTTTCAAAAACTTTAAAAAACCTACCTTGAAAAGGACAGTGGCGAGGGCGTTGGCGGACGAGGGCAGGGGCGGCAGCGTTCGAAACGACGACGTGGGGAGTGAAGCGGCGCTGTCGCCGCGTGGGGAGGGGAAGAGCGGCGCCGCTAGGGAGGGAGGGGTGGTGGGCGGACGATCGAGGGCAGCGGCGGCGACGTTCGAAGCGGCGACGTGGGGAGTGAAGCGGCGCTGTCGCCGCGTGGGGAGGGGAAGAGCGGCGCCGCTAGGGAGGGAGGGGTGGTGGGCGGCGGCGCCGATTGGGAGGGAGGGAGGGGTGGTGGTGGCGGCGCCGATTGGGAGGGAGGGGGAGGTGGGTGCTGTGTTAAAATGTGAGAATGGGAGGAAGATAAAGGGTTTGAGATAAGAAGGTTATTTTTGGGTTTTCCACGTGGGTGTCCTCATCCGTTTTGTGTGTGTCCTCATCGCGTGAGTGTACTCATAGTATCCTTGGGTGCCTTTAGCCGCGCCCCAAATAAAAACCGGGCTATAAACGGAAAAAACCTACTTTATAATTAATTTATTAATGAGTCTGACTATTTGCACCTCCGTTTTGGAGGTCTGCACACCTCCGTTATACAATTCTTACACTATATGCTATTATCAAGGATGAAAATATCAATATCGCAACCTTAGTTTTACGGATATATCGCTGGATATATCGATATCGCAAAAAAAATAAAAAAAATGACGGAAATCTTATTAAAATCTCAAAAATTTAACCTGAAATTTTAGGGATTATTATAACATGCTATTATGCATGTATTCCATTTAAACACTAATAAAATTATATGTTTAAAACAAGCATATAGATAATAAATTATATAAATATTGGCTGATGAAAACTAATTGACAACATAATACAATACAAAATGATTAAATATACATGATAAAATTCAATTAATATCAAAATGATGACATATGGGCTTCAAACATAGTAGGTGAAATGATATTTTTGACCAAATAACATTGATAAAATACAATTGAATAATGACTGGCGAAAATTAATTAACAACATAATACAATACAAAATAATTAAATATACATGATAAAATACAATTTATAATATCAAAATGATGACTTATGAGGTTCAAATATTGTAGGTGAAATGACATCTTTGTCCAAACAACATTCACATTATAGATATTTTGGATATAGTTATGCACTTATCATCATATGTTTAAAAATTACTAAATATATATGTGGTGAATTGAGAATATATTTTGTTAAAAATATAATAAAATGTTTTTTATACATTTAAAAATAAAATTTTAAATAAGTTTGCTATTTTTCCAGATTTTGCGATATTGTGCGATATATCCGCGATATTTTCCGATTCCCGTCCAATTTTACACTACGGTTGAACGATATCGATATCAACATCGATATTTAGCGATATATCCGCGATACTCGGAAAAAATACATTAGACCCCAATATCCATATCGCAATATCCAAATTTGCGATATATCCGCGATATTTTCATCCTTGGCTATTATTATGCCTCGCTACTATCGTTTGTCTAGTATAATATACTGTTCACAATTACTTTCACACATTCTTTTTTTAGTCGTTCCGCAATTATCTTCACATACTTAAAATGAAAAACTCTTTATAAACTTCATCCTCACAAAATACTCAATTTTATACAAATGTCATTATTTTATATTATACATACACATAATTCAACACATTTCTTTACTTTATAGTTTATACATAAAGTTTACAAATTTACTCCTAAAAATTCTACTTATTATTACACTTTTTTTTTAAATATGTGTGTTCATCTATATATTAAATTAATTATGGAACGAAGGGAGTAGTATTATCTCAGTCGCCCAAATAAAAGGAGAATCGGTTATGAATATTATTTATTTGTATAAATGTCCATTACTTCCTCCTTAATATCCACTGTGTGTCCTTTGGTTGTTCATGTACCTACATTTATAGTGCACCTCTCATTTCATCTTCTCAAGCTTGTATTAAGACCTATAAATAGGGGTGCAAATGTTATAGTAATCACTTGAAGTGGAATAAAATAATTATATATTATCTCTACATCTTGTTCACTTATTTAACATATGATATACTTTTAAGTTGTTTCACAACACGTTATCAACACGAAGCTCGTAAAATATTTCTACCGACAAAATGTATATAGTGATAAATTTCAGGTATTGTATGGAGGTATGTATCAAAATGTTTATAAACTATTATCTAACAGTGTTTATTTGTCACCTCTTATTTCATTACTATTTTGATGATTATGTTATTTTTACAATTAATCAATCTCTTGTCTATTTGATAGTTTTCAACATGTCGAACTTGACAAAACTTAAATTTGTGGCTATTGATATTACTGAAAAAAATTGTAATGAATTCTTGATGTTGAAATTCATTTGGATGCCATGGGTCTTGGGGATTCCATAAAAGTGGCAAATCAAGCATATAATAAAAATATACGACCAAAGGCCAAAAGATATGATTTTCATTTGCCACTATCTTGATGAAGGACTGAAAGTTGAATACCTCACGGTGAAAGATCCACTTTAATTGTGGATAAATCTTAAATAAATATATGATTATAAATCCGTGAGTGAATACATATTTTAACTATGTTCAGAATCACTTCTCAATTAAAGACATTCTCCACATTTCATGATTCTAATGTGATATTACAACAACAATATCGTGAGAAGGGTTTACTAAATATTTTGAACTACTTTCATGTCTCTTGGTGGCTGGGTAAAATAATGAGTTTTTGATGAAAACTTAGGTCCCGGACGCGGTTTTGACCGAAACAGATTTTTAAATGATTATAATACTCGTTCGAATTTTAAAGGTCCTAAAAAGGGAAAATAAATTTATGTACATTAAAGGAAAAGAGAAAAGGTTTGAAACAAATTGTGTGAATAGTGAATTCGATAAGATGTTTGACATAACAAAATTTGATGTTGCTGATTACCTTGCCCACTTGAAGGTGGTAATTAGAGTTTATAATATTCAAATATAATTTCCTTCGATAATCTATTATTCAATGTTTATTTTTTTTTATGTTATGCAGTGTTTTAGTATTTTTATCCTTTATAATATAAATGACTATTAGCCTATTACATTTTAAAATAATTAGATTGTAAATTTCTTACTTTTGTATTTTTTGAAATGGAAAATGGTATGGCATCAACATTTAAGGAAGAATGTGGAGATCTATGTCTCGTGGATAGTGCTACAATGCACATTATATTCAACAATAAGAAATTGTTCTCACATATAAATGGAGATAAGCAAATGTATAAAGGCTTTGGAAGATCCACTATTCTATTACCGGGAGGGACAAAATTTATTATCAATGATGCATTATTCTCTTGAAAGTCTCAAAGAAACTTATTAAGTTATAAAAATATTCGTTTGAATGGATATCATCTTGAGACTACAAATGAAGGCAATATTGAGTATCTTAATATTACTACAATTGTTGCAGGAAATAAATGTATGTTGGAGAAATTACCCGCTTTGTCATCGGGTTTATATTACACGAGCATAAGAACAATGAAATTTATGCCGTAGTAAACCAAAAGATCACTACCGAATTTAATGTTTGGCATGACCGGTTGACCATCCCGGTTCTATAATTATGCAAAAAATTGTAGAAAATTCATGTGGACATCCATTGAAAAATCGGAAAATACTGCATCCCAATGAATTTTCGTGTGTTGCTTGTTCACAGGGAAAATTAATTCTAAGACCACCACCAGCTAAAGTTGAGCATGGAAATCTTATATTCTTGTAACGAATTCAAGGGGATATATGAAAACATATACACCCGCCAAGTGGACCATTTGTATATGATTTTGATTGATGCATCGACTAAGTGGTCACATGTATACTTATTGCTATCTCACAATTTGATTTTTGCAAAGTTACTGGGACAAATAATATGATTGCGAGCACAGTTTCCTGATAATGCAATTAAGATAATCCGTCTTGATAATACTGGTGAATTTTCATCTTAGACTTTCAACGATTATTGTATATCAATTGGAATACATATTGAGCATCTGGTTGCTCATGTTCATACACAAAGCGGTTGTTGGTCCCAAGTTGAGTTAAGATTGAGTAAGCTAAGAAAGTCTAGGGGGGGGGGGGTGAATAGACTTTCAAAAATCTTTCAAAATATCAGAGTTTATAATGCGGAATAGTGTTCTGAATAGTACTGTTCTTACTGAGTCAGATCAGTACTTCCAGTTTTAGTTTTATACTCAACTTTTAATCAGATCTTTACTTAGTAAATTCTACTGTTCTTGTTTAAACAAATATTAATCAAATATCAAACAAAAAAGTAAAGAACACAGAATTTTATAGTGGTTCGACCAATAAGTCTACATCCACTCTCACAATCCCAGTTGTGATGTTTTATTAACTCTTCCTTGAGTTTCTTGTGGCTTAAAGTCCCAAGATTAAGACTTTGATCTTTTCGATTACACTCCCAAGTGTATCTTCGATCTACTAGTAATTCTACAAGTAACTAGCACACTTGTTTACAACAATACAAACTTAAAACTGAAAAGTAAAACTTCTCTTTGAGTAGCCTTTGATTTCTTCTCTTCAATTCAGTGGCTTCTCCTTAGTTCGATTTCCTTAACTCTGTGAGTTCTTGCTTGTAGACTTGCTCTTGAATTCTTCTAAGATCAGTAATTGTTCAGTCGTCTTCAGCAGTAGGAGATCATACAGTATTTATAGAACTTAGTATGACAGTTAGCAGTTTGTGAACTAACTCTCAACTAACTCTAAAACTGTTTTTGTAACTTCCTTTTTGTAACCGACTTTGTAACTTCCTTCTTATTCCAAGTCAGCATATCTTCAAATATATCTTCAGTTACTCTTTAAATAAGTTATCCAAACTTATTCTTCAAATTCACCAAATCAGCACAGTAACTTACTGTTCTGATTTTTACTGTTCTGAGCCAGTCAGCACAGTTCTCAAAACTGTTCTGCACTTCTCCAGAATTCTTCTAAACTTCTCTTCAACTCTTCTTTGAAGTCTTCTTATTCTGAAGTAGTCTTCTGAGTCTTCATTAGTCTTCTGATCTTCTTCTAATCTAGTGTTCTAAACTATTGTTCTGAACTTTTACAATGCTGATTACAATAAAATACAACTTTACATATATAAAACCTATCTATACATCAACTGAACTATATACAGATGAGTATATTTAAGTCCTATACTATAAGCTGTCTATACAATACAAAACATCAGCTTAGTTCCTAACAGTTCATATATCAGATCAGTAAACACAATAAGATCAGTAACTCATATAAGATCAGTAAACTTATTTCAGATGACTTAGTTAAGATGACTTAGAACCACATATATTACTAACTTTAAGTTGCTTTTGGCCATCAAAACATACAATCATCAATTAGAACATTGTTTCAAGGATTCATATCCCAACAATTTCCCCCTTTTTGATGAAGCCAAAACTACTTAAATGTTAATAAATCAGTAGTTAAGTATGTAGTCTATCATAACAGTTCATCATTTCAAAATTCCAGATTCATATTTATAATCATATTTAGATCAGATAATGCACATATTACACATACTAACAAAATATGAAATAAACAGAAAATATAGAAATAAAAATTAGGGTTAAGAAATGTTATCTTGTGAGCTTATCCTTCATCTTCTTTCTTCAGATTCTGAATGCAACATAAAGCCTTGCTTGATATCCATCATATGTTGATGATCAGTGATACCTTCATCTCTAATGATCTCAGCAATTATGTTACCAATCTCTTTGTAATCAGGTTCTCCATTCTCAAGTCTTGGAGGTTCCCAACTTGGTTCTTCAGGACATAATATCTTTACATCAGCACGAGCAGCAACTTTTGAGATATCTTCCCAAAAATCTTTATCTATGTTCAACATGAACTCTTCAAAATCAGCAAATTCAGCTTCTTTGTTCAGATGATCACCAAACTTCTTCACAATGAAGTTTGCAATCTGCCACTTCTTCTTCAGATTTTTCCAGTAATCCATATTTTAAGTTAGGACTATAAAATCAACAAAATTCTCATCTTGAAATTTTTTATCAAACTCTCTTCCTTCAGCTTTTCTCTGAGCTTTCATTTTCCTTTTCAAAGCTGCAACTCTATTATCAAATCTTGTTTTTAAAAACTTAACATCCTTATCCTTCTTCTTTTTCAACTCTGTTTCTTCAGCTTTCTTTTCTTTCAACAATTCAAGCTTTTCTTGTTCTTCACTTGAAACACCAGTTTTCAATTTGCTTCTGGATCTGGTAATTCTACCAGTCTCTTCTTCTTGTTCTTCTTCATCAGACAAGATTAATTTCCTCTTCTTCTGAATAGAACTTTCAGCAACATCAGTTTTCTTCTTCTCAACAATTTCTTGACTTTGTTGTTTCTGTTGCTTCCTAAGCTTGATTTTCTCATTCAAACTGGCAATTTCTTCTTTCAATTCATCTTGACTCACAACTAGTTGAGCTTGTTGTGATTGAGTTTGTTCCATTACTCTCCTTATCTTATCTTCCCCCTTTTTGGCTTCATCATGCCACTCTTTCAAGGGAGTCAAGTGTTGCTCCATCTTTGCATGCAACACCTGAGATAGGTTCTTTTCTTGAAGTCTATGGAGATCATAGATTTTAGTCATTGTATGCTCCATAACTCTCTCAACTGAATTTTCTGAATGCATCTTATTCATTCTTTCAGTAGCTTCTTGGAACATTCTCACAGCAGCTTCCAACTTGGCTTGAAGCTCTTCATTCTGCTTTCTCAACAATTCAAAGCTAGAATTATCAGATTCCTTCTCAACAGGAACTGTTCTGATCTGTTCCTGCACATCTTCAGGAATGATAGGTTCAGCAGACTGAAATGGCATGCTTTCCAGTTCATCAGCATTCAAATCTTGATTTCCAAAAACTTCTGTCTCTTCAAGTATAACAGTGTTCTCAAACACCTCTGTTGTATTGTCACCAGCTTCATCAACTTCCATAACATCCTCTTCAACAACTTTCTCAACTTCATCAACAACCCTTTCTTCACTTTCCATAACAACATCAGCATTTTCATCTGCAGCAGCAGTGGCAATATTTTCCACAGAATATTTAAATCCTGTCAACCTTTCAACAAGTTGCACCACTGACTCTGGGGTTACTAGTTCAAGAAATGAATTAACATCAGCTGCAAGCATCTGCTCTGCTTCCCAATCATCAAAGATTGAAGCACCACCCATACCTTCCATAACAGCTAGATTCTCTTTAAGAGTACTCCTCTTAAGATACACCCATGTGCCAATCCTAAGAAGTTTCTCAAACTCAACTGAACTTTCATCTAAACCAGGAAACTGCTTCAACAGAGCCAATCTCAAATCTATCCTAATTCGATCCTCTTTATCACAGATAGGATAATCCATTAAACCAGCAGGTTTAGGGGCTATATATTCAGGTTCAGGGGATGATGAAATGTCAATTGGTACAGAAGAAGACTCAAATTCATGTTCAGTAGAGTGATCATGAACTTGTGTAGGTGAATGATGTGGAGTGGGTTGGTTTTGATGACTTGAAACAGGAGTGTCCTGAGGAGATGAATGGGGAGTGTTCTGAGAAATTGGAAAATAGTGAGCTGATTCTCCAGAACATGATGGTTGGTGGTCAATGGGATCTGTTGGGCTTGGATCAGAATTTGAAGGGGTAGGAGAAGAATCAACAAGCTTCCTCCTAGGTCTAGAAGCACTTCTTTCCTTGGTTCTTTTATGTAAAACAACAACACTTGAATTACTAACCTCTTGTTCTTCAGAGCTTTCTTGCACCACAGTCTCAATAAACCGGACTGTTTGCTCTGAGGCAGCTGTAGCAGACCTTCCTCTTCTTGGTTTAGTACTGCTCGGATCATGCCTCGCTTTCGATCTTATCTCTGGTTGATTATCATCAGACCGATACATTGAAGCACCAGACTCTTGAGCTTCAGGTTCTTGAGGTTGCACCAAAGGATGTTCTTGTTCAAATCGAACAGACTCCTTTTTCATCAAGAATTTTCCATGATGGAATTTCCTGGGATTACTCCAGTACGCCTTTTTGACAACTAACTGAGGCAACAAAATACTCAGCTTGTTTCCGAACCCTAACTTCGATTTAATCAAAAATTCCATTGTATCCTCATCGAACAAGACCTTTTCTTTCTCACTTATTAATCTTTCTAAGAAAAATCATTGCCAATCACCTTGCACTTTGTCAATGATTGCTGCCATGATTCGGATTTTTAAATTTGTTAGAGCATCCTGACTGTGATGTTGACCTAACAAGCATTTTGCAGCTATGTCCATTAGAAATTGAAGACTAGTAGGAAGCACATCTTTCTTAACATGGCTTAGAGACTCTGGTTCTTCACCCGACCATCTGCCTACACACTCTTTCTCTTCTCCTGCTTTGTAGGTCAGAATATCCACTGGGCCTTGAGGTAAATCCAACATGATTTCAAGGATTTCTCTGGTAATCGAGACCTTGTGCCCTGAGAGCATTGAATGGACACCATTGTTATCACCTTCAAGCTGCAAATAAAATTCCATGTCTTCTGGTTCAAATACATTGATCGGAGATGATTCAAGATACTTCCTCAGCCCGCATTCTTCGCACATTGTCAGAATAGTTTGGTTTTCTGCACTATGTCGGCCGTTGAAGTAAACTGCATTTTCCACAAAAATGCCCTTTTCTCGAACCCAAAAATCAGAATCAAATGTGCCTGCGACTTCGTTAGATTCACTTATAATATTGATAATCGCCATTGTAGGGTTTTGTAGAAGATAGATTATTGAGATTTTGCAGTAGATTTTGAGTTATGAATTTTCCAGAAATGAACTCGTAAGGAAGATGAAGATGAAAAGTGATCGTGTTTGACAAATTCAAAACCAATCTAGGGCTAAGATTGAATTTGTTTATCACAAAGAATGGTTGAGATTAAGTCTCGAAATTCATGTTTAAAAGAACTGTTCATATTCTTGTACCATTCTCAATTTTGGAGCCAATTTGTGTTTGATAAATACACCATAGTAATTAGGTTAAAAATAGAGGAGTGTACTAATCTTCTCTATTAGTAATCTAAAATTGAGCAGTTTTTGACTTAGAATATTCTAAGACAAAATACTGTTCTGATGCATATCAGCACAGTAGTTTCCAAAAAATATTTCACTTCATTCTTTTACTTATATATAAAGAAAATGTACTTATCTGAATCAGCTGAGTAAACTTTTTCAGACATCAGATCAGTAGATGGGTCAGCACAGTAGTTTTTAGATCAGTACCCAATTTTCCTGATTTCACATTTTTGATATCAGCACAGTAATCATCAGATCAGTACTGTGACATATCAGTTCTATTATGTAGACAGATTAGTAGTAATCAAATCTTTCTGTAGACAGTTTAATCAATAGTCAGATTAGTTCTGTAGAGTAATTGAATTGTAATCAGATCAGTACTGTAGACAAAGAAACTTTGTAATCAGAACAGTTCTGTAGACAAGTCAATTTCTTAATCAGAATAGATCTGTAGACTGATATAGCCTGTAATCAGATCAGATTTGTAGACTTTTCAAATCTGTAATCAGATCAGTTCCCCCTTCAGAGGAGAATTCCTCTTCTGTGCCTGTTTCACCTTGGTAGAAGTGTTAGTCCATGAGATATAAGTGTAAAACAGTACAGAGTAGTAAAAATATGTTTAATTTAATGATCACATCAAGGTTTATGCTAAAGTGACTTAGTGTTCTGAGTCAACAAAAGGATCTTTAAGAAATCACAGATCCCCCCTTAATGTGTGTTCTCAGTGTCCCGCAGCTTTACCAGCTTCCTCATCGGGATTAAGCTCACTTTAGTAACCTTGTTACCTGTTTTAAATGTAGTGGTCTGACATAGGATTGTCTCTTCTGAATTTTATGCATTTGATGTACTGCTCTTAGTTTCTGCTTTGTCTTCCTCTTGGTATAAGATCAGTACCTGAAATGTTAGTACAATTCTATATACATATAGAATCCATATCTATCAACCCTAAGCTAATGCATAACTCTCTAAATCTCACTTCAGCCAATGGTTTTGTAAAAATGTCAGCTCTTTGAATATCAGTATGAATCTTTTCCATCCTAATATTTTTCTTTTCCACATGATCCCTAATAAAGTGATGCCTAATGTCAACATGCTTGCATCTAGTATGTAGAACGGGATTTTGTGTGATGGCAATGGCACTATTACTGTCGCAATATATAGGTACATTAGATTCTACAATATTGTAGTCTCTGAGTTGTTGTATTAGCCAAAGAAGCTGACTACAACAACTACCTGCAGCCATATATTCTGCTTCAGTAGTGGAAGTTGCCACACTTGTTTGTTTCTTTGAAAACTATGAAATGAGCTTGGTTCCTAAGAATTGACATGAACCTGAAGTAGATTTTCTATCTATTTTGCAACCTCCAAAGTCCGAGTCTGAATAACCACTTAAAGATATATCATCATCTGCAGGATACCATAATCCTCGATTAATGGTCCCCTTTAGATATTTCAATATCCTTTTGGCAGCTTCCAGATGACTTTCTTTGGGGTTTGCTTGAAATCTTGCACATACACCAACAGAAAAAGCAATATCAGGTCTGCTGGCAGTTAGATAGAGTAGAGAGCCAATTAAAGCACGATAATGAGGTTGGTCAGAAGACTTACCTCCTTCATCAGGATCCATTCTGTATGTAGGTTGCATGGGCACACCAACTGTCTTACAGGTTTTAATACCAAATTTATCTAGCAAATTCTTACTATATTTTGCTTGATTTATAAAGATACCTTCTGGAGTTTGTTTTACTTGAAGACCAAGAAAATATGTCATTTCACCCATCATAGACATTTCAAATTTACTTTGCATGAGTGTAGAAAAGCTTTCACTCAAGGTTTTGTTGGGTGATCCAAAAATAATGTCATCCACATAAATTTGAACAAGTAATATATCATTACCTTCTTGTCTTCGAAACAAAGTTCTATAAACTTTGCCTTTTGTAAAACCATTTTCAAGTAAGAATAGAGATAGTGTATGTTGGGATATGAATCCTATAAACAATGTTCTAATTGATGAAAGTATGTTTTGATGGCCAAAAGCAACTTAAAGTTAGTGATATATGTGGTTCTAAGTCATCTTAACTAAGTCATCTGAATATAAGCTTACTAATCTGATGAGAAACTTAAATTGAGGTTACTGATCTTAATGCTAACTGAAGTAAGTTTACTGATCTTATGAAGTAATATTAAAGATAAAATTACTGATCTTAACTAAGTAATATTGGAATAAGGTTACTGGTCTGAGTATGGAAACTGAGAATAATTTTAGTGATCTTATATGAGATATTTGAAATCTGAGTTACTGATCTGATATACTTACTGATCTTATATGCTTACTGATCTTATATGTAAGTTACTGATCTTAAGTGTTTACTAATCTTAGTATTTACTGATCTTATATGAGAGTTATTGAACTTACATGAGTTACTGATCTTATTGGTTACTGATCTGATATATGAACTGTTAGGAACTAAGCTGATGTTTTGTATTGTATAGACAGCTTATAATGTAGGACTTTGATATACTCATCTGTATATAGTTCAGTTGATGTATAGATAGGTTTTATATATGTAAAGTTGTATTTTATTGTATTCAGCAATGTAAAAGTTCAGAACAGTAGATTAGAACTAGATTAGGAGAAGACTAAAGAAGACTAAGAGGACTACTTCAGAATAAGAAGACTTCAAGAAGAGTTGAAGAAGAGCTTAGAAGATATTCTGGAGAAGTTTTGAAAGGTTTTAAGTTACTGTGCTGATTGAATCAGAAGAGTAAAAATCAGCAGAGTAAAATCCGAAGAGTAAAAATCAGAACAGTAAGTTACTGTGCTGATTTGGTGAAATTGAAGAATAAGTTTGGAAAACTTATGTAAAGAGTAACTGAAGATTTATTGAAGATATGCTGACTTGGAATAAGAAGGAAGTTACAAAAGTCGGTTACAAGAAGAAGTTACAAAAACAGTTTTAGAGTTAGTTGAGAGTTAGTTCACAAACTGCTAACTGTCATACTAAGTTCTATAAATACTGTATGATCTCCTACTGCTGAAGACTACTGAGAAATTACTGATCTTAGAGAATTCAAGAGCAAGTCTACAAGCAAGAACTCACAGAGTTAAGGAAATCAAAGCAAGAAGAAGCCACTGAATTGAAGAGAAGAATCAAAGGCTATTCAAAGAGAAGTTTTACTTTTCAAGTTTAAGTTTGTATTTTGTAAATCAAGTGTGCTAGTTACTTGTAGAATTACTAGTAGATCGAAGATATACCTGGTGGTATAATCGATAAGATCAAAGTCTTAATCTTGGGACTCTAAGCCACAAGAAGCTCAAGAAGAGTAATAAAACTTCACAACTGGAGTTGTGAGAGTGGATGTAGACATTTGTCGAACCACTATAAAATTCTGTGTTCTTTACTTTACTGTTTGTTATTTGTTTGAATTGTTTAATCAAGAACATTAAGAATTAACAAAGATAAAGATCTAGATAAAAGTTGAGTATAAATTTGATTGGGCTTATTAGTAATCTGATTATTCCGCATTGTGTATTCTGATATATTGAAAGATTTTTGAAAAGTCTATTCACCCCTCCCCTCTAGACATTTTCACTAGCTTACTCAATATTATTAACTCAACTTTGGGACCAACAGTGTATCATACCAGGCTCTTGGGGCTTGTTTCAGTCCATAGAGTGCTTTCTTTAGCCTGTATACTTGGTGACTATTCACTTCAAAACCAGGTGGTTGTTCCACATAAACTTCTTCAGCAAGTATACCATTCAAAAATACACTTTTCACATCCATTTGATACACAGTGAATTTCATATGTGCAGCATAAGCAAGGAACAATCTTATAGCTTCTAGTCTAGCTATAGGAGCAAAAGTTTCATCATAATCAATACCCTCAGCTTGAGAGTAGCCCTGAGCAACTAATCTAGCTTTATTTCTAACTACAAGATCATTTTCATCCTTTTTATTCTTGAAAATCCATTTAGTGCCTACAACATTATGATCAATAGTTCTATCCACAAGTTCCCAAACTTCATTTCTAGTGAACTGATTAAGTTCTTCTTGCATGGCTATAATCCAGTTACTATCACTTAAAGCTTCATTCACAGTTTTAGGCTCAATAGAGGATAGAAAACAACACCAGCAAAATAGAGACTTACTAGGTTCTTCCTAGGAATCAAACAATTGTTTTCTAGTTTTAACACCTTTACTGGAATCACCTAGAATCAGATCAGTAGAATGAGCAGACTTCCATGTCCTTCTATTCTTAACAGAAATACTATCATCATGCAAATCATCATGCAGATCAGTATCATTGTTTTGCATTAAATCAGCAGATTTCTTCATAGGGGAGCAGTCATTCAATTCTGGCATATCAGAAGTTTTAGATGACTTACCTTTGTCTTTTACCTTTTCTTTTTCAGAGTCATGATCTAGGACATTCAGGAATGGATTATATGCTTGTACAGATTCATATATTTCTGCATCATCATCATCATTGTTGGTTTGTAGCTGTAGTTTGTCAATTTTCTTACTGAGCTGATGATCAGCAGAGTCCTGCACAATCTCATCAAAGACTACATGGGGTGTTTCTTCCACACATAGGGTAGAGTAATTAAACACTCTAAATGCTTTGCTTACTGAAGAGTATCCCAAGAATATCCCTTCATCAGCTTTTGCATCAAAAGCATTTAGTTTACTTTTGTCATTGTTATGGATGAAACACTTACATCCAAAGATATGAAAATAAGAAACTCTAGGTTTTCTGCCTTTCCATACCTCATAAGGTGTTTTACCATGCACCTTATTAAGAGCACTTCGGTTTTGGGAGTGGCAAGCTGTGTTAATGGCTTCAGCCCAAAACTTCTGAGGTGTGTTGAATTCTGCAATCATTGCTCTGCATGCTTCTTTTAGTGTTCTGTTTCTCCTTTCTACAACACCATTTTGTTGAGGGGTTCTGGCTGCACTTGTCAAATGCTGTATGCCAAACTTAGAACAGTAGTCAGAGATGTAACAGTTAATAAACTCAGTCCCCTTGTCACTTCTTATCTTGACAATGGGTTGTCCCTTTTCAACCTGCAACCTCTTTAATAGATCTGGAAGTAGTGTTTGTGTATCACTCTTTTTGTGTAGAAAGACTACCCAAGTAAACTTAGAGTAATCATCTACTACAACCAGAGTATACCTTCTTCCATTCAATGTAGGAGGTTTGATAGGACCATGAAGATCCATATGCAAGAGTTCTAAGACTCTGCTTGTTGAAAGAGTTGGAATGGACTTAAATGAAACATTTACCTGTTTACCTTTTTGACAGGAGTCACACATTTGTGATTTGGAATAGATTTCATTAGGAATGCCCTCAACAAGATGTTCTCTAGCAATTTTGTTGATTATCTTAAAGTTCAGGTGGCAGAGGCGTTTATGCCAGAGCCAACTGGTTTCTTTAGGACTCTTAGTAATAAGACAAGCATTCTTAGGACAACTATTCCAATTCACAATGTATACACTTCCTTGTCTTGTGCCAACAAGTAGAACATTGTGAGTCCTTTTGTCTATTATTTCACATCTTCTGGTTTTGAACTGAACTTTGTATCCCTTGTCACAGAATTGAGATACAGATAACAAGTTATATTTCAAACCTTCAACATAGGAGACATCTTGGATTTCAACATCTCCATTCTTGATGAATTCGAATCCTATTGTGATTGCCATGGAGCTGTCTCCAAAGATGACTTTTGGTCCTTCCTGCTCATGATAGTCAGTAAGCAAGGCCTTGGTACCAGTCTTGTGGTGTGAACACCCACTGTCTATGTACCAGGTCTCACCAACTGAACCACCTTTCTTGTATAAGTCCAGTCGATCCTGCAAGGTAGTGATCTTAATAATTTAGGTACCCTAGTTTATTGGGGTCCTTGGGGGTTAGTAGTGAGAGGTACCCAAATGAACATTGAGGATTTGAATAGATGGGACCTCTTCAGTTTTCTTCCATATTTATCACAAAACAGTACTTTATTAACCATTTCAGAATTATCAGCAGACTTAGGATCTATTTTTCTGAGATGGCCTTTCCTTGGTTCTATCCCTTTTTCAGTAAGATCAGTATGCCTGTAATAGTTTGAATATGGTCTGAAAGCATGTGGACCATACGGCTTATAGATGCGTTTTGGTCTTTCCTCTCCAATGATATCATAAGATAAAGGTGGAGGATAAAGAACAGGTTTGTTATGATAATGAGGCACAAATCTCCTAGGTTTAGTTGAATACAGCTGAGACTGCCTTATAAAAGGAGGTCTAGGTTGTTCCCAACTTGCCTGTGCTTGTCTTGACCTACTGTTCTGAGTTTGTCTCTTCTGATACCAGGACTGATCTGTTCTGGTCAGAGGAGTATAACTCTTCTGGTAAGGTCTTGACTGTACTGGTCTTAATACATTCTTCATTTTACCATTCTTGGTAGTAGGAGGAATGTACTTAGACTGTACTTTAGGTTTTGGATCATTATCATAAGTCATAGGTTCTTTTCCTTTATCTAGTTGCAAAGAACTTGAACTAGCTCCATTAGTGTTCTTAATTCCTGAAGTAGAGGAACTAGGCAGATCAGTACCTATTCCACTTTTATCATTTGGAGCTCTATATCTGTCTGAGATTGTTTGATTAATCTTGGTAGAGTTAATCATCCCAGATAGCTTTCGATCTAGGCTCACTACTTCAGATTCTAAGAATCTATTGCGCTCTTCAAGTTTTTCACATTTAATCTTTAAATCATTGAATTCATTAGTCTCTTTGGCTTGGGTTTTAAGCATACCCTGATATAGTTTATCAATGGATGCATACTTTTCTTGGAGTTGGGACAACTCTTCTGATAGTCGTGCATTTATGACAACTATATTAGGATCCACTTTCAACTAAGCTTCTTTCAGATTAATGATTTCTTGCTTTAAAGATATATTCTCATCACTAATTTCAATGAATGCTTTGTTAGCTTGTAGAAGGTCTTCTTCAGTCACTCCTTGGGAATGATGAAGACTACTTCCTACACTACTATCAGCAGCATCACTTTCTTCAGTGTCAGAATTTTTGCAAGATTGAAAGGAGTTAGCAGATGATACCTCATCATTTATTTTGGCCATCATTACCAGTCCATCATATGCTATGAAGGCTTCATTTTCATTGCTACAGGGGTATTCAGATGAAGACGATGGCAACTCTTCTGATTCCGAATCAGAATCATTGTATGCCATCATTGCCTTCTTACCCTTAGCATATTTTCGATCTCTTCTGGCTTTCCTTTCTTCTCGATCTTCAGAACTCAGATCAGGACATTCATAAGCATAATGACCTGGCTTATCACAATTATAGCAAACAGGATTGTTAGAAGTTCTCTTAGGAGGTGAATGATTTCGGTTCCTGTCATGCTTGTCAATTGAGTTCCTGTCTTTCTTATCAGAATACTTTCTATCCATCTTATCAGATGAGTTCCTATCTCTCCTGTTCTCATTAGAGATCTCATCCCTTCTTTCAGAAGAGTTTTGATCCCTTCTGTTCCCAGAAGAGTCCCTGTTACTAGAACCCTTGGTTTCCTTATAGAATCTCTTGTATCTACCATACCTCTTATTTAGTTTATCAAATCTTTTGATCATAAGACTCATCTGATATTTCAGACTTAGATCAGAACTATCTAGTTCATCTTTTATGCTTGAGGCCTTAGACTTAGATGATCTAGACCCCTTAGAGGTAGAGGCTTTAAAGGCTATGTCCTTAGAGGCATCTTTATCCTTATGATTCACAGTAATAGGATCTTCTTCATCTAACTCAAACTCATGTGCCTTAAGGGTCTGGAACATAGTTTCTGCTGGCCAAGAATCAATGTCTTGTGTGGTTTTAATGATCATCTTGACCATTTTCCACCTTTCATCCAAAACTTTCAAGATTCTCAGGTTAACTTCTCTTTCAGTATAAGTTTTTCCTAACACATCAAGATCATTCATAATCTTAGTAAATCGAGTATCCAATTCATCAATTGTTTCTCCTGGCTTCATCTTAAATGTTTCAAACCTTTGGACAGTTGTGGATAATTTGCTTTCTTTGATCAGAGTAGTACCTTCACAAAGAATAGCTAATTTGTCCCACATTTGCTTTGCAGTCTTACATTTTAACACTTTACCAAGATACTCATTTGGCAAGGTGTGTAAAATATAATTCTTAGCAAGACTATCCAAATTGTTTTGTCGCATTTCTTCAGAAGTCAGTTCTGACCTTAGTTTAGGGACCAGTGCTCCAACTGGTTTAGAAGGATCCAGAACAGCAGTGTTTTCCACCATGGTGACAATTGGTCCTTCAGTCACCACAGACACCATCAGATTATGTGTTGAGCTAAAGATGGCCTCCATCCTAAGCTTCCAGTAGTCATAATCTGCAATCTTGAACTTAGGAAGTTTGTTCACATTAGTGTCATCCATGTTTGATTAGACAAATAGGATCAGTAGTATAGCAGATAATTTTCAAGTATTCAGATAGTGACAGATATCAAGAAATAGTAGCAAGATCAGTGAGATTTCCCTCAAGATCTACAAGGTTATCAAGAAACAGCAGTCCAAAGAACTACTGCTCTGATACCACTTGTTGGTCCCAAGTTGAGTTAAGATTGAGTAAGCTAAGAAATTCTAGAGGGGAGGGGTGAATAGACTTTCAAAAATCTTTCAAAATATCAGAGTTTATAATGCGGAATAGTGTTCTGAATAGTACTGTTCTTACTGAGTCAGATTAGTACTTCCAGTTTTAGTTTTATACTCAACTTTTAATCAGATCTTTACTTAGTAAATTCTACTGTTCTTGTTTAAACAAATATTAATCAAATATCAAACAGAAAAGTAAAGAACACAGAATTTTATAGTGGTTCGACCAATAAGTCTACATCCACTCTCACAATCCCAGTTGTGATGTTTTATTAACTCTTCCTTGAGTTTCTTGTGGCTTAAAGTCCCAAGATTAAGACTTTGATCTTTTCGATTACACTCCCAAGTGTTTCTTCGATCTACTAGTAATTCTACAAGTAACTAGCACACTTGCTTACAACAATACAAACTTAAAACTGAAAAGTAAAACTTCTCTTTGAGTAGCCTTTGATTTCTTCTCTTCAATTCAGTGGCTTCTCCTTAGTTCGATTTCCTTAACTCTGTGAGTTCTTGCTTGTAGACTTGCTCTTGAATTCTTCTAAGATCAGTAATTGTTCAGTCGTCTTCAGCAGTAGGAGATCATACAGTATTTATAGAACTTAGTATGACAGTTAGCAGTTTGTGAACTAACTCTCAACTAACTCTAAAACTGTTTTTGTAACTTCCTTTTTGTAACCGACTTTGTAACTTCCTTCTTATTCCAAGTCAGCATATCTTCAAATATATCTTCAGTTACTCTTTAAATAAGTTATCCAAACTTATTCTTCAAATTCACCAAATCAGCACAGTAACTTACTGTTCTGATTTTTACTGTTCTGAGCCAGTCAACACAGTTCTCAAAACTGTTCTGCACTTCTCCAGAATTCTTCTAAGCTTCTCTTCAACTCTTCTTTGAAGTCTTCTTATTCTGAAGTAGTCTTCTGAGTCTTCATTAGTCTTCTGATCTTCTTCTAATCTAGTGTTCTAAACTATTGTTCTGAACTTTTACAATGCTGATTACAATAAAATACAACTTTACATATATAAAACCTATCTATACATCAACTGAACTATATACAGATGAGTATATTTAAGTCCTATACTATAAGCTGTCTATACAATACAAAACATCAGCTTAGTTCCTAACAGTTCATATATCAGATCAGTAAACACAATAAGATCAGTAACTCATATAAGATCAGTAAACTTATTTCAGATGACTTAGTTAAGATGACTTAGAACCACATATATTACTAACTTTAAGTTGCTTTTGGCCATCAAAACATACAATCATCAATTAGAACATTTTTTCAAGGATTCATATCCCAACAGCGGTCTTATTGAATCACTTATTTAGTGTATTCAATTAATTGCATGACCATTATTGATGAAATCTAAACTCTCTATTTCAGCTTGAGGTCATGATATATTTTATGCGGCAGCACTTGTGCGCATCAAGCCAACAAGTTATCATAACATTTCCCCCGTACAAATGGTTCAAGGTTAGGAACCAAATATATCTCAACTAAAAACTTTTGGATGTGTTGTATATGTATCGATTGCTCCACCATAACGCACAAAGATGAATCCCCAAAGGAGAATGGGGTATATGTTGGGTATGAATCTCCGTCTATTATTAAATACTTAGAACCATTGACCGGAAATCTATTCACGGCAAGGTTTGCTAATTGTCATTTTGATGAAGACAATTTTCCCAACATTAAGGGGGAAAGCAAGCAGCTGGCAAGGAATATTTCTTGAAATGATTATCATTGAATTGCATAGATCCTCGTACAAAGTAGTGTGAACTTGAAGTTGAAAAGATTGTAAATCAATTGTCAGACGCATTTACTGACCTTAAAAGAGTTACAAAATTACATATTCCAATTGCTAATGCTCCTAAGAATTGATGTCCCTGAAGGACCATCTTCCATTGCAAATAGGTCTATGATACGCCTGAAGCGTGGTAGACCTCTCGGTTCCAAAGAATCTTGAAAAAGAAAAGGAGCAAATATTGAGGATGGTCATAATGTGAACATTCTTGTTGAAAAATTTGACATACTACTTAAAGTCCCATAAAATGATATTTCAGGCGCCCGAAATTGATGAAATATCGACCAATTATGTCAGAACAGGAGAAAGATGGAACCGAAATGAAATCGACGTCGATGATATTTTTGTATATAATGTAGCGCTCAATATAATGGAAGATGATGAGGATCCTGAACCTATTTATTGATAAATGTAGGAAACAAGATGATTGGCCAAACTTTTTACTCTCATTTCTGCATAATGATTTATATACTGCTTTCTATAGACATTGATTTTTAGAGGAGTGTACCTTTTTCCTTGACCTGAGTTTTATCCCTAAGGAGGGTTTTTCCAGGCAAGGTTTTAATGGCACTCTGTGAGCTTATGGTCCTAGATTTTTTTTCTTCTTTTATATGATCTACTTTTTATTGTCCCTATTTTTTGTAATTTTTTACCCAATTCAAAACTAGAATAGACAACTCAACATAATTTTCGGCATATCACACAGAGTATAAATGACGGCGATTTTCAACTCATCAAAGTCCGAATCAAAGTTGTAATTGAGTTGAAATTATTTTATTTATATAAATACTCTAATATCTTTACATTCGTTAGACTATATTGTTGCATCTATTTAGAGTTTTCAAATTGGGCTTGGCCCGATTGGCCGGGCCATATAGTCCGAGCACTAGATAAGTTAGGCCTGGGCGGCGAAGGGGAGGGGCTGCGGCGTGGGCCGCCGCGACGATGGGGAGGGGTAGGCGGCGCTGCTGGTTGCGCCGCGATGAAGATGGCAAAAATGGAGGTGGGTGTCCTGGGATGAATGTGAGAAGAGAAAGAAAGAATTGGTTTTAATGGAAGAAAGGGTATTTTTGAAATTTCCAGGTGGGTGTCCTCATCCGTTTTGTGTGTGTACTCATCGCATGGGTGTACTCATAGTAAAGCCGGGTGCCTTTAGCCGCGCCCTATTTTATTAGGCTAAAAATAACCGATCGATTGGGCCTAGCCCAACGAGTCGACGTGCCTTGGCCTTTTTGTCCGTCTTTTTTTTTTTTTTTTTTAAATTTTTAGGCGTGGCATGTTAGATACACTCCCCGATATCATTCGGCGTGCCTTGGTCCTTTTGTCCGTCTTTTTTTTTTTTTTTTTTTTTTAGGCGTGGCATGTTAGATACACTCCTCGATATCATTTCCCCCCAAAATTGACATATTATAGGTACACCCCCAAATTACCTATAATATCATTTTCCTAAAAACTCTTCATAATAACGCAAAAACTTATATGCAATATTGCATACATGCAATATGACTAATTAAGGTAAATTAAGTCAAAATTCATGGGTCAACGCGGGTCAACACGGGTCAAAGCGGGTCAACCTTAATTAAAATATTTATTTTCACTCTAATATATTATTATTTTACTACATGACCAAAATTATGTTACCACAAGAACTAAAATTTGTCACTACAAGGTTAAAAGTGTATTACTGCAAGTCCAAAAATATTATGGACACTTATTTTTTGGGGGCAAAATTACTAAAATAATTTTGACATATTCGGCTACTACATGACTAAAACAATGTTACTACAAGACCAAAATTTTATCACTACAAGGTCAAAAGTCTATTACTACATGTTCAAAAATATTCTGGAGACTTTATTTTTTGGTGAATTTTTCAGAATGTTTTGACATGTAGTATTAAATTTTTGGCCTTGTAGTGGTAATATTTTGGCCTTGTAGTAACAATATTTTGGTCATGTAGTAAATCACCTGTTTGCAACCCGCGAATTTTCTGGGCAACCCGGATCCAGGCTTATGACCCGCGAATTTTTTAAAATTGACTTAATTTGACTTTTGGACTTAGGGTTTTGACTTGCCTAATTGGGATGGAATGCATGTATGCAATATTTCACATAAGACTAACCCTCATAATAAATACATTCCCACTCACAAAACCCTAATTTTCCATTTCTCTCACTCTTCTTCTTCCTCCCTCAAATTCGTCGTCGTACTCACTCATCACTAAATAACACTCACGTCGATAAATTGTTGTCGATGAGAGTGTTTTTGATCGATCCATTATTTTCGAATTTTTATATATTTTAAAATTTCTTTTGACAAAATCTTATCGACAAGAGTGTTTTGGTCGACAAATCAGAGTCGGGTGTTTTTTATCGACAAACCAGTGTCGATGGGAGTGTTTTTAGTCGACTCTGATTTGTCGATTTTTTTTTTTTTTAAATTTCTAAATGTTCTGGTTGACTTTGATGGTTGTGGGAGATGGGAGGCGACGACTGACAAAGTGGGGCAACAATCTCCAATTAGGGTTTGTTTTAATTAGGGGGTCGTGCATCTATCTGTGGTCATATTGGGGGAGTCCATCTATCTGAGTCCATTTTAATAAAAGGGTGAAACAGGTATTTTGTCTGAATATTTAATTATTAAAAGCTTGGGGGTGTATCTAACATATAATCCACACCTTTTTTATATATATACTAGCAAGTAGCCCAACATCCCAATCACATACCCATAAAAAAAAGCCCAGGTATATTCCTTTACTAACTCTTTTTCTTCCGCCTCCCCCTTCCTCTTTTTTCTTCTCCTCCCTCAAACGAGCTACTGCCGCCGAGAGCCCGCTGCTGCGCCAACTCCGCGTCCCGCCGTGGAAGAGAATAAGGTACAGCCGCCACCTCCACCTTCCGTCGCCCTTGCAGCCGAGCCTCATCTCCGTCGTGTCTATTCGCCGCCGTAACGCCGTCTCCCCCTCCTCCTTCAAAAATCTGGTTTGTATTATTTAAGAAAGTTAATTTGCAATTTTGGTTGGAATATTAGATGAAAAATTGCAATTTAAGGGTGGGACAAATGATTTTGTGGAAGCCCTAATTGATTATTTAGAGATTAAGCATCTTCTCCTTTGTGCTTTCCTCTTCTTTTTTTTCTTTTTTTTTTTTGTTGAAATTTGTTTGAATTGTATTGAAGGATGATGAGGGCGATGAACAGGATTTTTTTTTTTGGTTCTTATTTTTTTGACTTGTTTTTTTCTTTTCGGAATTTAATTTTGAAAATATGCTACTTTCTCGAAACCTTTTTTCGATTTTTTGTAATTTTCCTGTTGTTGTGGTTAATTTCGAAAATCATATTTTGGGTGACTCGATTTGACTCGCGAGTGGGTGTACTTAACAAAAACTCAGTGGGTGTACAAATAAGGTTCTGCATTTTAATTTAATTAATAAAAGGGTAAAATTGTCTCTTTACATATAATTTTTTTTAAGAAAATTTTGAGGGGTGAAGTTATAAAATTTTGAGGGGCATTTAACCGTGGCCTACTATCAATCAATCTATCATGGAACTTTGTGCGGCCCATTGATACTTACAGATCCGGCCCAACTTAATACTTTTATTTATATGCTTAATCGGAATTTATATTCTGCAGACGACGTCGTACGCGGTCGACACTCTAAGAAAGAAGACCTACTAAACCCTTTCAAAACCTTGCAAGTATCGCATCGCAGCGCCTTTCTCCCCCAAAAGTCTCTGTTGAATTTCTTACCTGATGGCTCGATTTGGGAAAGTAAGCATTTAATTTGTTTTAATTTTGAATTTCTTCGCAATTTCTGGATTTTGTATTTGTTTGTTAATTTGTTCATGTTTGCGATTCTCGATCAATTTTTTCAGAATAGGAGGAAACCATTCGTTAAACCGATTGGTAGGAAGCAGCCCACCGTAGAACATGTAACTGGAGACAAAATCCCCAAGAGTTTCGTGTTTTGTCGGGGGAAGTTGCCTGGCGTTCTCAAACAATTGCAGATGGATTTAAGAAAACTAATGCTTCCTTACACTGCTCTAAACCTCAAGGTTTCCTATTGTTTAATTTGATTGATGAATTTGAGTTCTTTGTTTTGGAATATTGTTTTGAATTGAAATTTTCTGGCATTATTTTGCTCTGTTCTCGCGCGCCTAGGTTTAGCTGAAATGAAACAATATTGTGAATCAGCTATATTTGCTCTTATTGGGTTTTATTTGAATTTGTAGGAAAAAAAACGTAACAATCTAAAAGACTTCTTGAATGTTGCGGGTCCAATGGGTGTTACTCATTTCCTCATTTTGTCGAAAACCGACACTGCACCATACTTGAGGGTTGGCAGGACGCCGCAGGGTCCTACTCTCACTTTCAAAATTCAAGACTATTCGTTGGCCATTGATGTTGCTCAGTCTCAATTGCGCCCAAGATGTCACAAAGATCTTTTCCAAAACCCACCTTTGGTAATTCTACATTTCCTTCATGTGTATTGTAATTCCTCTAGTACTTCAAGCTAATGTTGGTATTATTTTATCTAAAATATTTATTCTGATTGAAAAATTGTAGATTGTATTGTCTGGTTTTGGGTCTGGAGAGCAGCATTTGAAGCTTACTACCATAATGTTTCAGAACATATTTCCTGCTATTAATATAAACACTGTAAGTCTTTGAATTCGTGACCTGAATTGTATCCCATCACTAGCATGGTGTTCTGTCTTACCATTAATGTGTTGCAGGTTAAGCTTTCATCGTGCCAAAGGATTGTGTTGCTTAATTACAACAAAGACACAAAGCTTATTGATTTCCGCCATTACTCGATAAGATTACAGCCTGTTGGAGTGTCCCGAAGATTAAGAAAGTTTGTGCAGAACCGTCAGGTGCCTGATTTGAAAAGTCTTCAGGATGTGAGTGATTTTGTCACAAGGTATGCTTATCTAATTTTAGAATGAGCATGTTATTAATTTCCTCTAGTTGCCGTTCTTGTTTTGGATAGTGAGCGTAGTTCTTTAGTTGGGAAGGTGTAGAAAAATGATATTGAAAAGTAGATCATTGTTGAATTTAACTTCAATTGCAAGGACCAGCCGTTAGAAAGTAATTTCAGAATTGTGGAATGATATCCTGCATCAGATTTCTTTGTGGTGGTTATCTTTTAATGAACAATATGTATAAGAAGTGGAGAAAGGTCTTGTTTGCTTAGAATGCCATTAAGGCGTTTTTTATGTTCCCATAATTTAAATTTCTTTCATATGTGTTTACTTGAAGAGCTGGTTATGGATCGGAAAGCGAAGTGGATGATGAAGCTGCAACTGTAAGTCTACCTGAGGATCTTGGTAGAATTAATCGCGCATCAAATAAGAGTGCAGTCAAGCTTCAAGAGATTGGGCCTAGGATGACACTTAAGCTCATGAAGATTGAGGAAGGATTGTGTTCTGGTGGAATCATATACAATGAATCTGGTAAAAATATTATGTCTTATATAATTTCTTGTGAATAATAACTTATCTAGGCATGATAATATTTGATCAAATGAAAGACGAGTTCATGAGTTTTCCATCCATACATGCCTGAATTTTTGTAGTGTAATCATTCAGATCATATTCAGATTTTCAAGCAGCTTTAGGTTTCTGTACTCAGTGCAAGCCTGTAGGGTTACTGACGGGTTTTTTTATGTGCTGTTCAACTTGCTTTTTATTCAGAAAATTGCTTCTTCTTGGTAAAACTTAAATGCTACATATCTAATTTGGGGCATGATGAATCCTGATTATTATTAATGAAAACTGTTGTAAAAAAACTGGGTAATCCTGCATGGGCTACATAGTCCTGATCAATAATTTAACTTTATATACAAGATTTTTCAGGACTTTCTTTCTTTCTGTTTCTTTCTTCATTTCACATGTGAGATAACTGAAATCGTATCATCATGCAATGTTTGTTTCAGGAGGCGGAGAATCAAGCAAGAACCAGAAAAGTCAGAAGGAAGAGCAACGTCATGAGAATAAAGAAGAAGAAGAAGAAGAAGAAGAGGAGGAGGAAGACGAGGAATAGCTTGTGAACACATATCATAACCTGGCGTAACTTGCTTTTTATTGATAGCTGAATAGTGCATACGTGAGAACAACTCTTGCCTATTAGTGTGTACGATTTACATTCTTCTCTATATAGTTGGTCCACTAGGGCAAATTTTGCAAGAAGAGTTGCATGCTTGGAAGAGAGAAAAAACAGGACTTGTTTATTAATCAATGGTTTAATTGGCGCAATGTTGTTATAAGAATGTGATAAAATGTTGAGGATTACAATACTACTTGAAAAAAAAATGTCTTTATTCAAACATCACAATGGCACATGTCATGTTAAACCAACTGTCCTAAGCATGTTATTCAGTGATGAGAACCAAAAAGACGTTGTCCAGAGACAGAACCTCCAGCATGCACCTTATCAGATAACTTGACTAATGAGTTTGATCGTCAAGTCCACATAGACGAGCATCAACTATCTCGTCGAGAACATTCAATGCAGGACATGCTCTAGGGTATGTATGTAGAAAGCCTACCACAGCTCAGAGAGATTAATCTTACCAGTGAAAGAAGTTTTAATCTCCTAAACAAGAAAGCAGACAAGCTTCCACGGTTCAAATAAATTAAGGCCAGAGACAGAAATTCGGATTCTAAATTCTAGATTGCTTCTTTCTTTATGTTTTTGTGAGACTTTAACATAATTATCATAACAATATTATACTTTGCAAGTTAGCAACATCCAAAACAACACAATCTCGATTATGATACTATAATACAACATATTGACCGATCTCTGATTATTCTAGTGTATTACACAAATTATATAAATCATGTAAATTCGAATTCACGTAAGCTTTTGCCAAATTGAAGATCTCTCAATTTTTTTCCTTATTTTCCTTGAACAAGATTTACTCGTTAAATGAGTTCTGGACTTTGCTTGCACTCGTTGCATATGATGGAATGAATCATTATAAAATACTCATTTCGTCCCGTAAAAGTTATTCGTTAGTTGAATACACAAATTAAGAAATATTATGATAAAATAAGTAAATATATTAGAGGTAATGTGAAAAAGTGTGGTTTGCAGAAAAAAAAAAATTGATAGCTTTCATTGGAAGAAAGGTTTATCATTCAAAATTTTCATGTAATAATATCAAGAATCGTCAACTCTGCCTTCAACATCACATTGATATAGACATAAATATCTGCGTCTAATAAACACAGAGTAATATTTTAGGGCATGTGTAATAGAATGAAAAAGATGGCTATCTAGATATGGATAGCTAAAATTGATTAATTTTTTTAAATGTGATTTTATCGTAATACCCTCATTAAAAAAATATAATAATATTAGTCAAAAAGAAATTCGACATTTTACTAGAATCTGAATGTTTAGCACATACTTAATATAAACTGTAGTAAATAGAGTATGAACAACTATGAAGATGATTTTTAATATGAGAATGAGAAATTTAAAATGAGAAGATAATATCTATTTACAGGAGTTCGGTTTTAATGAAGTCGTATTATAATTTCAATATTGATTGTTAAAGAGATAAACTATAAGATAAAAGTATGAAAATGACATTTTTATAATTATTATTAAAAATTATCTATAATTTGCTCTTAAAAAATTACTACTACGGAGTACTTATAATTTAATTTCAACTCTATTTCAAACCCACCACCGTGCCCACCCTTTGCCCACGTTCATCATAAATCAAGCATCAAAATTTGTCTACTTAATCATCCATATTTAGTTATTTACAAAACAATCGTTATTGCACTAAATTATCAAACACTTAACCCGAATTTTATAATCATCACCATTAATAACCTTGTTAACATTCGAACCCAGGTTTTTTTTTTTTCTTTTTTAACAAATTACAACCTTGAATCCAGTTTTTTGGAACCCAACCAGCAAATTAAATATACACTGTACTACATATTGCAAGGAAAATTGAACGAAAACTAAAATGCAAAAGCACATTTTTAAAACCATATGTGCAGCACCATCTTCTTGTTTTATGTACATATGATATTTAACAATTCTATGGCAGAAAGAGAACTCCAAACAACCTATATTCTTCATCCCCAATCAATATATCAAAAATTCCTAATTCAAAAAGCTGCTCATCCAATTCCTCAATCTATACATGAGAAATCAATCTTCAACCGTTAATCAATGAGAAGGTCTTTGATTTTATTCGCTTGGGATTCAACCTGCAGGAAAGAAAGTACAACATGGTGAGCTTCAAGATACAAGTGTAAAGTATGGGTTTTGCGTGTCACAAATAAACTTGCATGCTGTTACAGTTGACAATAGGAAAACTGAACAGCTGCAAGATATGTAAGTCATAAGTAACCTACGTAGAGAAAATTCTAAAATGATATCAATAAACTTCTGGCTTAAATGAGAGAGGGACAGAGGGAGGGGGGTGTTTATGACTTTTATATTCCTTATCTTATTCAATCAAGAATTCAAATCAGAGGGTGATTGGATACCATTTGTGGAGAGCAACAGTGTATTGGTGGTAATAGAACTATACAGGGTTAAAGCTAATACCGGGTTGATAAAATTTGTTTTACAGCCTACAAGGCACACCCTTAAGTGAGAACTGGTCAAACAAGTTTTAAACATTAATGGTAAAGCTTGCAAAATATCTAACAAATTTAGAAAAAAAAAATGTATTGGACTAAGTGACTAACAAATTAACTTACAACCTGAATCATTGATTTGAGACCAAGGAAGAGAGACTGTGATAAATTCATTTCCTCAATTTTATACAAGTTGAAAGATATTTTGATCTCACAAAATTTACAATCAAGAACCACAGGCTTTCTTATAAATTACACTATGTGCAGATCTGTCAACAACATCAACAGTCTCTCAAATGTTATCACATTAACATCTGCATCTTAGAATTGTTCTCAAGAAAATGCTCATCCCACCCACTTCATAACACAATGTTACCACGTGAGAAGAGTCCGGAGAACATCCCAAAGAGAAACCATTCCAAAATGAGATGAAGAATAGGTGATAGATATAGAGCAAAGTAACTACCTTATGTATCGACCATTCTCAGATCACTTTTCTTACGACGGCATCTGTGATGAGCTTTCTGAAGCGAGTTTTCACCTACTCTTTCCAACTTGGAAGCACTATCTGGTGAAAAAGATGCAGAGCAATGGGTTAGCAATTGAATGGATTGAACAAGTGTGACAATACAAGTTCGTATTCCCAAATGCGCCTAGTTGATGTTATTGATTTCTTTTAAGCTGTGCATTTGGATTGAAGGATTTAGAGGATGTACTTAATACCATTATTGTTATTTTGTTGAGTTCATTTTATAACAGAACAGATTTGAATTAGTAATTAATTTTGATAGATTTGTCATTTGAAATCCTTTCTTCAAATCCAATCCTTCAATCCAAATGCAACTTCATAGTATCCAGAAATAAAAAAATCAAACTAAACAATAAGAAGGAAAACAAGGGATCACATATGAAACTAAGTTGCAAGACATTCTCAATGTAGAAGACCCTCGACTAACTAAAACCTTAGGATTAACCATCCGAGAGATCAGGTGAACTAGAAAAATAACAAAGTAAGGAAAACATGATGGCAGAACAAATTAAAACCAATTCCAAACTTCACAGTCTCATATGTTGCAAAATCTATCTGAAAATAGATATCTGAAAGTTCAATATTTTTTTTACTAAGGGAATATAATCTTTCCAAATGATGCCCCTAAACTCTTATATCATTACCAGAAACCTTTCTTCCTGTTATGATAAAATCATAGGCCTCTAAACACAACAATTTCCACTACATATTTGGAAGTCACACGGTTCAGTATATCCTTTTTTTACAGCTATCAAACAATTTGCGTCTACCAGCATAACTCACTCCTCTTCGAAGTACAAACAAGGCAAAATTTAACAATGTTGACTACCAGAAAATGCACTGTCTTCACAATCAAAGTATGCTCTGACGAAACAGTCTTTTAAAATAATCTTTTTAGAAACAAGTTCTCATGCTCAATGACAGTAACTATGAATGAATCAGGGAACAAACCATGAAACTAGCATGTTACATAATAAACCATGCCAAATTTTCAAGGCAGAAAATACCTCCAAATTCATCACCCCAAAAAAGAACTCGGGAATCATCTTCTTCCTCGTCATCATACCCAAGCTCTGCATCACCCCGATAACCCGGCTCACTCCCATACCCAGACTCATTCCCCTGATTATCACAATTCCCAAACTGACCATACCCGTTACTCACATTCTCCCTCTCCCCACACCCACTCCCCTCCCTCTCTCTCCTCAACATTCGTTCACTCACGTCCGAAGACCAATTCGGGTCCCCAAACAGCTCCCCACTCGAATCCGTACCCCCGGCCACCACTGGAAAATCCGAACACGTCCCATTCGCCGCCGAAGCACCGACGGAGCATCCCCTGCGATCCGAGCTCCGGCCGGACACAGATCGCGAGCCACAACGACGGCGGCGCTTACGGGCAAACAATCGCTTCCTTGCGGCTGAGAAAGCAGGGGGTTTATCGTCGTCGAAGAGGCTGAGCTTGGACATGTCGAGAACGGCGTCTATGGAAAAGGAGGAGGTTGCGCGGTCGGCGCGGCAAGGGCGCTTGCTCTGGGGACCATAACAGGGTTTGGAGGTATCGGAGTCTAGGGTTTTGGAAAAAGGGCGCCAACTGAGGAGCAATGAATCAATGGCGTGCAATGGATCTAGCGCTCCGCGTGACATCGCATTATACAGATAGTGTATGAATTGCGGAAATCGTATCGTCGATCGCCTATGTTTGTTTCCCGTGCATTGATGATTGAATGAAGAAGAAATTGATTGGATTTTGGGGATTTTAATGAAGAAATTAAAAGGGTGGGCCGTGACTCAGTGAGTCAGCGGCTGATGGACTCGACGGAGGAAATTATTCTTTGGAACTTTCTACTCCTAAAATCGAATTTTCCCTCTATTTCTTCTGTGCCGACGCGTTCCTTAATTAATTCTTATTTTTCCATATTTTGTAGTATTGCATTAAAATTTATATATTAAACAAATTTTATTTAGATACTATGAGATCCTACAATGGATTTTATGAGACGAAAATATATTTGAATTACTTTATTGAGTTCTAAAAAACACTTTATTGAGTTCTAAAAAACAATTAATGAAAGATTTTTCTTTAATTCAATAAAATTTTTATGGAGATATTGAAAACAAGTCCAAATCAAAGATTGATTTGTTATTGACTAAAGTATGATTTATTTCCTTCTTTGTAGATTTTTGTATATTTGGTAAAGATTACAGTTGTAACTATTCATACCTACCAAAACAAAGAGATATGAAGGCCAGTATCTTTAGATTAGATGAATTATTGTGTAAGAAAGATATTTCACTTTAGAATTTACGCTTTATTTTTGTTTCAAAATATGATTGGAGTAGGATTAAGTTTATAAATCATGTAATCTACTATAAAATCGTCTCATACAAGTTTTTAAACTTTTTTTTTTTAACTATCTACATGTTTCATTTTTTTTAAATCGTATTACTTTTTTCACTCTCGAATTATACTTCATGCAATATAATTTTCTAGTTCAATATTTTATATTGTGTTTCATAACATTCAACATATACAATACGTTAATAAATGATGTTATTTCATACACGTAAAATTGATTAAACGTACTCGATAAAATTGATTAACTCGATATAAAGGTAAATTCATAAAGATAATAATATTGTTCATAAAGATAATCCATAATATTTTTAAAAAATTTAAAATATCCTACGTGATGTAGATAAATATGTCGCTCTCCGAGAAGCCGACACGTGGAAACGGGATAGATTATGATGGTCATGATTAGATCAGTATATCGAAGAAACAGGATTAATACACATCTAAGCTTGAGTAGGGAAATGAGAGAAATCAGGGTGATTGGGTCTTTGGCCCATATTAAGAAAGGTTAATAACCCTTGGCCCAGAAGGGACTCGGCCCAAATATGGAACGAATAGTCCATCTTTCTTGGCCAAGTCAAATGAGCAAGTCAAACCCGCGAGAATAGGGGAGGATATGCTCAAAAACCAAGTCTTCAGGGTTTGAGGGGCGGATTCTGAGGAATGGACCAAGAATATAGGGAGAACGAGTCCTCTTCTCCCCCGAGAGAAGGGGCCAGGTATATAAGTTGATTATTTTACATTATCAGGTAAGTTTGGATTACGATACATTTTTTACATACGATACGCACTTTCATAAGAAATATACACTGATTTGAAGAGAAACTTCATTATATTCGCCGGAATTTCCCTAGATACACAGGGGAATTCCTCTTTGATTTCGCCTACGATTGAATCTGACTTGAGCGTCGGAGCTTCTACGCCGGAGCCCCCCTCCGGCGTACCTTTGCAGGTTATTTTCGGGTAGACGAGGAAATTTACTTGAAGATTGCCAAGGATTCAGCTAGAGATTGGACTCGTGATTAATAGTGCTCGCAAGAGAACGATCGACATCCGAAGGCGTTCTTTTTCGACGCATCAACTGGCGCCGTCTGTGGGAACATTTCAGGCTAAGGCGTGAGAAAAGTTCCGTACTTAAATGGGTGGAGGACACGATCTAGTGAAGCAGACGAAGGAGAAAGGAGATTCCACTCCTCCTCCTCTTCCTCCGCCTCCTCCAGGTTTTCCCTCAAATCGAAATTTAGGGAAACGACCCGTGGACCACACACCAGAAGATATTCCCCCTCCAGGTGTTCCCTCAAATCGAAACCTAGGGAAACAGCCCGTAGATCATGTATCGGAGGATGTCCCTCCCGCTCTGGATGGAGATGCGCCAGGCACCTCAGGAGCTTCCGGGAGTGGGATCAATAGGGATAACCCTAACACTCAACCGGAACTCTTGACTGTCTCTCGAGATCAATTAGATGAGATGATCGCGCAATCAGTTGAAAGAATAATCGCTACTCGAGGACTTCGCCCTCCCGAACCTATTCCAACCACTCGTAAGGGTACAAGACAAAATCTCCCAAAACAGGTCATCGATTCTGTTCCAGTCCCTTCCAGGAATGAGGATCCCCCTCAGAACCTAGAAGAAAAAGTACCTTCTCAGGCGGAAAGAAGCATCTTGGAAAGACCCCCTCGGAGGGATACGGAGAGGATCCTTGGAGACACCACTCTGGAGACAGGGATGGGAGAAAGCACGGATGACACGTATCAAGGAGCCGTCAGCGATCAGATACAAGCCTTACGGAAGGAGATGAAAGACATGCAGAAGCATATGATTGACAACGTAAGTAAACCTTCTTACGTTACTGGTTATCAATTTTCATCCACTATTTTACAAGATGAACTGCCTCATAATTTTAAATCTTTAAATTTCGAATATGATGGCACCACGGACCCGTACGAGCATTTGATGAGATTCGAGAATGCCGCCCTATTGCATCGATACTGAGAGGGCGTCAAGTGCAGGGTATTTCTGACCACCCTATCTAAAGCGGCGCAGCAATGGTTCACCCAGTTAGGGCCAGATACTGTCCATTCATGGTCGGAGTTCAGTGAACTATTCCTGCACCAATTTGCCAGCGCTAGGAGGCAACCTAGGGCCACCCTCACCTTGTTTAACATGCGACAAGGGGAGAATGAGAGTCTTCGGGCTTTCTTGAAAATATTCAACCAAGCAGCTCTCGAAGTACCTACAGCCTCCTCAGAGGTCAAAATCAACGCCCTCACCAACGGGTTAAGAGATGGGGATCTATTCACATCTCTAGCCAAGAAGCCAGTTCGGACCTTTGATGAATTGTTGAGGAGAGCAGAGAAATATCTTACCCTGGAAGAGGTAAGGAAAGCTAAGCGATCAGAGACCCGGGCCGTAGTGAGTAATGGAGAAAGGAGGAAAGAGATTCCGTTTAGGAGGCCAAGTCCGGAGAGACATCGAGGCTCCAGGAGACTAGAAAGCGTAAGAAGAGAGGAAGTTGCACCCTGGAACCCAAGGAGGGGGGCGAAGAGATTTACCCCGTTGAGGATGGAGCCAGCCGAAGTCCTAGAGGTGGCAGGGGACCATCCAGATATGAAATTCCCCTACTCAAGAAGTAGAGGTCCCCAAAACCCTAAGTCAAACAAATTCTGCAGGTTCCACAACGATTATGGCCACGATACCAACCAATGTTGGCATCTGAAGGATGAGATAGAAAGGATGATTCAGGCAGGCCACCTGAAAGAGTTTATTTTCAGAGATCGACAAGGCCCCAGGGGTCAAAAGCGAAAGGACCCCGAGGGGAAGCAGGAAGATGATAGAAGAGATCAAAGGAAGGGCAATGAGGAGCCACCACCCCCTCCCCAGAAGAGAGGGACTATTCATATGATTATGGGAGGCCCTGCCGATGGGGATTCCTTTAGGCAGAGGAAGCAAAGCGTTCGGTCGCTGAAGAATGAGAGGAATATAGAGCATCATGAGGTGGGAAAGATGGCAGAGGGCCCAGACATTCATTTCGGGCCAGAAGACGCCGGGGAACCTAGAGAAATTCATAATGACGCATTGGTCATTACCACGGATATAGCAGGATACGATGTAGCAAGAATTTTTGTAGATACTGGAAGCTCAGCCGACATCATGTTTTTGGAGTGCTTTAAGAAGATGGACCTGAATATAAAGCTCAGACCGGTGGAAACCGCTCTCTACGGATTCTCAGGGGGAGCCATTCAACCCCTGGGTTCAGCGTTATTGCAAGTAGGGTTAGGAGTCGCCCCTAACCGTCGAGTACAAGTCATAGAATTCTTGATTGTAGACGTCCCATCTTCCTACAACGTAGTAATGGGAAGGCCAATCTTGAATATTTTTCAGGCAGTGATCTCCACCTTCCACATGAAGATGAAATTCCCTGCCTCGGGGGGTGTAGGAGAGATATGTGGCGATCAATATCAGGCAAGGAAGTGTTACGTGGAGTCGGTCGAGATAGCAGACAGGGCCATGTTCCGGGGAATGAAGAGATTTAAAGGCGAAGACCCTGAGCTGAAGAGACAGAAAGTGGGTGAGCTAATTTAAGAGCAGCCCAAAGCTAAACCAGACGAGGAGTTGATGAGCATCGAGCTCTACCCAGGAAAGGAGGGATTCACAACCAGGATAGGCACGAATATGAACCTTGAGCTCCAGGGAAAGATGATACTTGCCCTCCAGCAAAATGCAGACATCTTTGCATTCACAGCGACGGATATGACGGGTATCCCTCTAGAAATAGTTGTGCACCATCTGAATGTGGATCCCAAAGCTAGGCCAGTGAAACAGAAGTTGAGGAACTTCGGTAGAGAGAAGAACCTCATTGTAAAGGAGGAGATCGATAAATTGCTGAGCGCAGGGCACGTGAAGAGAGTGCAGTTCCCTGAATGGCTCTCGAATGCAGTACTGGTGTCCAAGGGAGCCAGCAAATGGAGGATGTGCATTGACTTCAGGGACTTGAACAAGGCGTGCCCTAAAGATCACTATCCCCTGCCTAGGATTGATCAGCTGGTGGATGCCACGTCCGGGTTTGAATTACTCAGCATGATGGATGCTTATCAAGGGTACCATCAAATCCAGTTGAACCCCCTCGATATACCAAAGGTATGCTTTATAGCGACATGTGGTACTTTCGGTTATGTACGTATGCCTTTTAGACTGATAAATGCAGGAGCCACCTATCAAAGAATGGTAGACTCCGTGTTCCGAGGGCAGATAGGCAGGAACATGGAGGTTTACGTGGATGATATGCTGGCTAAAAGTGTCAAGGCAGAGGGACATATTGGCGACTTGAAGGAGATATTTCAGGTAATCCGAGAGAATGGTATTAAATTAAACCCTGCTAAATGTTCTTTTGGAGTAGGATCAGGGAAATTTCTGGGATACATGGTGACTCAGAGAGGGATAGAAGTGAACCCTGCTAAGGTGAAGGCGGTGCTCGACATGCAGCCCCCTCGGAATTTGAAGGAATTGCAAACCCTGAATGGTAGGATCGCAGCTCTCAGTAGGTTCATATCAAGGTCAGCAGAAAAGAGCCACCACTTTTTCAGAACCTTAAGGAAGGGGTCGAAGTTCGAGTGGGACGATCAGTGTCAGAAAGCTTTCGAGGAACTCAAGCTCCACCTTGAACAACTTCCAAAGCTGACGAAGCCTTCTCAAGGAGACGTGTTGCTCTTATACCTTTCAGTAGGGGAATACTCCCTGAGCACTGCCCTAATGAAAGAGGAAGGGTCCACACAGCAACCCATTTATTACGTGAGCAAGGTCATCCAAGGGGTAGAGGTCAGGTATTCAGAAGTGGAGAAGGCGGCTCTGGCGGTGGTGGTAACGGCTAGGCGATTACGCCCCTATTTCTTGTCTTACAAAGTTATGGTGCGAACTAATTTCCCTCTGAAGCAAACACTGGGGAGAGCAGATTTATCAGGAAGAATGGTCAGGTGGGCAGTGGAATTGCAGGAGTATGATATAGACTATGAACCAAGGAGAGCCATCAAGGCTCAAGCCCTAGCAGATTTTATTCAAGAGTCTACCAGAGTGGAAGAAGAACAAGGATGGAAGGTATATGTGGATGGCTCAGCATCCGCCTTGGGATGTGGAGCAGGGATATTATTGATCGACCCTGAGGGTCAAGAAGTGCAGGTGGCTGTCAAATTCCGATTTTCAACCTCAAACAATGGTGCAGAGTATGAGGCCCTGATTAGAGGAGCTAGTATGGCTGCAGAGTTAGGGGCACATAAGGTCACCCTATACTCCGATTCGCAGCTGATAGTACAACAGGTCAGGGGGGAGTACCTTGCCAAAGATGAGAGAATGATCACCTACCTAGAAGAGGTAAAGAAGTTAAAAAATAAATTCCATACTTTTGAAGTGGTACAGGTACCAATAGAAGAGAATATGAAAGCAGACGGACTGTCTAAACTGGCTAGTTCCACTGAATTCGAGGGAGACGGAAAGGTAACCCTGTTGGTGGCAGATCAAGTAGCTACGGAAACCCTGATCGGAGAGATAACAACAGAGGATGATTGGAGGAAAGAAATATGGGAAGAATTGAACAGGGATCCAGTAGCCTCAATGTCTAGAGAAGCAAAGGCTTGGAGAAGGAAGTATTGCATCCTAGGAGGTCAATTGTACAAGAGGTCCTTCACTCAACCTTATTTGAAATGCATTTCAAGAAGAGAAGCAGAGCTAGTGATCAAAGATATCCATGAAGGTTGCGCATCCAGCCATGAAGGGTACCAGACCATGGTGAAGAAGGTATTTAGGGCAGGTTTTTACTGGCCTAACATAATCAGAGATGCTAGAGAGTATGTGAAGAAATGCGAGAAGTGTCAGAAGAATGGACCCTTGATACGAATACCTGCAGAAGAAATGGGGGCTATGTACTCGCCCTGTCCCTTTGCCAAATGGGGAATCGATCTGGTGGGACCCTTCCCCTTGGCACCAGGAGGGAGAAAATTTATGATCGTAGCCGTGGATTATTTCAGTAAATGGGTAGAGGCCGTGCCCTTGGCCAAAATCGAAGAAGATAATATAATTCTTTTCCTTGCTAGACATATTTGTTGCAGGTTTGGAATACCCAGGATCTTGGTCTCCGACAACGGAACGCAGTTCAATGGAGAGAAAGTAAGGAGGTGGTGCGAAAGGTGGAACATTACACAGAGGTTTACTTCAGTGGCCCATCCGCAAGCTAATGGGCAGGTGGAAGTTACAAACAGAATCCTAGTGGATGGCATTCGAACACGATTGGAAGAGGTAGGAGGAAAATGGGTGAAGGAGTTGGACAATGTCCTCTGGTCCTACAGAACCAGCCCCAAGACAGCTACAGGCGAATCTCCCTTCTACTTAGTATACGGAGCAGCGGCAGTGATACCCCCTGAAGCTAGACTCAAATCGCACCGGATCACCTATTTTGAAGAAGAAATAAATGAAGAGTTGATGAGGGAGGCGCTGGACCAGATAGATGAAGAAAGGGAGATGGTGAGATTAAAAGCAGAAAGGTACAAGAGTCGGATCAAGGCAGCATATGATCGTAGAGTGATCCCTCGCTCCTTTAAAGTGGGAGACTTAGTCCTTCGGAGAGCAGATGCTTTGAAGAACACGGGGAAGCTGGAACCCAATTGGGAAGGTCCGTACAGGGTAATACAGGTACTAAAAGGCGGAGCATACAAGCTCCAAGACATGACCGGGAAAGAGATACTAAGGTCATGGAACGTGTGCCACTTGAAGAGATTTTATGTTTGAGGAAGGTGTTATTCCCCTACTTCCTTTCTCCTTATGAACAATTTTGAACGATTACCTCTTATTCGAATAATTGCTTCACCGGCACTCTTTTTCCCTCTACGTGGGTTTCCCTTTGGGGTTTTACCACGGAGAGGTTTTTAATGAGGCCGGCATAGGTTCCCCTTATTTGCCTATGTTGATAAACATTTTTGATCAATGGAGCATCGGTTTTGATAGAATTTCAACAATTTCCCTAAATGCATGTTAATATTGTGATGAGATGACTCTTATGTGCTAATTTTATGATGAAATGTTTCTCATATGTTAACACCGTGCTAAGATAACTGTTGAGGGCCTGCATAATGAGTGCTGAAATAACGAATATGTCTTGGAAACTGGAACATAACATGATAAAGATATTACGAGATAGAGAAAGTTACACCAATTCGTACATGCCCGAATAGAGAATACCTAGGAAAAATTCCTAAAGTTTCTATTCACGACAGCCTCTAAAGCTAGGGGGAGTAGGGGGTACAGTAGCGGAAGACATGATTAACTCGTCGATAAACCCTATCCCTAGCGACTCTCAAAACTCTTACGAGTATAAACAAACTCTTACGAGTATAAACGAACTCTTACGAGTATAAACGAACTCTTACGAGTATAAACAAACTCTTACGAGTATAAATTAACTCTTACGAGTATAAACTAACTCTTACGAGTATAAACTAACTCTTACGAGTATAAACAAACTCTTACGAGTATAAATTAACTCTTACGAGTATAAACTAACTCTTACGAGTATAAACAAACTCTTACTAGTATAAACAAACTCTTACGAGTATAAATTAACTCTTACGAGTATAAACTAACTCTTACGAGTATAAACTAACTCTTACGAGTATAAACTAACTCTTACGAGTATAAACTAACTCTCACGAGTATAAACCAACTCTTACGAGTATAAACCCACGCCTACAAGTATAGACAACCTAAGGGAGGATATGATCCCTAAGGTTCTAACCTCAGGGGAATATAATCCCTAAAAACTCTAGTGCTAAGAGAGATTAGAAGTATTATCAAATCACCAAGTAAGTACAGGGATATAAACCCTATCCCCTCATTAAGGTTCTTCTAGGAGCTTTAGAGCCTTTACATGTCAAGAAAACACTGAAAACATGCTAGATTCATAAGCAGGAAGGATATTACGATTACACATCTAATAATAGAGTCAGATATATATATATATATATAGATACATGCCAAGTGATAAATGTGCAGGTACGATATTAAGCGGAAGAAAAGCAGAAATATTCAAGACTTAAGGCACCATGCCTAAGCCCTCCACAGAAAAACCCCGGAGTGTGGAGTCTCCGGAAAATATCCAAAAGGGGCCTTAAAGGCCTTAACAAAACAAAAAGTGTTTGAAAAGTACCAAAGTGTTATCAAGGAATTAAAGTTATGAAGAGAGGGGAACATCATTCTTCCCCTCGGAACCTTCTCTTGCCTCCCCCGCTCGCCCGCTGGAATTGCCTCCCTCTGCCTTCTCCATCAGAGTACCCGCTGCTACAGTAGCCACTGGAGTTGGGTTGTCCACATGGACAGGGAAAGCCATATCCTTTGCCGGTGCAAGATCATCCAGTTTCAGGGCAACATCCTTTAACTCCAGGATCGCCTTCCTCATCCCAGGTAACCACCAGGGAGTATGGATGTCTTCTTTAGCATCTCCAGGGAACTTGGGGGGAGTGTCCAATTCTTCTAACCGGAGAGCACGAGTATATTGACCGTTAAATCCAGGAGCAGAATGTTCCGCTACAGCGTTGGAAAATCCATGATCAATGAAATGAGGGATATATGCACCCATCACCCCCAAAAAGTTGCTACTCTGAAGAAAGGCCTCCAGCCACTCCTGATGCAAGGTACCTAGAAATTTTTGACCTGCGGCAGAGGTAAACAGGGAATCTATACATAATTTCATACCAGCCTGAGGAAGAGTAACCTCCAGCTGTTCCACCCGTTTACCAAACTCTTTCTTCAGTAAAGAAATCTCCCCCGAAAGTGTCGCTTGGAGTACTTTATACCTCTGATTAGCATCATGTAATTCTGCTTCGAGAATATCCCTCTTCACCTTCTCCAATTCTACCTGGCTGTGGAGGTCATCCACCAGCTGAAGGGACTGAAGAGCTCGTTCAGACACATTGGAGAACAGGAGACCAAACTACACAATGAATCATCTAAAGAAGTAAGACAAACATACTCTTTCTTATTAGAATTACTTAGAAATGTATTTCCACGAAGAGAATACCTGGGTAAAACTGTGGGCGGCATGCACAACCCGCTCTCCGAAGGACAGAGCATTGAGGGCCTCAGTGGTAGGAGCCGGAGTGTAACGCTCTATGAAAGCCAGGAGATGGTCAACATTAATCTCATCTGGAACATCAGAAGCGACATTTGGCAGAGAGGATTTGGTCTTGGACTTCTTCTTCTTGGAAGCATCAGAGGCAGGAGGCAACGTAGAAACCATGGCTTTTTCGGTAGAGGAACGGGTACGCTTAGCAACAGACCCAGTAGCAGGTTCCACTGGGGAAGGAGGAATTTGAGCCCTCGAGGAACTTTCGGGCGCCGGAGACCTATTAACCATTGAGAGAGGGGCAGCATCACGCGAAATCTGAGTCAACCAACTCATAGTTGTACAAAGAAATATGAAATGGCATTAATAAGTATAACGGGTTAAGGTCTTGAGTACAATACCAGGAGAGAAGAAATGGTATTACCATCATCGGGACATAAAGGGTAATCAGGGCGACCAAAACCGAAATGAGAAAGGGCTCTAGGATTTTTACAGATACCTATTACATCAAAAAAGCCATGGATAGAGACATGATCGTTTAAATGGTTCATCACATCCAGGTTTAAGGAGGAACAAACGGAAAGAGGAGGACGTGGTACTCCAGGATTCTCATAAATCCACCCCTCATGAGGAAATTCCCAAGGAAGAGGATTTGTAACAAAGAAATAGTAGTCTTTCCACTCCTGGACCCCTTCGTGGAGCTTTTCCATGAACTTGCCGGTCCGGGAGGTGCGACCACTAGCATAAAAGAACCCGTCCGAAAACTTGCATACATATTTGGGTTAAAAAGAGCTGAGCCGAGGGATCCCCACCATTTCCCCTCATCAGAATATAAAAGCCTAACATTGCGCATATGGCATTGGGAGTAAATTGGTTTAAAGGTATGCGGAGATAATTGGAAATTTCACAGAGATAAGGATGGATGGGGAAACGGAGGCCCGCTTTTAGTTGAGCCTCCCAAAAGGCTAGGGTATTTTGACCTGGAAAATTAGGGCGCTCTCTCTTATGTGCAGCCCTAACGGAATAATCGGCGGGGAAGATCCCTGAACGAAGAAAAGCGGCAACGCGCTCAGGAGTAAGGATGGAGGATCCAGAAATTTTATTCTTCAAAGCTCGGTCAGTTACGGGAAATATGGGGAGTGGGTTGGAAGTTGAACTCTCCATGGAAATGGAGTCTGAAGAGGACGACATGAGGATATTGTAAATGAGAGAGGAAAGGAAGGAGTAGATACCTGGAGTAAAGTCGGTTCTAAGAGTGACGACGGAACGACCGCTGAACGTGCACAAAGAGGTTAGAATCGCAGAGGTGGAAATGAAGATGGAAATTAGATAAGTTTGAAATGAAAGAAGGATTTTTGGTGGAAAAAGGGGTTTTTGAAATGATTAAGCAGAGGAGAGAGAGGGGAGAAGGTCGAGAAGAATTAAATACCCTCCAATCGAAAGGCGCGTGAATGAAGAAGGGCGGCTTGATGTTGGCTCTGGACTGAACGCGTGGCTACGTGTTTCGAGGGAAGGATTGCGTGTGGAAGTGCAAAAGTCCTGAAGCTTTTTTGAGGGCAATTATTACGAAGGGAGTCAAATCAAGAATATTTCGAAGGGTATTTAAAGAATGGAACATTTTCGTAATATATGTTTCAGGGTTATTATTTTCCTACTCTCCTAAAAGGATTCCTTTTATGAGAGTAGGGGGGAGTGGTTGATGTAGATAAATATGTCGCTCTCCGAGAAGCCGACACGTGGAAACGGGATAGATTATGATGGTCATGATTAGATCAGTATATCGAAGAAACAGGATTAATACACCTCTAAGCTTGAGTAGGGAAATGAGAGAAATCAGGGTGATTGGGCCTTTGGCCCATATTAAGAAAGGTTAATAACCCTTGGCCCAGAAGGGACTCGGCCCAAATATGGAACGAATAGTCCATCTTTCTTGGCCAAGTCAAATGAGCAAGTCAAACCCGCGAGGATAGGGGAGGATATGCTCAAAAACCAAGTCTTCAGGGTTTGAGGGGCGGATTCTGAGGAATGGACCAAGAATATAGGGAGAACGAGTCCTCTTCTCCCCCGAGAGAAGGGGCCAGGTATATAAGTTGATTATTTTACATTATCAGGTAAGTTTGGATTACGATACATTTTTTACATACGATACGCACTTTCATAAGAAATATACACTGATTTGAAGAGAAACTTCATTATATTCGCCGGAATTTCCCTAGATACACAGGGGAATTCCTCTTTGATTTCGCCTACGATTGAATCTGACTTGAGCGTCGGAGCTTCTACGCCGGAGCCCCCCTCCGGCGTACCTTTGCAGGTTATTTTCGGGTAGACGAGGAAATTTACTTGAAGATTGCCAAGGATTCAGCTAGAGATTGGACTCGTGATTAATAGTGCTCGCAAGAGAACGATCGACATCCGAAGGCGTTCTTTTTCGACGCATCACTACGTATATATAATTCAATTTTCGGTTCAATCGAATGTTGTTCCCTTGAAAAACCGAAACCGAAACTGAAATTTATTTTATTTTAAAACTGAAACTGAACTATTTAAGCAGAAATTGTATTTTTTTTTTTTTTTTTTTGTTTATGGAAGTTAAATAACCATCCCTTTTTTCTCTCGAACCAGGACCTAAGGCCTAGGTAGTGCTCTAACCACATGAGCAGAAATTGTATTGAATTTAACATTTATGTTCGTTTCGGATCAATTTTTCGATTTTAACACTCACCCTATCTAATTCATGGCTGCGCGTCGTTTTTTATTAGAGAAGGTGACAAGTCAATTGAGAATTTTTCCTTTTGAGACGTGAAATTTGTGGGGTCAAACAAAGGAAATTAAAATTGTAGTAATTGTCTCTCAATACATTATTTCATTTTCAATTGCCATGGAAATTTATGGGCCACATTTTGACCATTAATTTCATCAAAATGTATGAGTGAAAGGAGCTGCTGCAACTAAGTGAGCAGGATAAACGGCCATTATTTTCATTCATTATAACATTATTAATATATTTTTTTCACTTCTTTGAACGGTAATTTCATCTTTTTTTTTTTCAAAACCGAAAGGCTTAGTTTTCATTATTGCACTGGCAAATGGTAGTGGGTAGCCCATCCACATTAATTGGTGGGTCTATCCACGATTGAGAAATTAAAAGACGTCGAGCGTCGCTAGCAATCGAATGTGCAACCACGCACATTAGCACTTTGTTTGATAAAAACAAGTTTAACGTTACGGAAATGGCTAAGTAAAGCCCTACAGGCATGGATGTAGTCTCCATAAGTCGAATATGATTCATGTAATCTTTTACATTTCCTTTTCTTTTTTGTAAATCCTTGTTTAAGACCGTCTTACATGAAATGCTTTTGTGTGATGAATTCTTGAATTTAAGTTGCACATAAGAAAATCATAGTATTTTAAAAAGTGTGGAAGTCATTAAATTGAACGGATCTGATTAGCATTTTAACAGCGGTTCGATTTCCCTGCTCCACTTTTCGTGTTTCACTAGTATTTCATTCTACTGAATTTTTAACACATATCGCTCTCAATATTATGAAACGTTTATTATTTTTTAATATGACACATGTCAATCATTCATACAGTAAAATAAGACGTGAAACAAAAAATTGAAACAAGTGATCTCAATTTTAACAGCACCAAGAGTGTTCCAATAAAATGCTTGAGGAATATATATATCATATGGATGAGTCTTCATAGATTAACAAATGTACTTAGCTAGCCAGTTAGTTTATATAATTATTGTAACGGGGCGTTAATACAATGAATAAAATTATTAATGTAAGTGAAAAACTTCTTGACATACCACATAAAAAAAGCAAGGAAATAGTAGGTCAATTTCAATTTTTATTTTTATTTTTGGTTATTACACAAATCTATAATCCAGTTCTATTCTTAAAAAAGGAAAATTTTGTAATATAATTCAAGAATTCTAGTTAAACTTGTATTTAAACGAATGTATAACATCCATGGTATTCTTAGCGAGCATGAGATTTGAATGATGAAAACACAATCAAGATATATTTAATACATAGAAGATCCGACGACTCTAAAAACTAAAAAGAATTAGAGAAGGCCAGGGAAGGAAAAAATCAGGAGAAAAAAATCTCAACTTCAAAGGTTTGATCAGCAAAGGCGGAACTAGAATTTTTTTTTAGGGTGGACTAGAATGAATGCAATACGAAAAAATAAAAGTTATATTTTCTTTTACAAAAGTTGTAGCATACGATTTTTTATTCGATAGAATTCATAAGTTTTCAAAAACAATTCTCTTTTAATATTCACAACTATATAGGGAAAATTGCATTTTTAGTCCTGTAAAAATATTTTTAAATCACTTTTGATCCTGAAATTTGGGAAAATTGCATTTTTAGTCCTGTAAAAATATTTTTAAATCACTTTTGATCCTGAAATTTGAAAGTGTCCTTTTTTATGCAGTATTGGTCCTGTTAGATATATTTAGGATGGAATCCATTAGTTTAAAAAAATAATATTAATTATATGTAATCAAATATATTTTTAAATTATAAATCAATTGGAATATATATATATATATATAATTTAGTATAAAGGTAAATAAACAAAATATCTTTTTCCAAATCAAATAACAATTTATGTAGAATCTGAAAAATAAAATATATTTATAGAATTGAAATATAATTAAAAGATACTAAAAGTAAAATTTTCAAACCAAATAATAATATAATGTAAATTAGGAAATTACTCTAAATATTTTTTTGTATAAAAATCAATAAAACTAAATTAAAAAAAAACATTTATATAAAATGTGGGTTTGAATATAAATTATATAGAATCTGAAAATTAAATTATTATTAAATAGAATTCAAAAATATTGATTACAAAATATTTAAAATGTAAATTCAGAAAAAATTAAACTAAAAACTAAAGATGAGTAATAAATATAAAGCAAATATATACAATGGATATATTATACTGTATCGTGTATGTATATATCTTCCACTCCGGTAGCTGTTCTTCTCGCCGGCGACCGTCCCCACTTCGATCGCCGCCAACGCCGTCACTCTGGCTCCATTCTCTTCACCACCCCGCCGCCCATCACCACACCTCAACACCACCGCCACCACAGTCCGGCTTCGAAAAATCTCATAAAAAATCCGGCAACGAAAAATTCGAATCCGGTCATGTCATGAAATTCCTAGAAGCTACCCACTCTAGCCTCGTGTCATTCCTAAGAATCAAAGCCCATTGTCAATTTTAAATTTCAATCTCTCCTTCATCTCAAGTTTAATAGTAAATTTTCAATTTTTTTTACTGCTCTTTTAACTGTGTTATTCTGATTTTCTTATATATGTGTTGGTGTTTGGGATTGGGGCTTGTGGCGTGGTGCGACATTGAATGTAACTTTTGGCGACGGGTGTGGCGAGAGTGGCCGTGAGATTTGAGATTTTGGTGCTATGTTATAGCTGTCAATGTTTTTTTCTCAGTCTTTTGAAATTTCCAGTGAATGGAGTTGGGGGATGATGGGTTGGGAGTGGGACAACATACATGATACATGGGAGTAGCTGTGGGTGATTGTGAAGTCGCCAGAAATTTCTGCCGAGAGAGGGAGACTCGCCGGAAATTTGTATTATAATTATAAATTCTTTAATTGATTTTAATTAAAAATAATTATTGTTGTTGACTGTGCGTGAGGCTCACTCAGCATTTTCCGTTAGGATTTAATAGAAAGATTTTTACAGGATCAAAAGTGTAGGAAAAAGGACTAAAAGTGATTTAAATAACTAAAAGTGCATTTTTCCCCAACTATATAATCTGATAAATTAATAGTAGTAGCTTTGAATTTTAGTTTATTTTTGATCGGTAAAAAGAGATTATATTAAAACTGGGTACAATAGATACCCAAGAAGATAAGTGTACAGGATATAACATATGAAAATAGTACTGACTTTTCACTTCACAATTTTCAGTTCATGCACTTGATTGGATCTATCACCCATGACCTGAAGGATGAATTGTTCCGAGTGGGGTATTTAATCGTGAACCAGCTCCACATTCTTGCTCTCAACTCCTCCTTTACTTTTGTGATCGAGAAGGTTTCATTTTTGAAGAGTACCGCGTTTCTCCATTTCCATATCAGTCATACCACACATAGCCATATACATGTAGCAATCTTCTTTCCATTTCTGCACTTTAGCATGCCCCCAAAGCCTATAAAGTTATCCAAGATATTAGCCGGGAATGCTGACTAGATCTTGAGCCAGGACAACCATTCCATCCATACTTGGTATGCTTGAGGGCATTCCAAAAAGATGTGTTTCTCGGTTTCTTCACCATCGCCAAAGAGTACGCACCTTAAATCATCATTCTGATTAAGGATGTTTCTTCTTCTAATGTAGTAGCTTTGAATAACACTCTTGACATGGTTCATTGTTGAAAATGTTCGTTCGTTCGTGGCAGTGATAACAAGAGGTATCAAAACAAGGTGAATCAGTATCATAACCAGAGCATACGATTGCACCTTGTCTGTCTCGACTAACTTTTTAGGTAGTTCAAATAGTTGATAAATTCTGATTTTTTTAGAGGTTATTTAATTGAAATTTTAAATTATATAAAGAGTTAAATATGTATATTTTACAAATAGTTTAACAAAAACTAATATGGATTGATGGTAGGTGTAAAGTGAATTTGGTGATGTTTGAAGTAAAATGTAGATAAAAAAAAGTGACAATTTTAAAAATAAAATAATATTGGGAGGATATTAATTTTGTGGGGCATTTTTATATATTAAGTGTGTATAAATAATCTTAAAATATCTCAATAAAAAAGTGTACGGAGGATATATATAAAAGAAAACCCCCAAAAAATAGGGTGGGCTAGAGCCCTCCTTAGCCATAAGGAGGTTCCGCCCTTGTTGATCAGTTCATCATTCAATCAGATAGGTATTTTTTAGTTGATTTATGATAATTTTTCTACTTTATTTGGTGTATTGTGTAGACGTGTAGCAGATTAGTAGAGCAGTAGCAGTAGCAAACTATTAATATTAATGTATTTGAAATATAGTTATATGTTCATGTATTTGAAAATATAGTTCTATGTTCATTAATTTGTGTTCCATGAAAGATTGAATGGACTAGCAATACTATCAATTGGACAAAGAATTATTGAACAACTTGATTATTCTAACTTGATTAATACTTTTGTTACTAAAATGGTTAGACAAGTCATATTTATGTAATTACCTGGTACACCATTGTCGTATTATTTTAAGTACTGAACAAAATTATATTTTGTTAAGTCTTAAAATTATTTTACGTTATACTTTATAAATTCGTATAAAATAAAAAAAAGTGAAAGAATGGAACCTCATTTATAAGTCCAAGTATTCCTAGGAACCTGAAGAAGATAGGACAACTCACATGTTGAAATTCGAGAAGGCACAAGTGACATGCTTTTTAAGCTATTTAACATATCTACAATCTAGTTCTACTTGAGAAGAGAGGAAAAAATGGGAAATTATTTATTTTAGTTTTATAAGTTTGAAACATTTTAAAATAAATTTTTTAAGTTTCAATTTTATAAAATAAGTCATTTATCTTTCAATTTAATCATTTTTTACATCAATTTTAATTCTTTATATTTTGAAGGGATTATAATTGACAAATTTGATGTCACATGTATTGAAAGATGCCACATCAACATGCCACATCACTATCTCTCCTTTATATATATTAAAAAAATAGAGCAAATAACACCCAAAAATATTCTATACACACCCCATAATTTTAAATATAAAAAAATGTATATAAAATGACTAAGCAACCCTTACATAAATAAAAAGTAAAATAATTCCGGTAAAAAAAAAATAAAGAGTAAAATAATTTTAAAAAGTAACTTGAAAAAATATTAAAAAATGTGAAACAAAATAAATTTCACAAACAAATTCAAAGGGTGTTGCAATTATGAATGATGATGTTAATTATGTGAATCTTATTTTCCTCTATTAATTTAAATGTATAACTAAATTTAATTATAATTTCAACATTTTATAAAATAATAATACTCCTAATAAATAAATAAATTTCAAATAAATTAATTAATTAGTTTGGAGTAGATGCCGAGAATTTTTAATTTCTTTTCATATATATAGAGGAACGATTAATTATTTTGGAGTAGTTGCAGATAATTTTGTTTGTGTAACTAACATCTAATAAAATGTTATACACACTCCATTAAAATTTAAAAATTAATTTTTATTATTAAACACACCCCAATTCTTTTCTATTTACCCTTATCCCTCAAAACAAATACAAATTGAATAAAAATTAAAAATATAATTTAAAATTCAACTAAATCATTAAAACTATATATAAATTTTAAAAATTAATTAAAAAAATATAATCATTAATACAAAAAACTAAATAAAATCTAAAAATATTAAATAAATCAAATAAAATTTATAAAATAATTAAATTTAAAATACCAATTAATGGTTCAATTTTTTTAAAAAAATAAATAAAAATCAACTCAATCAAAAATAAAAAATATTAAGAAAATTAAATAAAAATAAAATCTTACTTTTTTATTGATTTTTTTAAATTTTGTTTTGATGATTTATTTTTTAATTTCAGATTCTATTTAATTTTCTAAGATTTCTTTTCAAAAAATTAATTAATTTATGTAAATTAATTATTTTTAAAGATTTAGTTAATTATTTTAAATACTTTTAAATTTTAATTACATTTTTTTTCATATTTTTTTAGATTTTTTCAACTTATTTTTTAAAATTATTTTACTCTTTATTTAGGTGAGGGTTACTTAGTTATTTTATATACATTTATTTTTTAATTTAAAATTATGGGGTGTGTATAAAATATTTTGGAGGTATTATTATTTATTAGTTCTGCTTTTTTTTTTTAATATATATAGTGGAGAGATGGTGATGTGTCATTTTTTAATCTATGTGACACCAAGTTTGCCTATTATAATTCCTTCAAAACATAAAAGATTAAAATTGGCGCCATAGTTTGTCTTGATTTACTTGAAGAGCAGAGATGAGAGGTAGAGATAGTCCCACTGGGCGTGCCAATTTATAAACACAAATTCGTGAATTAAATATAAAAACGCGAAAATGGTAAACGATTTTATTTAATTTCGGATTAAAACCGAGTATTTGCGGGTTACAATCTCTAATCTGTTCCTCTGATTCTCTCTTCTTGAATTTCACTTGGATTTCTTGAGCTGGATCTGCAGCCGAATCCTTTTCGATCTTGTATCTGGGGCTTTTATAACGTTAATTCAAAGGCTTAACACCGTATTTTGGATTAAACGCCGGATTTAGGGACTTTTTAGATGAACGTCGTTGAAGATCGTTCTTGATTTGGGGCTTTGTAACGTTAATCCAAGGGCTTGACGCCGTATTTTGGATTAAACGTTGATTTTCGGGACTTTTTGGGACTTTCGAAACTTTTCGGGACTTTTTAGACGAACACCGTTGAAGATCCACGAAGCACTTTGAAGAAACACCGAATCGAAGAGGCTTAGCACCTTGATCTCCACTCGAACACTGCTTCTTGCTGCTTTTTCCCAAGAACGCCTTGAAGAAACGCCGAATCGAAGAGGCTTAGCACCTTGATCTCCACTCGAACACCACTTCTCGCCGCTTTGCACGAAGAACGCCTTTGAAGATCCTCCGCTTGCTGAAGAACACTCTAAAATCTCTGCAGAGAATTTTAGAGCCTTGAATGCTTCTGATTTCTTGATGATGAAAATGAATGAAATGAGGCCTCTATTTATAGGTGTAGGCCTGGAGATTTTTGTGCAAGTAGTTAGGGTTTCAAATTTTGAATTACTTGGGCTAAGAATACCCATTTGGGCTCAATTTGATTTGGGCTAAGAATACCCTATTTAGGCTTAATTTGATTTGTGCTCAATTTGGTTTGTTGGACTTTAGAGGCCCATCTTCATTTATGGGACTTTAGAGGCCCGTCTTGCTTTATTGGACTTTAGAGGTCCGTCTTTATTTATCGGATTTTTAGAGGTCCGTCTTTATTTATTGGGCTTCGAAGATCCATTTTAACTCATTGATTTTTTCAAGGCCCAAATTAATTGGAGTGAACAATTAAATATTAATTAATTATATCTTTATTTTAGGAATTAAATTTATTCCAACAAATAAATAATAAATTTAATTAATGTTTAACCCGTAATTTCCACGCGTCGCAATTTAATTCTTAATTGAATTTTCCTCGTCTACAAATTGCCCCCTCGTATTTCATCCACAAGTACATTTGTCTTTGAAGTGGATGAATTGCGAAATTATTTCAATGTTTTCCCCATACCTAAATGTTTTCCCCATACCTAAATTTTGTATTATTGAACTTTATGAATTGTCACAATTAATAAAATTTATCTCATGGGCTCAAATAGTGTAGTCTTTTGGGCCAAAATGAACAAACAAGTTCATGAGTGTATTGAGTATTTCAAAGCCCAATTCTTCCTTCTTACAATTAGTCTAGTCCAAGAAGAAGGCCCAATTGTATTTGAATATCTTTCATCCGTAAATCACAAAATATATGTCACCAAATCTTTGAAATATGATTTTCCAAGAATTGTGGAGATTTAGTTGAGATACACCAAAATATGTGCTTGTTGATCCTTATCTTTTCACCCCTTCAAGCCTATATAAAGGATGCCCTCCTTCAATCATCACTTCACAATTTCATCTTCAATCATTACTTCACAATTTCATCAAAGAAGTGAAGAAATTATCAATCGAATTCACGAGGTAACATACTACGCTGCTCTTCATTTTATTTTATTTCTAAACGTATATGCATGTATATAGCACATATTAATTTTGTCAAGAACTATTCTTTTGTTTCTAGTTTTATTATATATGCATGTATACGTTTGTCAACAACCATTCTCTTGTTTCTTGTGAAATTATATCATCTAGAGTAGCAATAGGACCTTTTGTATTTACTGTGTATTAGTTTGTCAACAATCATTCCTCCTTTTTTTTTTCTTGTTTTGCACTGCATACATATATACCGAGAAAAATTCCAAGGCAGTAGTGAATCTTAAATTCACACAATTCGAATGAGAATCGTGGGTGTCCTGTGGGTCTTTTTTTTTTACTCAATCGAATCTGTGAATTTTAATGATTTGGAAGAATTTTTAGCCCAAGTCAATTTTTTCAATAGCCCTTCTTAATCAAATTAACCAAATTCGAAAGGGAGAGTGGGTTTTCGGTCGTCGGTATATTATTTTCTTTCGAATTTGGATAGTTTGAAAGAGTGGGATTTTGAGATTACTTGTTTTGGGCCGCGAGGGAGGCTTCCAATGGCGATGGTGTTGCGACTCACGGCGACGGCAGCTGTACTCAGGCGACGGGCTTCCGGCGACGACTATGGCACTGGCCTCGGGGTGGCGGCGCGGTCATTGCAGGCGGAGCACAGCGGCGACGGGCTTCAGGCGTGCGCGGCTGGAGTGCGGCGGCAGCGCCGGATTTAGGCGGAGATCGGCGGCGCGGCTTGAGGCGGCTGGATCTAGGGGCAAGGCGGCGACTGAGCTTTGGGGCGGCACGGCGCTGGATTCAGGCGGCGCGCGAACAGGCGTCACGGCGGCACGACGCTGGACTGTGGCGGCGGCCATTGCAGGTGCTCTGTTTTCGGCGACGCGGCGATGTGGAATGCAGCGGCGGCGGCTGGCTTCAGGCGAAGCGCGGCGGCGCGGCTTCAGGCGGAGCACAGTCGACGGATTTCAGGCGACGCGCGGCGGCTCTGAAGGTGCGTGCGATCGATTGGAGATTGAGCACGGTGGTTGAGGCTCCTTGTGGCGATGGATTCGAATCGAGGCGTGAACGAATTGCGACTTCCAGGCGTGGACGGCGAACCTAGGAGAGGCGTGAGCGGATGTCGCGGTGGTTTTAGCAGCTCGTCTGCAGCGATAGTAGGTTGCGGCGACAAACATGGAGGCTGTCCAGTCGCGGTGGTCACGGTGGTCGGCTTAATCGGGGCGGCAACGGAGGGGTGCGGCCGTGGAGATGGTTTGGAGAGAAGCTCGGGTAGCGGCGATTATTGGTTCCAGGCGGGGGAGACGGCCATTGCAGCTGCTCGGTTTCCGGCTGTAGTTCGCCGGTGATGAAGCAGCCGACTGGAGACGGGAGTTGTACCAGATGATTTGGGGATTTATGCTTTCTGGCTTTTTTTTCTTTTAAATGAAAAAGAATAGGGCAGCATATGATGGATTTGGGCTTGATTCATTAAGGAAATGGGACCATGTCTTATTTATTGAATTAATTCAAAATAGCCCAATGTGTTAGAAGGAATAGTGGGCTCTCTGGGTAAAATTAATTAAAACAGGCCCAACTCCTTATTTGTTAAATTAATTTAGGATAAATGGGTTTTCTAGATTTAATTAATTGTCGTCTTTTTATGATAAATTTCCTAATAATTTTATTCTTCTCTTCCCAGGTTTTTCAAAAAAATGGTTCACTTCAAAAATACCGCTACTTCTTCCGGAGCTCGTCATTTGGTGATCCTTAATGACAAACGCCAACCTTTAGAGAAAGGGACCCATCTACGTGTAGAAATGCCCCTTATTGGTAACTCTGCACAACCTTGGCCCTTAGTGAATGCTGGACTTCACTTGGACAATTGGTCGCATGAGATATCTTTGAACAAATCGACGAAGGCATGGGTTCTTGACAACACTTCCCATCGCAACGAGATTGAAGAGGATGTAAGTCATCTACCAACCTTGGGGAGGCGTATAGTTATGGGTAAGGACAATTGGAGAGGAGCTATAGAGTTTTCTGGAGAATTCAGTTATCACAAAGGATATTGGGAGTGGACTGAAGACGTTTTGAGCCGATGTGAACATACCCTCAGGGACGCCAGGATTTATTATGCTGTTTTTGCCTCCTTTTTCACTTACGACTTTAATTCTGAAATTATCAAAGCTTTCTGTGAGGCATGGTGTCCATCTACAAATACGTTGCTCACTACCTTTGGAGGGATGTCCATCTCATTATGGGACGTGCATTAGCTAACGAATCTTCCTCTAGATGGTTGTCTATACGACGAGGTGACACCTGACGCACCCGAACTTTTCGACGAGACTGGGGATTTATGCCTTCCAAAGAGTTGCAAGTACTTACTCCACGCTTACCACATACTTCGTGGGGGCGTTTCTAGGGGTGGCGTATCGATTGATCAATGGATCGCATTTTGGTCAAGAAAAACTGGAAAGTATCGTCAACCTCCCACACGGAGTGAGAAAATGAGAAGTTGTCGTCCTAAGTCGACTCATAATCCTCTTGGGAGTCTTGGAGTCCATAAGCCATGGTCCGATGCAGAAGTTACTTTGTTCAAAACACTCAAGATTGAACCGGCCCAACAAGAAGAGACATATCTTGCTGCTCATTTAGTTTGTTGGCTTTGCATATTTACCCTTCCTAATGGTGAAGTGAATATGATACGTCCTGCTACTTTCAAAATGGCTAGTTTGATGGCTGTGGGTAAGACAGTTAATCTTGTTGTACCGGTCTTGGCTAATATTTACAGAGGTTTGAATCGGATTTCGCTGTACCCCGAACCGTCCCGAGCCCGATCTGCCTTTCCGGTTCATTTTGTGTACGTTTGGTTAGCCCGATATTTTAGGACTCATTACCCTGCTGTTCATGATCACCGTGCCCCTATAATTGTAAAGTATTCTGGAGAGAATGGTGCTAAGTACCATAACCCTGCGGAGGCTCGTAAACGGATTCATAGAGAAGAGTCTGTCGAATGGACATGCAATATGTTAAATCGGAAGCAACTTATCTCTTATGTTGATACCGGAACTGGTCAACGGGCTAATTGGAGTTACTTTGTCGCTATTCGATCCAATTACCTTACTTGGAGGCAAGGTAATCGTTTTATTGTTGAACCCTACAGTCCGCACCGATTTAGCCGTCAGTTTGGCTTTTACCAAGAAGTTCCGGGAGAGTTGATTTTTGATCTTCGTGAAACCCCATTGGATAATGAGACGCATTATTGGCAGTCTTGTACTTTGCGTGGGTCTCGTGCTAAAGTGTGTTTACCGATTCCCCCCGTAAATGCTAAGTCGTATTCTTCGCCAGATTACAAGAAGTGGTGGGCCCAAGCCCACGGTACTTACTTAGAAAATCATGTCGACGACTTGATCAACTCGAAGCATGACGATATCTTGGAAGAAGATGTGTTAGTTATTGATAGTCATGATCCTTGTGGAGAGCCTGATGAAGATACTTCTCGAAAGCCGGCTGATCCTCCCTTGATTCCTGAAGTTGCGCAAGTGGTTGAGAATAACAAGAGAAAGAGTGTTTCTCAGTGCTCGGAAGAGAGTCAAGGTAACAACGATGATCGCCATTGGAAACGGGCCAAGAAGGTTACCAAAGCTTTAGTACCTTTGGAGGAATCGGTTAAAGACTCCTTGAAGAAAGAGGTTTTCGTCACTCACTCTTCTCTTACTTTCCATTTTTATACCACTACTTTACTAATTATGTTCACATGTCTACTTTTTCAGGCGATGGTTGACATCTTTGGTAGTAATTATGGATCAGATGAGGAAGAGGCATCGTCTTCGGTGAAGATTTTGAAAGCTTCTTCCCCTATCAACGTTGGGAAGCAGTGTACTCAAGCAGTTTCAGTATTTCAATGTGATAAGTTCTTTTTTGATCGTGAACGAGACTTTGTTTCGTCTACATGGAAAGCTCTTCAAACAAGAATCATGGAAACCCCTATTAACTTCTTATCTTCTATGAAGGAGGAAGTGTTTATTGCATTCACGAGGTTACAGACTTATGCCCAAACTAAACTCCCGACTATAGAGGCGTCTTTAATATCTTTGTTTGAGAGAGCCGATGCTCATGATACGATGAGGTCTAAATCTTCCGATGGATGTCCTAAGGAGGCTCTTAATCAACGGTTGACTGAAATTAAGCATGCCCTTCACGAGGTTGAGGAGAAACGTGCTGAAAATCTTTCTCAAGCCGAGGCTATCCAAACAAAGCTTCAAAAAGTCAAGGATAAGGTGCGACGCTTGAAGGAGTTGAAGAAGGAGAAGAAAGTATTGACCCAGTCTTTGGAGGAAAAAGAAACATTAGTTCAAGGTTTTGATACCGAGATCCTAAATTTTCAAGACGAAATCTCCACTATCAACAATACGCCCCCGATAGAAGATGTTGTAATTGAAGGCTTGAAGAAGACGAAGACCGAGCTAGAGGAGGCTTTAGAAGAGTTTAAGGGTTTATGCCTCTTTATTTAGTTGCTTTATGACCTTTATGTTTTTCCTTGTTTTATCTGTTGTTTTTCATGGATATTTTGCTTTGCACACTCCATGTATCTATTCCATTTTTGCTTTGGCACTTTGATTAAAATTTTCTTTTCTTCGTCTATATCTCACATGTTCATATTTTTCAATACTTGCTTTTGTATATTCATCGAGATAAATGAATTGGCTCTTTTTGGAGAATAAAGATTCTCTATTAAAAGAAAACCCTAAAGCCATAAGTTCACATGTCGAACCAGAGGCCGGAGCGCCGTTAAAACCTTGCCTTGGAAAACCCTCCTTAGGGACAAAATCTGGGTCAAGGGAAAAGGTACACCCCTCTACAAAATTAAAGTACAAAATTAGAAATACAAGGCAAAATAAGGTTTGGGCATTGCCCCCTTCACTTTCTTCCTTCTTTGTTTTCTTCATGCTTCATATGTTCGTCACTTTTGTGTTCATCGATCCGACTTTAACTTATGACTGTACTTAGAAATATACTAAGTTGCCTACGTACCTCTTTAAAGAGGATCAAGTCATAACGTAGTTCAAGCAAAATATGATTTATATTTTGGGGGGGGGGGGACCGTTCACAGTTTATACTCATGCGGGCCAGGAGTGACTATTCTTTAACCACTGTAGACAAAGTAGGGATTTAAGTATTTAACCACTTAAAATGCCTTTAGTGGAGTAAGTTAACAGTTTAACCACATGTATTTACCTTTGGTGGTGGTCGTACACAGTTTATACTCGTGCGGACCAGGAGTAATAAGTAGTTTAGTCTCGTACATCATGGAGTAACAAGCAGTTTAGGCTCATGCGTTCTTGGAGCGACAAGCAGTTTAGGCTCATACGTTTATGGAGCATTAAGTAGTTCAGGCTCGTGCGTTTATGAAGCAACAAGCAGTTTAGGCTCATTCGTTTATGGAGCATCAAGCAGTTTAGACTCGTGCATTTATGGAGCAAAAAGCAGTTTAGGCTCGTGCCTTTATGGAGCAACAAACAGTTTAGGCTCATGCGTTTATGTAGCGTACTTATTTTCTTTACGCGTAGTAGCGTTTAAAAACTTCCCATTTATAGGACCAATGTTCACGCCGTCTTCAGAAATCAATTTGTAGGCGCCATTTGCGTAAACTTCCTTAATTTGATTGTCTTCAACTGTGACGTGATTCGCCGTTGTTTCAGTTTCTTCTAGCAAGATCTTCCCTTCTTTGGCTACCCGCATAATTTTCTCTTTAAGTATAAAACAGTCTTGGGTTGAATGTCCTACCAATCGATGGTACTTGCAATATTTGGGGTCGTCCGTTCGCCCAGCCTCATTGGGTCGTTTCATTTGTGGTAGTTCAATGAGACCATTCTTGATAAAGTCATCAAAAATTCCAGGGATGTCTGAGTCTAGAAATGGATATTGCTTTCGTTGCAACTCCTTCAAACTCGTTTTCCTTTGCCACCACTCTTGATATAACGGCCCTTCAAATCCACTTGTAGACATGCTCAACTCAATGTCATGAGCCTTAGTAGTCAAATCCTCGAATGATCTTGGTCGAATTGCTTGAAGGATATATCGAAGACTCCACTGCATTCCTTGGATGCACATCTCGATAGCTGAAGCTTCAGTCAATCTATCCTTGCAATTTAGACTTAGATTTCTCCATCGATTTATGTAGTCGATCACCGGCTCTTCCTTTGATTGACAAGTGTTCGTCAATTCAAGCATGCTAACCGTTCTACGAGTGCTGTAAAATCGGTTGAGAAATTCCTGCTCCATTTCCTCCCAACTATCTATCGAACTGGCCTCCAAATCAATATACCAATCGAATGCATTTCCCTTTAAAGAGCGCACAAATTGCTTCACCAAATGATCTTCGTAAGTTCCGGCATTGTTGCAAGTCTCTACGAAGTGGGCAATATGCTGCTTTGGATTACCCTTGCCATCGAACTGCAGCAACTTTGGAGGTTGATAACCAGCTGGCATCTTCAAACCGTCAATCCTCTTAGTGTAAGGCTTGTTGTAGGTGAAGGAAGACTTAGGATTTTTCTCGAACTTATCCTTTATTGCTCCGAGTATGATTTCTTTTAACCGGTCAATAGGCACCAAACCATCGGGAGAGACTTGTAACTCCTTAAGAGTCGGGTTAATTTCCATCTGATGACGTTCACCGGACATCTCAACATCATGCCTTTCGACTTGCTTTCCTTTAGCACGGCTTGACTCCCCTTTGTCTACATTGCTCACCAGCTTAGCAATCTGAACATCTTGTTCTTGGACATGTTTCGTGAGTCCTTTTATAGCTCGAGTTAAGCTTGCCAATTGCTCCTCAACAGTCGTAGTGTCTGTCGCCATTGCTGAGGTTGTGCTCGAATCTGACGAGCTTGCTGTGGAACGAGTAGGGGAACATGCTGGATTGTTCTCCTCATTCGCAGTGTTGGGTGGTGGACCCTCTGCAGTAGCCTTCTCTGAAGAAGACGATGACTTGGAGCTTCTTGACATACTCCTCGTGACTACGTTCACGTCTTCTACTCCTCGTGACTACGTTCACGTCTTCAAAGTCAAGACCAGCTGATCCGGATGCGACACCTTTCTTGATCTTAATCTTGATTGGCGCCATCGTTTGTCTTGATTTACTTGAAGAGCAGGGATGAGAGGTAGAGATAGTCCCACTAGGCGTGCCAATTTGTAAACACAAATTCGTGAATTAAATATAAAAACGCGAAAATGGTAAACGATTTTATTTAATTTCAGATTAAAACCGAGTATTTGCGGGTTACAATCTCTAATATGTTCCTCTGATTCTCTCTTCTTGAATTTCACTTGGATTTCTTGAGCTTTTGGAGCTGGATCCGCAGCCGAATCCTTTTCGATCTTGTATCTGGGGCTTTTATAACGTTAATCCAAAGGCTTAGCACCGTATTTTGGATTAAACGCCGGATTTAGGGACTTTTTAGATGAACGTCGTTGAAGATCGTTCTTGATTTGGGGCTTTGTAACGTTAATCCAAGGGCTTGACGCCGTATTTTGGATTAAACGTTGATTTTCGGGACTTTCGAAACTTTTCGGGACGAACACCGTTGAAGATCCACGAAGCACTTTGAAGAAACACCGAATCGAAGAGGCTTAGCACCTTGATCTCCACTCGAACACTGCTTCTTGCTGCTTTTCCCCAAGAACGCCTTGAAGAAACGCCGAATCGAAGAGGCTTAGCACCTTGATCTCCACTCGAACACCACTTCTCGCCGCTTTGCACGAAGAACGTCTTTGAAGATCCTCCGCTTGCTGAAGAACACTCTAAAATCTTTGCAGAGAATTTTAGAGCCTTGAATGCTTCTGATTTCTTGATGATTAAAATGAATAAAATGAGGCCTCTATTTATAGGTGTAGGCCTGGAGATTTTTGTGCAAAGTAGTTAGGGTTTCAAATTTTGAATTACTTGGGCTAAGAATACCCATTTGGGCTCAATTTGATTTGGGCTAAGAATACCCCATTTTGGCTCAATTTAATTTGGGCTCAATTTGGTTTGTTGGACTTTAGAGGCCCATCTTCATTTATGGTACTTTAGAGGCCCGTCTTGCTTTATTGGACTTTAGAGGTCCGTCTTTATTTATCGGATTTTTAGAGGTCCGTCTTTATTTATTGGGCTTCGAAGATCCATTTTAACTCATTGATTTTTTCAAGGCCCAAATTAATTGGAGGGAACAATTAAATATTAATTAATTATATATTTATTTTAGGAATTAAATTTATTCCAACAAATAAATAATAAATTTAATTAATGTTTAACCCGTAATTTCCACGCGTCGCAATTTAATTCGTAATTGAATTTTCCTCGTCTACACCGTGTTTAATATGTTGGACAACTAACATGTAAAACACAAATGGCATAATTTTTTGGCTATTTTATAATTCTATAATATAGTTCTACTCGGGAAAAAAGGAAAAGAAAAAAAAAAGTAATCTAATTCTAATCAAACTCGTATTTAAGCAAGTAATATATCACCGGTTGTATTTTTAGTGTGAATGACATTTGAATGATGAAAACATAATCAAGACTCAAAGAGATATTTACTCCCTCCATCCCATGATTTTGTGCATGGTTTGACCAGCACGAAAATTAAGAAAATGAGGAACATTATTGATAATTCATTGACTAAAGTGAATGAAAATTTGACTAAAGTTATAAATTGAATTAAATTGTGGGCCCAAGTAAAATAAACGAGGTGTAATATTGGTAAAAATTATGTGAGTTATTTTCTTTTTTAGAGTGTTCAAATAATGTTGGGACGCCCATTAAAAAAAGTGTGCAAATAATCACACGGGAGGAGGGAGTAATATGTTAGACAACTCACATGTAGAAATTCGAGGAGGGTCCCAAGTGACTTGATTATTTTGGCTATTGCACAAACCTATAGTCTACCTCTACTCGTAAAAAGAGAAAAGAAAAAGAATATGTAATCTAATTTTAGAATTCTAGTCAAACTCAGTGTGCATGACATTTGGTTGATGAAAAGAGATACTCCTATTTTATAGGTTGAACAACTCACATGCAAAAAATCGATGAGGTTCCATTATAATGAATTAATGAAATTGATAGAAATGGAATAGTTCACTAAGTTTATAAACTAGTTCACATTTATCTTAAAAGAAATGATATGAAACAACTTAAGCATGAAAGTTTCAACAGAAACACAATAAAAATTCAAACATAATAACTTATGAAAAACATACATTCTCCTCCTTTCCCCTCTCCAGTCAGTCTCCACCCCATAAAACACCTATAAGTTTCCATTGTTTAAGAACAATGGCCATGAGAAATGGACAAAGAGAATCACGTTCATTCTCACAAAATAGGGAGGAACGGGGCACGCCTCAAAAAGACGAAAAACAGAATTCTAAAATTTTGCTAGCACTTTCTCATTCTTTTAAACCAACATACCTTAATACCTTATAAATAAATAAGCAAGACCTGCACATTTGTCTTCTGAAAACCTAACCTGAAAATAAACATGGGAATAAGTACCACAATTGAGCATCGGTGATAAATTCAACTATATGACATGTTGAGAAACGTAAAACATCAATACAGAAATAAAGATACTAATTTCTAGAATGTGGTTGAGCCTTGAGATGAGTATACATAGGGTGTGTGATACAAGGAGTGAGATCATACTGAGAAACAGAGGAATTCCTTATGGGGAATACCAACTAAGACTATTAACTTCAATTTCAAAACAGTGACTATTTCTCAACAAAACGTGTTAAGAAGATCCTCTAAATATGATTTAGCCATAATAAGCAAGAATTACACAAGTAGAAAATAATCAAGAGTGAAATAGACAAAGTTCAAATACCTTAAATAACCACCTTAAACTTGATAAACCCATGATCTCTATCCTCAATTACAAATACCATGTAAATGCTGGTGAAGAAGCAGTGTGTAATCACCAAACTCCGGGTCAGTCGGAGGATGCAGATAGAAAATATATGAAATAGGCTTTGATACCAGCACAGAATTCTTGGTAGTGGTGTCATCGAACAATTCCCCAAAGCTTGACTCATCATATGGAACTGAACTTCTAAGAAAGAAAAAGCTTTCTCTTGCCAATTGCTCCACCTGAGACACCAGTAAAAGCAAGTATCCATTTCAAGAGAAGGCATATCAATGCATGTATGACAATTCCCCAATCACGACGTTTGCGTTAATTGCAGTTTAATCTAGACAACTAGATACTAGCAAATTAAACACCGATTTTTTGTTTTAAGTTGCTAAAGAAACTTCCCTTCAGTCCCTTTCTATCCCAAGTCCAACATTATTAGGCCCATACTGTGATTTACTATGGTGTTGAATTGAATATTGTGATTTAGTGCCTAATAACGTTGCTCTCGGGAAAGAGTGCAGTAGCCCGGAAGTTTCAAATGGAAAAGAAAAAGGTATTTGATTTGCTATAATCCAGTTGTCAAGAGCTGCAATTAAGCCTTTAAAATGCTAATCTTAAAGGAAGCTTAGGATTTGCAAAGTTCTATTCTATTACCTGTAAGTTTGAAAATCTTATGTTGTTCATGGTAAGAATTACTGGTATTTCATGCAGAGAATCGGCCATAAACCGGATGGCTAGAAAACTGAAAAATGTTTGCACCAGACTCTTGTACTGTCCTTCCCCTTCCTTGTCACCAAATCTGGGAAACCATAGTACACATTTGACTTCAAACCATGGAACAAGATTGTCCCGTTCGTTGGACAAGATTGTTTGATCTGGGTGGCTAAGTCCACCAAGAACTTTTGTACCCATCAGTAGAGGATCAAGAGTGCCGGAATTTGTCTCAGAAGTAGTGGATATTATACTGGCAGGCTCAAATTGATGAACGAGATATGAAGAAAAATGCAGACCAATGTCATCCAATAATAGCACGCATCCATCAAAAGCATTGGGGAAGAATTGAAGAAGAGATTCCGGATCAATGACTTCATCTTCTGGCACACAGAAACTCCTCGATTTACTAGCGGATATAGATGATGAATTAGATTCATGAGAAAAGAAACATGCATCTCCATTGCGGCACCCCTGCAAACAAATTTTACTATCAAATTTTCTACCAGAGGGTCCACAAATGAAGAAAAAGCTTGTATTTACTGTATATAAGAACACATATCAGGTAGTTAATTTATCAGTGTATATAAGAAAGGTTTTTGTGAACCTAAGTTGAAAAACAGGGCTTTAACAAGAACATTTTTTTGTGAACATAAGTTGATATGATGCAGTACTCAAACATTGCATATTGTTACCCATTATTTGATCTAGGAATTTGCTGATGATTCCTCATAGAATAAGAATCAATATTAAAATGTTTTGATATGCATTAAAAGAAATTCTATAAGATACATAAATATTATAGAAAACACCTTATACAAAGATTTCCAAAGTGTTCCTTTTCAAACCAAATAACGGGCCTGTCAGCTAGTAATTTTGCAGGCTGTGGGTACAGCCCATGATATGTTTGAAACTAATTGTTCTATTAGACATGTAGTGAAGGATATAATTTAAGGTAAAATGTGGTAAAAAGTTTACCTGCAATGAGAAAAAGAAATTGCAAACAGGAGCTTTTGATTGGAGTGAATGAGAAAAGGTGCACTGGCTTCCCCTGTTGCACATACCACTGACATAATATCTACAAAGTGGTGCACCTGCACCACCAGCAGAATATTGTACGTCATAATAAGTGTACGAACTCTGTTCTTTCGACGCATCCTCTGTAAGCTGGATTCTCATCTATTTTACAGGAAAATTAAACTGAGGGATTACCTTCATGTCACAAGAAGCTGAACTAGTAAGGCAAAGTGTTTTACCTCTTTGACTGTTGATGCAAACTTTCTTGCCACCTCATCTGCATGAAAGTCAAAAGGTTCAACAAACGGCACAGCAGCACATTTCGTTGATTCATTCTCATGCCCGAGGTCTTCATCCTCCAGAGATAAAGCATCTACTTTGTTATTCTCCATGTAACTAAGACAACACTGGTGCTGGAAGTCGTATGGATCATAATGAAGTGGTATACTGTTATTTAAACCCAGAAACTTGGGTCGAACCCGATGCAGCAAATTTAGGATATCATCATCTGCAAACAACATGCTCAGGATGAAAGGAAATAAAAACTAAGATGTACTGGAGTGACGGAGTCCAGGAAATCATACAAGTTTCAGTCAATAGCTGGAGGGCAGATGGGACGAGGCTGTGAAATGAGCACCATTCTTCCTCACTTTGTGGAAGCAGAACTTTCATACTGTGTGCCTCATCAAACTTAAAGATGTTCATGAGCTGCTCAAGCCGATACTTGTCCTATACAAAGGCATAATTAAGCTGGCTACAGAAACTAATTTAAAAGTATGTTAATCCAACAAAGCAAAGAAAAGAGCAAAATTTACCTTGAAAGCACGTTGCCAAAACTGAAATGCGCAGAAGTTGCCCATGTACAACGCCTCCTTCTTACCTAGACCAATATCCTTAGTATTTCCACTATAGTAACTATCTACGTACTCCATGAACTGGAGTAAACATATATGTCAATATCAGTACACCTAGAAATGTTAGGACAAATGGGAAATAAAAACAAAACAAGACAACACCTGGTTGTCCTGACCAAAAGGACGCAGAACAGGCAGAGGTTGTAGATCCATCAGTATACCAAATAGAATGCCTTCACGTAACATTCCAACCTCAGCAAACTTGAGAATGAGGACAGAAGAATCAAATGAAAGTGAAAAACTGGCCAACAAGCGTCCATAGAAGGTAGGCTCATAACGACTCCTGGAAGATGCCTTCTTCAATGCACGCATGTGAACCAGTAAATCTAGTGCATCCTCAACAACATCGGGTTCTGGAGGATCCATAGCCTTCTGTAACAATACTAAAACAGAAGATATAGATATCAATACCTACTTTTCTCCTCTTGGGCAGACATGACAGAAATAAAAGGCAAAAAAGCATATTTCAAGAGTAGACAAAGAACAATCACAAAGCTTTGATAAGGAAAATGGATGGTAAATCCACACAAATCTAAATATAGTTTGAAACTAAAGAACAAAAAGGAATAGAATTTTCTGACTCCATTTTTTACTTGGCCATGATACAACAGAGGAATATGATAAAATGTTGTAAATATCATATGGGTGACGAAGAAGACATTCAAAGTAGAACTGGCTGTGCAAGGACAGCAGTGAAATTTAATTTGAGAACAACTTATTGTGTGCAATGCATAGGAGTTATAAATAATTATGAAGTATATTTATACTATTGCATGGGACTATGGGAGACACAAACTAAGAACCTAAGTTTTGTTGAAGCATAGATTGAGACAGAAGTCTTTTTGAAGGTAGGTGAATGACATAATACATTGAACTTAGTTAGATTGGTTCTGGATGAAAAATGAACTTACAGTTTACTTTTGAAAGTAGCATATACTGATTATAAAGCAATGCATATGAAAAGAAAGAAGATTTTCAATCTTGCACAGCAATCGCAGTTAATTTTTGGGCCAACCATGGCAAAGCATATTCTAAAAAGGAGATTTGTCATTGTTGCAGATAGCAAACTTATTAATAATTCAATCCAAGTCTAACTCCCCTAGTTTTTTCATGCATTAACTATCTGGAATGGTACCAGCCATCAGAAAGTACCAAACAAAGATCCAGTAAAAGGAAAATTTCAGATTCCATCGATCTCCAGGATAAAGAATCCAATGTAAAAGGTAAGAATAGTAAACCACCTTTTGGTTCATTAATAGCTTTAGATTCGGCACAGCAAATGAGAAGTACATGCTGTCGTAATGATAACTTTAGTATTGCCGGGGACTCGTAATCATCCAGTTGACCGTAGAATGATCCAGTCACCAGCCGATACACCACACCATCACATGTTCGACCTGTTCTTCCCTTGCGTTGTTCAGCCTGTAATACATTCATTCAAGTTAGAACAGACAGTATCGCCAGACAATATAGAAATTAACCAAAGCTCACCATACCTGAGATTTTGAAACCCAAACAAGTTCTGCTGAATCTGTTTTCCTGCTATTGTCCCAGAAAACTTGCAAAGAACGACAGGAATCTATGACATATCCTACTTTGGGAATTGTAACGGAAGATTCTGCAATATTCGTGGCTAGAATTACCTGCATTGGGAATTATATTCAGCTCAAGTTAAAAGGACAATGACATGTATAAAATACAGTAGAGAATATTCGTTTCTTCTTGGTTTTACACCTTGCCCATATGTTTAACGTCATCCCTCCTAAGGTAGTCAAGCAGGATAAAAACTAAACATAGAAAAGAGGTTACCTTACGGTGAGACTTCCAGATTTTCATCGCCCTAAGCGCTTGTTCAATGTCAATACTGCGATGCAAAATGTGAACTTTGAAAAGTTTGCTGAAAGGCTTCAAGAGAGCCCACTGCTTCTCCAAAGCAAAGTATGTTGGAAGAAAGATCAAAATACTCTTCTCAATATCCGGTTCATTTTCATGAATGTGTAACACCAAATCATGGATAAGCTTGTACACATCAGGTTTAAAATCAACTTCAGCCATCAACGGACTTGCTCCAGAGCAATATTGCAAAGAAGGGTTCTCACATTGCATCCCAAGAAGTTCAATTATCTACAAGATTTAAAAAAAAAAAAAAAAGACTACCTTTAATAAACACAGCTGCCTCTGGTCATGAAGAAACAGAAGGAAACAACAAATTCATGGTTCAAAAAAATTCAAATTTTACTCCAGTTTAGTAATATCATAGGATTTCTCATTAAAGTGAGATTATAAAGAATCCCAAGGCTACTCAAGGTTCAGCATAATGTTGTAATTCAAACAATGTAACTTAAAACTTCTTAAAATCTTTATGTGTTCGTCAGTAGGGTAGTAATGTCCTCGTTAGATTTTAAAAACTTATCATATGTTGTAATTCAAACAGTGTATATAAGCCAATTTTCTCCGACGCATTAAAGGAGAGAATCTTTTTGCCCAAAACCACATATTCTCTGGCTACATAGAAATGTTGAGCCAAAACAAGTCAGGCAAAATTGAATATGGACATTTTAAATCTAATATATTCAATTTATAAATTTACAGGTAGATGACAAACAAGGGAATCAAGCTCACTTGTAGGCTTTCTTAAAGATACTAACATAATCAAGGACCAAATTCGAATCATATTATACATCACAATGACAAAGTTGTTACTTGCCACTCCAACTGGCAATTTGTTCTTACACAAAGGAAACTTGCCAGATGAAATGGCGATTCCTGCTCTTGACTGACACAAATAGAAATCGCCAGACAGCGTGGCGATTTCCGCACAATTTCGCAAAAACATGGCCCGGTCTTCAAAGCACTAAAAAAAGTATTTGGATTTTAGCAGGTATTTAATGGTCTGCACAATTTACATCCTAGGTCTGATGTAGTTAATTGATGTAAATTCTAATCTTGAGTTAGGTTTTCTGTAGAGCCCCATTAAAGAACATAAAAATAACACCAAATTAACCATATGTTCAATTATCGACCATCTGGAACTAACATTCATTAGAAAAAGAAAAGAAAAAACTAAACAAAACATTGATTATGTAGTAATATTGACATAAATCATCAATTACTGTTATAATATATTAGAAGATTGTGATTTTTATTTATCGTGAGAGCAATTTCAACAAATTTAATTATAACAATGATGCATATTCATCATTTATATTTTAACATTATCATCAATAATATTTAGATATAATTGTTAAAAGATTTTTCTGTATAATTTTATCATCAGATTTTTTGATGACCTATTCAAAGGTGGAAAAATGGGGTAGCTCCCTTGTCAAAACTTGGATACAGTTGATCTAAAACTTAAATTTAATGGTAATCAACTCCAATTCTCCACAAAATCAGATTGGTAGCTTCACATTACTGTATTGCATGTAAACTTCTTTTGCTACTTTACATCTAACAATAATAATCGATATACTGTAATTATTATTGTTAGATGTAAAGTAGCAAAAGTTAAAAGTTTACATGCAATACAGTAATGTGAAGCTACCAATCTGATTTTGTGGAGAATTGGAGCTGATTACCATTAAATGCTAGCTACTCGAAATACTTTTTCCAGCGCTTTGAAAGTTGAGCCAGTTTTTTAAAGAAAGTATACGGTAATCACCACACTGTCTGGCAATTTCTATTTGTGTGAGCTTATTTTTGTAAAGAATCAAATTTCCACTATATAAGCAAACACATTCCAAAAACGCCATAATTAATTAAATTAGCCCAAAAATAAATAGGTCAAACAGGGAGACTAGGTGCTAAATAAATAGCCCAAAGAATGGAAAAGTTGAGTCATTTTGATTAGATGTGGAAAGGAAAAATAAATAGGTAAAATAAAATGGTATGTGTGCCTAGGAGTCAAACAGGGAGACTAGGTGCTAAACTCTATTTTTAGGCACACAACATTTGGGTAAAATATTGCCCCCATCTTACGCATGGGAACATCTTTTAGCATAACAATGGTTAATAAATTTGTAGGATGGAAGAGACCCATTGAAATATTTGTAATCATGTTGCTGTCACGTATCATTAAAATGAACCCAAAAAAAAAATCTTGCAATAAGCTCTGCTAGCATGAACTACCTGTTCAAGGTACAGCACTTTTTTTTGAAATAATGTGTTCTTCTCATTGTTAGGGATCGCCAGCCGTTCTACTCTTTCACCCCGGCCAAGATCCTTAAAGTATTCGCGATATCTTGAGATATCCGCAGTAGCAGACATCAAAACCACCCTAGAACATCCAATATGTGTTAAAGACCCCTTGTAAAATCAATCATACCATAATTCACTAGTGAGCTGCACACTGCTATTTATGCATAGACAAATAGGAAGGGCAAAGATTAAGTCAAATAATTTGCCAACCTCAAGTTATTGTTTCTAAGTAAAAACTGCTTTATGCAAACAAGAACAAGATCAGATTCCACTGATCTTTCATGCACTTCATCCAGAATTATAACTTTGTATTTGAGTGCTTTCAACCCTTTCTCTCGCATTTCATCCAACAAAACCCCTGCAGTTTTAAAAACAATCCTGGACCTGACAGAGAACATGAAATTTGTCAGTGTGCAAAATAATCAGTGGCTCAATAGAACACGTGGGCGATTAATAAATAGAGATAAATATGCAACTGTATAGACTCTTCAATCAATGAGATAATGAGGAACAAATACATATTTATTTTTTATAAGAAACAATAATTTTATTGCTAAAAACGTAAGGGACGAGACAAATACATATATATATGTGCAACAACTCTAGAATATTAACAAAGAAAATGTGATTTACTAGTAAATTATAGGTCAAATTTAACCAAATTTATGATGGGCCATATGTAAACCCATTAAATCAACCAACAATATTTTCATCTCCTCTTACTGAAGCCAGCGATAACTTGATTTAAAGTTCTAGCATTCAAATGCTGATATGCAAATCGCAAGTTTGTGTTCAGTGTGTGCATTGCCACGTGGCCTTTAGAGAATCACCGGAACTTCCTCAAAGAATACTTCAGAGATCACTTCTGACAGGTTCCTTAAATGCAATACTAGTCTAAAGTTGGATCGCATATGCCTCCAAATGAAACTCGTTGCAATAATGCATGATCATATGAGCATGTTTTAGAGTAGTAAAAGGTGTCCATTGGAGAAAGATTAATCATAATCCTACCTAGAAGAATAAACCCTCGAGTGACCAATGTGGTACCCAACCTCTCCACCAACTTCACAATTACGAGCCTTTGCAACCATTCTAGCAACAGCTACAACAGCAAATCTCCTTGGCTGAGTACATAGAATTGGCTCCATATTTTCTTCCAGCAGGAACTGTGGGATTTGTGAGCTCTTCCCTTAAAATAAAAAATGAAGTAAACACATCAAATCGCAGTTAAGGATTCCAAACAAAAAATCTGTACACCAAAACTATGAAAATACCACTCATTCTTCTCCCTCTAATACAATTCCCAAATCAGAATCCAACTATTAAATAAACATAATCACTACCAGTAACCCTATTATGCAACCCTAATAATCAAATACTCAAATAACAAAACCAGGAAAAAAAAATCACTTGAATACGAATTTTCACAGTTTTTTTATTAATTAGCAGTCCATTGAAGATTTACAAATTTAAACAAACCGCATTCCAGAACAGATATATAACGAGTATTCCTGAAGATTAAAAAAAAAAATTGATCATGGACCGGTTTAACATAAAAACACTGATCAATAAAATAAACAGGATAAGAAATTTGAGTTACAAATAAGTGAGATGAAATAGTTACCGCAGCCAGTTTCGCCGACGATTAGAGTGACGCGGTTCTGCAAAATCTTGTCAACAATTTTATCTCTCATGGCAACCACCGGGAGTTCGGAGAAACTCGACGGAGTGGGGTCAATCGACGGCGTCGAAGACGAAGCCATCGTGTCGTGAAACGTTACAGGCGCAGCAATCAACACAAATCGCTGCTGAGAATTCTTCCAAGTGTGTAGAGTTGTGTACTGGTCGAGTAAACGATGAGTCCTCTCCGTATTTATTGGCTTTTCCCGCTTTCTCTGCGACACTCGTCAATTCTCGTCTTTTTTGTCGTACGAATTCAAACACGCACTATTCGGCGCGTGAAATAAGGGAGGATAAGTACGATGATATAGTACGGGAAGTGTTAGGTGCAACTGCGACACAAATAGGGAAAAAAAATATGGGGGAGTTCTACTAAGGTGTCTTTTGGCTTGTCCATTTCCATTTAGTCCTAGCTTTTAAAATAGTTTCATGTAGGTGCTATATTGAGGTTAAGATTACATTTTTGCCCTTACCGGGGAGAAGATAAAATTCTTAACCTTATAGGGTAGAAAGAAACTTTTTAAACACTCACCCCCTCTCTCTTTCTAACCGTCTCCTCTCTCTCCTTCAGCCCCACCTCTCTCATCTTCTTCTTATTTAAAATCCCAACAACCAAAAAACTCTAACCCAACTCTCCGGCAAACCCCTGGCCGCAGCCGCCCCACCATGGCCGTCGCCTCCAACTCTAACCCAACTCTCCGACGAAGACGGTCCACCACCATCGTCACGGCCAAGCTGTTCGCCGTCGACTCATCCGCCATGGCCGTCCGCCTTGAACTCCATTGTCGCCGTCGTTGAAGCTTCGTCGTCGATCTGCCATGGCGAAGATGAAGCTTTGTTGCCGCCGCCGCCCAAGCCGTCGATCTGTAATTCCTTAGCGCCGTCCACCTGTACCACCGTCGATCACCGCCGCCCACCTATAAGACGAATGGATTGTGTGTCGATCTGTTTTCGTTTTTTAATTTTTGGGATCTGTTCTCGTTTTTTTCTCCGACGCCGATTCGATTTTTTCCAGATCTGTTCTCGTTTTTTCAGATCTGTTAATTTCCAGATCTGTTCTCGTTTTTTCAGATCTGTTAATTTCAACGCGTAATGGAGGTTTTGTAATGGTGGTATAGGGTTTTAAATTTTTTGTGTTGAAGATGTAGGATTTTGTTGATTTTTTTGTTGAGTTTTTTTTATGGGTAAAATGCAGATTTAGTCCCAAGAAAATGACTTGTCACGAAATTGGTCCCATTTTAAGCAAAAATGGTCCCAGGTAATATTTCCGTTTAAAATTAACGGAAGTCTCAGCGTGAGATACACGCGCCCGTTAATGTCTGAAAAAAAAACACAGAACTCCTCCTCATTTCGATCAAACACAAGCAACCAAAATTTAAAAAAAAAAAAATTGTTCTATCTCCATTCTCCACCAAAATTTCGAAAAATCCTCAAAGAACCCTAAATCGCACCCCAAATCGAAGGCCTCACTGAAATCGCACCCCAAATCGAAGCCTCACTGAAATCACATCCCAACCAAATCGAAAAACCCTAAATCGCACCCTAAACGGCGAAACCTTGAAATCGCACAGAAAATCGAAACACAGCTCTGAAATCGTTCCTACTGAAGATGCTGCGACGACAAGGCAAGGTTGGAGAACCTCCCCCACAACGTAAGATTGGGCCATTCTTTATTTCCTTGTTTTTGGGCTGCAATTTAAGCAAATATAATAGGGTTGAATACGCGGCTTTTGACATTACTGAATTTTTTAGAATTGTCTTCTCAGTCTCGTAAATCCGGCATTCGTATTACGAATCAACGGTGATGTGTTATTCTTGTTGGTTATTGACTGCTTGGTGCATCATTTTCTTTATTTATGCTCAGTTTTTTTTTTTTTTTTTGTGGCTATAGAATAGGTTTTTAATGGCTCTTATTTATTTATGCTCTGTTTTTTTGTGGCTATAGAATAGGGTTTTAATTGATCTTCTTTATTCATGCTCTGTTTTTTTGTAGAGATAGAATAGGGTTTTAATGGGTCTTTATGCTCTGTTTTTTTCTTTCTAAATAATGATGAGTTTTCTTTAGTTATGCTTGTTTCTTTAATTTTCTTTTTATTGTTAATCAGTCTCAAAACAATTAAAACTCAGACTGCCAAAACTAATGGATGGAAGTTTAAGTTAGTAATATAAGACTATCAAAACTAATGAAACTCATACACAATCTGAATGTGCTTGACCAAAACTAATGTATGCATGCAACTATTCTGAAATTAATGGTTAAATTAGAGTGGTTTTGTATGCGTGCGTTTATTCTGAGATTTTTTGGTTAAACTGCAGTGGTTTAGATTTGTTTAGATTGAGACTTAGATATAAGTGTGAAAGTAAATTGTTTCCAGAATTATGGATTAGGTTGTGAAGTAAATGGTACGTTTGAGATTTTTTGGTTAAATTCCAGGTGCGTATGAGTTCCCATTTTCTAGCAACAAATGAGTCAATTCCTTTCAAACCTCCTAGACAAGTAGTTTCAAGGGTTAATATTAGATCACTGGCTCCCATGAAAAACTTGCAAGCATCAATGGTGCATCTAGTTTGTGGTTAGATGATTAACTCTGTCTTAGATGAAGTTATTTTTCATAGTTGGTTTGAAAGAAAACAATATGTGTTGGTGCTGTGATGGATGTTATTTTTTTTGCTATGAACTTGTTAGCCTTTTGGATTTATGTAATGAAAACAGAACATTTGTTACAAATCTGATTTTTTTTTAGTATTTGAGGTTTAGGTTGATAAATCATGTTATTTAATGGCATGTATGAGCCATTTACCCTCTAAAAAAGAACTGTAATTTAGTAAATTTTCCGAACAAAAAATATGCAGGTCATTTCTCTCTGGGAAATTCAGTCCCAAAACATTTTCCCTTTTATTTTGCTTTGGGACTATTTTTGCACTTTTATCACTTAACATAAACTGTTAAGTATTTAACGGTTGGGACCGTTTTTGCAAAAAATGGGACCAAAAAAGAACGTGGGACCAAAATTGTTTTCAGAAAATTCTCTTGGGACCAAACTTGCATTTTGCCCTTTTTTTTATTAATTCATCCATGGTAGATTTCAAATCTTTTTTTTAGCACTGTTCTCATTTTTATGTTTGTTACATAGACCTACTTTTTAGTAACATTAGTTGGTGAAATTTGTTGGATGTAGCACTGTTCTCATTTTTATGTTTGTTACAGATTGTTCTAGACCTATTTTTTAGGTTTCTGTTTGTATTTTTAATTGAACTCAAAATGTATGATTTCTGGTTATTATTGTTGGTTGATGCAAATTATTTTATGTTTGTTGCAAAAAGGGGGAGTTCTACTAAGGTGTCTTTTGGGCTTGTCCATTTCCATTTAGTCCTAGCTTTTAAAATAGTTTCATGTAGGTGCTATATTGAGGTTAAGATTACATTCTTGCCCTTACAGGGGAGAAGATAAAATTCTTAACCTTATAGGGTAGAAAGAAACTTTTTAAACACCTCACCCCCTCTCTCTTTCTAACCGTCTCCTCTCTCTCCTTCAGCCCCACCTCTCTCATCTTCTTCTTATTTAAAATCCCAGCAACCAAAAAACTCTAACCCAACTCTCCGGCAAACCCCTGGCCGCAGCCGCCCCACCATGGTCGTCGCCTCCAACTCTAACCCAACTCTCCGACGAAGACGGTCCACCACCATCGCCACGGCCAAGCTGTTCGCCGTCGACTCATCCGCCATGGCCGTCCGCCTTGAACTCCATTGTCGCCGTCGTTGAAGCTTCGTCGTCGATCTGCCATGGCGAAGATGAAGCTTTGTTGCCGCTGCCGCCCAAGCCGTCGATCTGTAATTCCTTAGCGCCGTCCACCTGTACCACCGTCGATCACCGCCGCCCACCTGTAAGACGAATGGATTGTGTGTCGATCTGTTTTCGTTTTTTACTTTTTGGGATCTGTTCTCGTTTTTTTCTCCGACGCCGATTCGATTTTTTCCAGATCTGTTAATTTCCAGATTTGTTCTCGTTTTTTCAGATCTGTTAATTTCAACGCGTAATGGAGGTTTTGTAATGGTGGTATAGGGTTTTAAATTTTTTGTGTTGAAGATGTAGGATTTTGTTGATTTTTTTGTTGAGTTTTTTTTATTAATTCATCCGTGGTAGATTTCAAATCTTTTTTTTAGCACTGTTCTCATTTTTATGTTTGTTACATATTGTTGTAGACCTACTTTTTAGTAACATTAGTTGGTGAAATTTGTTGGATGTAGCACTGTTCTCATTTTTATGTTTGTTTAATTGAACTCAAAATGTATGATTTCTGATTATTATTGTAGGAATATTGTTGGTTGATGCAAATTATTTTATGTTTGTTGCAAAAAAAAATTTGGTCGATGCAAATATTTTTTTTTTGTTGCAAATATTTTCTTCCTTAATGCAAATTTATTTTTATTCGTTGATGCAAATTATTTTTTCTGATGCAAATCTTTTCTTAATTGATGCAAAAAAAAAATTCTGATGCAAATTTTAATTAGGGTACAAATTACGTCATGGGGTACAAATTAAAGGAGATTATTTAAAGTTAGTGATTTGCTTGTAATTATTTGTAATTAAATCAATTTTTAAATTTATACAATAAATTCGAAGAAAAATCCCAACAACGAAAAAATAAATTTTGCATCAATGATAAAAAAATAATTTGCATGAAGAAATTATTTGCATTAAAGAAAAGATTATTTACATCAACAAACAAACAACTATATGCATCAACGAACAAACTACTTGCATCAACACAATCAATCTCATTCCATTAATTTATACAACAGTTCCTTTTAATAAAAAAAAAAGAGAGGAAAAGATCCGCATGAAGATCTTCATCTTCTTCAACAATTTTTTTAAAAATTAACCTTGCACTTTCCAGATTCTCTGAAAAGAGAGAAAAACGTTTCTTCCAAAGCTAGAAACCATACATTTTGAGTTTCATTAAAATACAAAAATACAATCAGAAATCGAAAATCTAAAAAATAGACAATTAACATATGGCAAAAATGAGGGGTGTTTTGATTGAAAAAGTGGGTGCACATTAATATGGAAACCCTAGCCCACTATCAGGCCCAAGTGCCAAAACCCTAGCCCCCACCCCCACGTTGGCCACGGCCGCCGCCGTCGGCCCCCCACCACGGCCGCCGCCCGTCTGCATCAAGCGCCGCCTTCTTCGCCATGGCCGTCGGTGGATACGTAGGCCGTCGCCGTGGCTTACCGTCGCTGCTGTGTTTTTCTCCGACGAAGATGGTGGCTTTCGCCATGGCCGACGAGCCTCCATCGCCCATCGCCTTGAACGTTGGCGGCGAACCTTCACCATGGCTATCGAGTCTCCATCGTCGCCGCCGCTGCTTTGCCATGGCTGTCGAGCCTCCATCACCGCCGCCATTGTTTCGCCGATGATCGTCGGGTGAAATTTGCAGACGATCAACCCCCCATAGCGATTTTTTTTCTTTTTTTTTTATTTCTTGAAGAATCGATGATCGAAAAGTTGAAATTTGCAGACAATCACCTCCACCCACCCCGATTCCTGACCTTGCCGCTCCGCCTAAACAGAAAAATCTACCGGATTCTATGGAAGGACAAAAATTGAAAAATCACCATGAAATTTTGAATGTTGCTGAAGATATGGGGAGTGATTTTGAAATTCAAATTGATGTAAAAGACAAAAAGAAGATTTGATGGGGACCCGTCGCCTGCAATTGTGTGTAAGGAGAGATGTAATTGTGTAAGGAGAGAGAAAATTTAAGGAAGGGTATTTTGGGTCTTTCAGCTTGTTTTTGCACCTAAAATCAAGTTTTTAAAAAAGTAGCACCTACATAGTGTTGGGGTGTGAAAATGGCACCTAAGCAGCAATAAACTCAAAAAAAAAAAAGGTTCTTTCAAATTACTTTTACACTTTTATTTTCATACTTTTAAAATGAAAAAATTATTTATATAATTATTCTCACAATAACTTCAATTTTACATAAATGTTATTATTTTCATTCACACATACACATAAGTCTAACTTATTTTTTTATTTTATACATGATTTACTAAATTACACTTTAAAACTCTACTCATTATCACACTTTCTTTATTACGTATAAAAGTAACTTTAAGACAGAGGGAGTAATATATAAATTATTTATTGAAGATATAAGTAGAGTAGTAATGACTTTTCAACTTTATGATTAATAAATATGTTTTTTTCGTGTGAATAAATTAATGGTATTTGATGTTTTGAGGAGATAACTGTTTGCACAATTTTAAGGAATGTGATATTTAATGTGTAATTGAATATTGAGGTAGATTGAGATAAGAATGAAAAAAAAAAAAGGTATAGAGAGATAAAATTAGAAAATGTGAAGAGAAACTAGGAAATAGAATACGTAAAGATAAATAGTAGAGTGTTGGTAAAAATGAAGATGAGTAACTTAACAACCAACGTCCAAAATTGCAAAATGAGCAACTTAAAGAGGGAGGATATGATCGCCTGATCGGTGCGAACATAATGAGATCGTGAGTGATGCTGGATGCAAGGTGTGATGGAGTGAGATAATATTTGAAAGACAGGGACAGCGACGATCGATCGGGTGCGCGGATATATATGAATGTAATCGCGAGGATCGAAAAAAGTTGTTTTAACGTACTTTTGATACCATACAGAGAATATTAAACGGTAAATGTGATTCATTCGTATAGAAAAAATATAAATATGTATAAAACTCCTAGTTATGTTTGTGTATCCCGATACGGGACACACAATATATCTAAATACTTACCATATACTTCATTCGTCTTACAATAACTTTTATATCATCCATTTCGAAATGTCCCACAATAACTATCACACCCTAAATTTATTCCTCACAATATCTTCAATTCTACCCAATATGTCATACTTTTATACATAAATATTTACAAAATTATTCCTCAAACAGTCAAACCCTTGTTCAATATTACTCTTTTTTAATATGTGTGTCCATTTATATAAACTATGGAAGGAAGAAAGTATATAAATTACCATATATATATATATATATATATATATATAAACTATAATATCCTAGTAGGGTGGAGTATGTTTTATATGTAAATGTAACATCGTAAGTTTTTTGTAATAGTATTACGACATTTACACTAACATACTCCCTACGTCATGCCATACGCTTTTCATGGGAATTGATGAATACAATATAAAATGTGTAGTAGATAGTTGAGATATAAAACGATTGTAAGAATACAAGGGAGAAAGAAAAATATAGAGAGAGATATGAATATGGGTGGGAATAGGTTAAGCCATTCGGGAAGGGCTACAACTCGATCTATTAAAGCTCGGCTCGTTTAATAAACAACCTGGACTCAAGTTTTTTTAAGCCTATTTAGTTGAATGGGTAGGGCTCAAGTTTTTTCGTAGGTCTTTTAAGCCAAACAAACCGACTTATTTAACTTTATTTATATAAATATACATATTCATTCTATCTCGTGATTACTTACACATTTTTCTTATTGTAATGTCCCAAAATTACATTCACACTCCTAATATGAAAATAGCCTACGAAATTAATACCCTCACAACATCATTTTATTTTCAAAATTGTCCCTCTTTTTTTGCCCTCTTTTTTTGCCCTCATTTTACTTTATACTTCACTAAATCACCCAAAATATTCCTCATTTATTTTATCTCACACATCACGAAATCTCATTTTCTTCAAAATTGTCAGTCAAACCGTGCAAGTAACCTTGAGACTGAGTGAGTAATAAATTTATAATGGGAAAATTGTTATTAGGTTCATTTCACTCCTACTTTTTACAAATAGAAACTAGTTTTTTTTTTTTTAATATATTCAGATTGGTCTTAATAAGACAAATATGTCCCTTTTTAATTTGAATTTTTTTGAATTCATATATTTTAGTCAACATTAACATTTAATCATCATGAAGATTCTCAGAATTGACATAATTCCAAATTTCAAATCATTCCTAAAAAAAAAGGTTATTCTCAATTAGTAAATCATTATATTATAAGTCACCTTAATTAATATTGTTTTATAATTTGAAACTTTTTTAATTAATTAGATTTTCAAATTGCTTTTTTAATTAATTAGATTTTCAAATATATTTAACATGTTATTTATCTGCATTTAATTAACTTTCGAAAATTCAAAGGGAAAATTGTTATTAGTTTCATTTCACTCCTTTTTTTGTTTTTGAACGGTAAAGAAAATTTTATATCAACATGGATGCTCAATGTATCCAACCCATGTACAAAGGTCTATGTTACATCAAAATGGAACAATGTTTGTCGCCTAGTCCACTTGTAATTTAGTCAGTAATACAAAGAAATGGATCATGAAACCAAGCAGAAACAGAAGAATTTGGAACCAGTAGCTTTTGTCCTCCTATCCACGCCCAAAGATTTATCTTTATATTCTCAAGTGTCTTCTTAGTATCTTGACGTTCCTTCGTAAATATCTTGGCATTTCGATTTTTCCATAGCTCCCAAATAACACACAACTAGAGGGTAGTCATAAATTTTCTCTTAACCTTACCGAATCCGCAGGCGACGCTGTGTTGGAGGGAATGTATGATAATGTCAGAGTGAGTGACCATACTGATCCTAAGCCATTTGTGGCACTCCTGCCACACTTTTGATGCAAAGGTGCATTATACGAGTAAATGTTTATTGCTCATTGGGGCATCTTCACACAGTGCACATCGTGCTTCTCCATCCGCAATTTGAATACCCCTTTTTCTTAAGTTGTCTATAGTTGCAAGCCTTCCACGTAAGGCCTTCCATCCGATCAATTTTACCCTCCGAGGCGCATAGTTGTTCCATAAAAATTGGAACTCAGGTTTGCCTTCTGAAACTGCCCCTTCTTCTTCCTTATCCTCGATCAATTTGGAGTATGTGATTTTCGTCGAGAATCGACCGGCCGGTGCAAGATCCCAGCTCCAATAGTCCTCCGCTTCCCGAGTTTGTTCATGTCTAATAAAACAAGTAATTCAGTTAGAGCATTGATCTCACTAATGTTAAGTGCCCTTACCCATGTCCAATTCCATTGCCAGTCGCTATCTCCCCAAGAGCCCATGTTGCAAATTAACACGTCTTTATGCTCAATGATGGTATATAACTCCGGGAATATATCGCATAAAGTTTCTTCTCCACCGATCCATCTGTCCCTCCAGATATTGATATTTGCTCCATTAATTTCCTACCACTCTGCGCAGCTTATGTACCACCTCATTGCCGCCTATCACATTATATATTTTTTTCAATTCAGACCACCAGCTTGATCCACCAGAAATGCGACCTCGCCTGCCTCTAATGCGCGACTCTTCATCATCTAGACCCCCGTACTTTGACTCCAAAACTCTCACCCATATATTCTCCTTTTCAGTGACGAACCTCCAAATCCATTTCCCGAGTAGCGCGATGTTAAAAGTATCCAAATCTTTAATTCCAAGACCCCATTTTTCTTTGTCTTTGCAAATCTCGTCCCAATTCACCCATGAGATTTTTCTGATTTCCCCTGTTCCTCCTCCCCATAGGAAATTCATTTGTAATTTTTTTATTTCGCCCAAAACTGATTTTGGAATCTTGAAGAAAGAGAGGTAATATGTAGGTATTGCGGAGAGAACAGCCTGAACTAATGTCACTCTCCCTCCCATGGAAATATGTTTGTCTTTCCATATAGCGAGTTTCATTCGGAAGGAATAAAGTACTAAGGCCCTTACTGGATAGAGTCAGGTTGATAGACCGCACAAGGGGTGTAGACGAAGCCACGAGCCCCGAGCACAAGACCCAAAGAGAGTCACTGCTCCGCCCGCACGATCATCTTTGTCTCCTGGTCGAGTGGTTTTGGCATCAACAAAAGTCTTTGGTTGAGCTGCGGGGTCACCAGTGTCGGCGCCATTTGGTTCAGCTTGATCTGGGCAAATGGGCTCTCTAGGTCCGCTTTGTAAGCGTCTTCGTGTGGAGCTGAGGCGTCGATTAGTTCAGAGGGTCACGTCGCCCATAGGAATCACTTCATGAAAGTAGCGCGATTGGTAGGGTATCGGTTAGAAGTACGTGGACGGGCGGCTTCACTCCAAGGGAACAGGGTGGGCAAGCCCTGCTTGGATCTTCATTTGTGAGGGTGCAAGGATTTGACAGAAAGAAGGCTATTTAGCCAACGTTTTCGCACCTACTCGGGTTTATCCATTACTGGGGGGGTGGAAAGGTGCATGCCATTCCAAGAGGTCGTTTTGTGGTGATTGAGACCGACGTTCATCCCTAAAAAGTCCATAGGGAGGCAAGCTGAATAGCATCCTAAAAAAGACGTCATCTCAAGTTTATCCTCATCGCTCGTGTGAATGCCCACGAGACTACATTTATTAAAGTTTACCTCTAGCCCGAAATAAATTCAAACAGCTTCAAGGTGAGTTTGATAGTCCTGATATCCTTCCAAATCCCATTGCAAAGAAAAACGGTGTCGTCCGCATAATGTAACAAAGTAAGTGACACTTTGTTTTTTCCAATGGTTATGGGATCCAGAGCTCCAATTTACGTTGCCCTGTTCACTAGCACTTTAAGTCCCTCAGCCGCAATAAGAAAAAGGATAGACGATAATGGATCGCCTTGGCGAAGACCTCGCTCTAACTTGAATTCACCCGACGAACTCCCGTTTATGAGCACCGCCGCACTAGTCGTTGAGACGCATTCCATGATCCAAGACCTCCATTTTGGTGAGAAGTTCATGTCGTCCATCATACTATCAAGATAAGCCCAATCAAACGAGTCAAATGCCTTTGCAAAATCCACTTTGAAAATGGCTCTTTTTTTTCGTTTCTTTTTTGCTTCGTCGATTGCCTCATGAGCTACTAGAATCCCATCCAAGATTTGCCTACCTCTTTCTTAGGCAGTAGGACAATAAAAGACGGATTCAGGCCTTTCACGAGGCGCCCGTGCTGGTAGAATTCGGTAAACATGTTAACGATATCGAGCTTCAACAACTCCCAATTTTCTTTGAAGAACCCCATTGTGAATCCATCCGGACCTGGACTCTTTGAAATTTCGCAATCCCATACGACTTCTTTTATCTCTCCTTCTCCGAATTCCGCAACAAGGAAGGTGTTGTCACAGCTGTCCAATTTCTTCTTGATCATGTCCGGTGGTATTTTTGGTCTGATAAAATGGTCAGATTTGTAGTGTGTGCTGAAGTGCCTGAAAATTTCATTCTTGACCCCATGCACTGAGTCTGTCCAGAAGCCATCCACATATAGGCCATTAATTGCATTGCTTGACTTCCTCCCATTAATCATCCTGTGGAACAACTTCGTGTTTAAGTCGCCCTCTTTCAGCCAGTTTACATTTGCCATTTGATGTAGTTGATCTTCTCTGGATCTTAGATCATTTGGTATTCCTGCCAAAAGCTCCCTCCTTCTATCACCGTCACTCTCATCCAGCCCGAATAAGTCGTCGAGAGTATCTAATCTATCTATCTCTTTTCTTTTTTCCTCGATGTTTGTCTCTAAGCACCAGAAAACTGATCTGTTCCATTCTCTAAGGTCGCCTTTGAGAAGCTTCATCTTCTCCTTTAACCTGTATCTGCTCCATCCCTGGATGTTGTACTTACTCCACTTGGTTGCTAAAAAATCTTTGAAAGTAGGATGTTTGGTCCAGACGTTGAAAAACCTGAAAGGTTTCGGACCCCAGTCCTTACGTTGGAATGTCGTGTATATCGGACAATGGTCTGAAATTGATCGCCCAAAACTCTTCACGGAGACCTCAGGCCATTTCTCGGCCCATTCAGCATTCACCAACACTCTATCAAGACGACTCTTACACGTCTCGTCCGATCTATACCAGGTGAATTTTCTTCCTGATAGAGGTAAGTCTACTAGGTTGGCTTGACTAATAAACTCCCCAAAAGCTGTCGTATCCCTTCCTAAAAAAAGTTATTCCCAAATCCCAATTAGTAAATCATTAGATTATAATTCACCTTAATTGATACTCCCTCCGTCCCATACTTGAAGACACATTTTACCATTTTGGGCGTCCCATACTTGAAGGCACATTACCTAAAATAGCAAAAACACTTTTAAACACTCCTCCTAAAACATCACAATATTACAACAAATGCCACTACTTTATTACACTAAAAAGTAACAAATGCCCATACTTGATTTTTTTTTTTTTTTTTAGAACATTTGATAAATTTGTTATGGGTACGCCTATTAACACCTCCATCATTGTTAACTGCACTCTCCATAATTATTAATTTAATAATAATGTAAAAAGCCTGAACTAATTTTTAAGTAAAAATACTACTACTGTATGCACCTCCGTTACTAAATACACCCCCTTCAACATTCAAACTCTGACCCAAACTATAGCTGCCGGCCTGCCGCCGCCATCCACCATTAGTGCACACCACTCCCTCTCTCCCACTCCTCTCATTTCCATTAGTGGCGGGCCCATAAATTTAAAACTTGGGTTACAATAGATATATCATTTAAAAATATTTGTACATAAACATTGACTTATGTATAAATAAAATAGGCAAAGTATTATATACAATTAAGTGTATATATACACTTAATTTTAATGTTCGATTTAATTAATCTTTGATCTCAACATATGATCCAATTCATTTTAGTCACATAACAATGGTAAAGGTGCAACGGTGCAACCAATTGTACTCAAGTATCACTCAATAAGATATATTTTATAAAATACAAATAAAATTACAACTACAAATTATAATCGAGTCCGACGAGTCTTCATTTTTTAAAAACAATTTATAATGTCTTCATAAAAAATTTGTACAAACAAGTCTTTCACAATAAAAGTGATTAAGCAATCATTTAATATTTATACATAATTTTGTTAAAATAAAATTAACAAAAAAATTTACCTCTAACGAGGTCACGAGTCACAACTCACAAAGGGTAAGAGGAATTGACGATAAAAAGAAGAGTAATTGAAACTGTGAATGAAACCTTCAGCATCCAGAGGTCACGGACCGACCATAGGCGCGAGTCGAATGACGTAAGTGCACAACTTGCCCTTGCCTGACCTTAGACCTGGCTAGTTTAGACTTTTCTTTTGACTAGTGGACAACTAACTAAGCATTACTCGTTAAAGTCAGTAAGTTCACTACCTTGGAAAATGGAAGCTACTGATGTTCGTGGATCGCTGAGAGGCGTACATAGAATGAATGTTATTGATGTTACTCCTTTTTACCATTTTGGGGAGACCGTCCATTGATCTTGACTTGCTTCTTTGCAGCCCGTGCTACTGAATTAGCTACTTTTTTTTTTGTACCAACAATCAAGAATTGTTTTCCCTTGTTTGCTGCATCAAAAACCAAATTGCAGGCTTTAGATAAAAAACGAGCAGTTTTAGTAAGATTTGTAATATGAATACCTTTACGCTTTGCAGAGATATAAGGTGCCATTTTAGGATTCCATTTCCTAGTACCGTGGCCAAAATGAACTCCTGACCCCAACATCTCGTCCAAGTTGATGTTCCAATATCTTCTTGTCATTTCTAGGGGTGGGCATAAAACCAAAAAACCGAACCGACGATTTTTGGTTTATTTGGTTCGGTTTATTCGGTTGTTCGGTTCGGTTCGGTTGAAATTTTTTTAAATTTCAGTTTTTTCGGTTCGGTTTATTCGATTTTAGAAACCGGATAAACCGAACCGACCGAACTATAAATAAAAATAAATATAATTAATAAATAAATATATAAATAAATAAAACCCTAGATCTAATCTAAGGGGAGTGTATTGATTGTGGATTCTGTAGGATTTTTTTGGACTTTCAAAGTCTGGGGGTATTCAATTCAGATTTTAAAAAGTTTTTAAAAATTTTGAGGTATTCAATACGAATTTTAAAAAGTCTTTAAAAATCTTTAGGTATTCAACACTCTATGTATTTTAATACTATATGGATTTTGTTGGATTCTCCTCAAAAAATATAAATAAATTTCACTATCCAAAATCTCTTCTAAAAAACAAACAAGAGATTTCAATGGATTCTCTTAGAGAACTCTAAAGACCAAAGATCAGAAGTAGGGATGACAATATTGACCCGACCCGAGGTCGAATCCGCCCTGTATTGAGTATGGGTCGGGTCTGGATCTTATGCCCGACCCGCGGGTATATGACCGCCCCGAATTAATATAGGAGTATAAATTATATATATATATATTTTTTTTTTTATTATTATTATTGGTGAAATATTTATATAATATATATATATATATAATATTAATTTAAAAAAAACAGTTCAAATAAATAAAATAAAAATTAATCGCATCAATACGGAGTTTATAAAAATCTATGTAAATCAATAAAAAAAAAAAATCACAATCCTCTATGAAAATCCATATAAATCAATAAAAAAAGTCAGTTAGACTCTACATAAACTCTATGGATTTTATACTTTTTAAAATCCTAAAAAATCCAATATAATTTCAATTGAATACACCCCCAAACCCCAAACCCCAAAGTAAACAATTAAATTTTCATTTCCATTTCTGTTGTTTCTTTTCCATTTCTGCCAATTCGCCCTACTTCCACCACCGTTGTTCGGCCACCAGCGTCGTTAGGCCCACCAGTGCCACCAAGCGCCGTCTTCGACGTCTGCCTCTCTTCGTCGTCTTCGACTCTTCCACCACCGCAATTTCCCCTACTTTCACCACCTTCGTTCGGCCACCACCGCCGTTAGGCCCACCAGTGCCACCTGCGCCGTCTTCGACGTCTGCCTCTCTTCAGTCGTCTTCCTTTTATTTAAATTATATATGCTAGTTTTGTTTTGAGATTTTTAGATTATGTTTTAAATATTTGATTTCATTGAATATAAATTGGAGATACTGCAACATATTAATTATATTTCCAGATTTGTTGTAACATATTAATTATATTTTATAAAGACTGCTTACATTTTGTATTATTGTTTTGATTTACAACAGATTTCTACTTCTCAAGAGCAAGCAATGAAATTATTCAGCCAGCCTGCTGAAGAAGGATCTGGACAATCTGAACAGCCAGCTCCTATTCCTCGTACTTCCTCTTCCTCGTACAATCTGAACTTCTGTTATGTAGAATTGAATTTTTTAAAATGTTTATTTGTTTAATTTTTTTTTTTTTAATTTTAGGCAGGAAAAATTCGGTTCGAACCGAATCGAACCAACCGTATTGTAATTCAGTTCGATTCAGTTCATTTTTTTTTAAACTTCGGTTATTTTGGATCGGTTGAAAAAAGGTCAGAACCGAACCGACCGAATGCCCATTCCTAGTCATTTCTCCCCACACCCCCTCTTTTCATCCGGATGCTCGCCAAATCTGAAAAAAACCAGAGGTTATTTGTATTCCTTGAAACTTGAACCTCCAGATTCCTTCGGGAAAAAGCGGCTGCTCTTGAGGGGCTGCCTTCGAGGAATTTGATTGGGAGATTCAATGGCAAAAAGAGCGAAAAGGACGGATTCAACTAGATATGCCCCCTGCATTACTCAAAAGATTTAAAACTTATCGTCTACTTTCAAGAAATATTTGGAACAGAGAACTTACAATAATACAACGCCGCATTCTCAAAAGATTGAGAAACAAGAAGAGATCTATTAAGAGAAAGATTTATTCGAAAAAAAATCTTAACAGTTACATTCAATCACAAACTACACAGAAGAATAAAACGATCATATATCCCTTTTCTACTCAATCCATAAAAAAGATCGGACATTATTCCAGTTCGTCTCCATTTTCGTGAAACTATTCCTCAAGCAAGGCAGCCGATAAGTCATCGAAGGGTTTGGGTGACAGCGCCGGTTCCTAAGAGCCTTGCTCGGGAAGAACTTGCATCAGTATCTCAATTCAAAACGTGGGTTTGATTCACACTCCATGTGCAATTCAGTAAACAGAATATAAATTCCATCAGTACTAGAAGCGTCGATCTAATTCGATGAAGAATGTACTTAATAATATAATGGGATTTTTTTATAAATGGGAAATTCAAAATGTTAGGGGATGCAAATGAGGCAATGTCTACAATGCCTGGATTTAATCAGATCCAATTTGATCAAAATTCTTATTTTACAGATTCGGAATGAGAAACTGTCATCTCAATCAATCTAATTGGGATGCCTTGGATCTAACATGTGACTTGGTAAGAGTACCATGAAACTCAAACTTAGGGGTGTAATCAATACTTCCAAATAAAAAGGGGAATTGATCTATGGTCGATTTTGGAACAAATAAAAAAAATTTAGATTTGTACCTCGTAAAATTCTAATTGTGATCCAGCTAATTGACTTTATCCTTATAAAAAAAAGCTAATGGACTTTATCCTCATTGGCCTCAGCTAATGGACTATTCCTTTACAAAAAAATTCACATGTAGTACAGTTGTATCCCTCTCGATCCGCCACTGGTTACCATTTATGATTTATGTGTTTTAATGAATTTATTTTGTACTCCTTCCTTCTCGGTGAAAACTACTCACTAGTTTTGGACACATAGATTAAGAAATATGATAAAATAAGTAGATGTATCATGGTGATTGAGAAAGAGATATATATAATGAAATGTGAGAGTAAGTAATTTTTTAAAAAATGAATGAATAGTTTTTATTGGGATGAACGAAAAAAGAAAAGACTAGTAACTTTTACTGAACGGATGGAATAGTAGTTATGTGTTTTAATGGTAGGAATGTAGGATTTAGAGTTTATAGAATTTTTGTATGATTTTTTTCTTTGATTTTGATGATTGGGTTAAAATAAAATTTACTCGGTTGTTGGTGGAGAATGGAGACATTAGAATAAAGTGGTGTTGGACGAGAAAAAAAAAAATTAACACAAGAGCTGAAAATTAGGATTCTGATACTACCTACCATAAGGAATAAAAAAAATGCCAACATTTTCTCAAGTTAGCCTGGACTTCTTGAATTTAGAGACAAGTAGTCGTTTATTTTAGTTAACATCATGCTTATGATTGCAGACCTTCGGTTATAAACAGAATAAAGCTTCCATTGAAGATTACTTCAAAAAAAAAAAAAAAAAAGCTTTCCATTGAAGATTATTCAGGTCATGCAAATTATTAGTACAGTAAAACCTCTAAAAAAGAATACTCTATTAAGGAATAAACTCTCTTTAGGAATAAAAATTCATGGTCCCAACTTAGGACCAATTATAATTTGGAATAAACTCCATATTGTCATAATTCATATTTTTTCAAGTCCCAACATAAAGAAATACACCTCCATTTAGGAATAAATCATAATAATATATATAATTTTACAATAGATTTAAGTTGATTTAAAATACTTGTTCAAGGTTGATTGTGACAATGATTTAATCTTTTGTGTTGTAACCTTATCCTTCAACTTGCGTGTGCGCATTAGATCGTTCACATGACCACCTTCTTGTTGAACCCAAAACATTTCCAACTTATCGAGTAAGCTTAAAGCTTCTTCACATGAAACTTTTTGTACTTCTATGCTATCATCCTCTGGATTATTTTCCTCATTTTCTTGCATAATTCCTTCAATAATTTCTTCATCCGTTAAAGCATAAACAATTTGTTGCTCATTTGGATGATTAAGGAAAATATCCATCTCCATCTCGTTGGTGTAGTGAAGATCTTTTACCTGACTTTTCAACTCTTTAAGTAGTTTTTGATTCTCCTCATCCATTTCTTTTGCAACTTGCAACTCGTCAACTTCAACGGTCCGAATTTTGCAGTGCTTAAAGCAATTCTCGATCGTTGATTAACCTCTTGAACGCCTTCGATATCGCTGATTGCGATAGCTTAAGATTATGAGTATCCTCCAACCACTTGGCAAAATCTTTTTGCTTCCAACCTGGATGTAGTTCTTTCATTTTGCACATCTCCACACTAATTTTTTCACTCATTTGAGTTCTCTTTTCTATTTTTGGTGCCATTATATGCGTGAAGAAAATGTTGATTTGATGTAATTGATAAAAAAAAATGTATTATACATAGTATTATAGATGAAAAAATTAAAGCAATCAAAAGCAAGTACATGCATCTATATTGTCTTTTCATATTACGTGAGTAAATTAGTTTAATTAAGTTCAACACATTACATCATGTACATGTATCTACTAATTATACCATTATATAATATACATGCATTTAAAAAAAAAAAAAACCTTATAACTCTATTTAGGAATAACCCCCATTTAGGAATATTTTTTTGTGGTTATAAGGATATGACTATAGAGAGGTTTTACTGTATATCAGTCCAGTCATGTAAAAATCTTGTGACGAATTTATTAGTCCCACCTTTTGAAAGTGTTGGTAAGATGCAAACACTCGGTCAAGCAAAATATAAGATTTTGAAGAAATAAGCAAAAAATTTAAAAATTTGATATGTTTGAAATTAACTTTAAAATTACAAGACTTGTCTTATTTGGACATGTTCAAAACTAAGAAGAAACGACAATACTCCAGAGAAGTTACAACTGTAAAGTTTCTACTATTCCTACTTAGAGCCAGAGGCTTCAACCATTTGAAGAAATGATTAATCCAACCAAATAAAGTTGTTGACTGCGTCCTTAAATTTTACTCATTTAATCTAGAAAAAAGGTTTCTAAATACCTTTTTAACTTTCGAAAATATCTAAATAGTGTTATACAAACAAAACAATATCAGACGTGCTCTGTGTAGATGATTGTGCATTATGCAGTTTGATAAATAGATGTATGAATCCCCTTTAAATAACAAAATATAATATGTACTAGTGTAAGACCCGCGTAGTACGCGGGAATGTAAAAAAAAATTATTTAATAAAATTCAGTATAATTTTTTAAAAATGTATATGTATGTAATTTGTTTACTTTTATAGAAGAGATATAGAAACAGGTAAAAAAAAAAAAAAAAACTAATAGAATTAGATGAGTTAATTATAGAGATAAAACAGTTACACAAAAAATGAAAAAATGTAAATCAGGGAGAGAGAAAGAAAATAATTTTAAAATTAAATGAGTTAACGCAAAAAAAAAAAAAAAGTTAAAAAAATAGAAAAAGAAGAAAAAAATAAAAAATTCTGTAAATTAGGAAAATAGAAATGGAGGAAAATTGACACGTAAAAATGAATAGATTCAGAATTAATATATAAGGCTAGATATATATATATATATATATATATATATATTTTTTTTTTTTACATTAGTAAGTAAAATATTGTTGAACATGTAATAATACAATCTAATCTTATAATAACAATTTGATCATGTAATAAATTACGCCATTTTTTTTACCATAATTAGAATTTTTTTATATCTAAAATATTTGACACAAATGTTTTCATAACCAAATAGCCTTATAAAATTAATATTAATATTAATATTAATATATTTGAGTACAATATATTCAGTTTCACTCCTGGAATATGGATCGGGTCAAACCGCAAAATCCCGGGCGAACCGAGACTCAACAACAACAATACCCAAATTCAACAAAGTCCAACTGAATAACCCTAGAGAGAGAAGGCTCAAAATTCAGGTAAAAATGGCGTCCGGATGGGGAATAACAGGGAACAAGGGCCGATGCTACGATTTCTGGGTGGATTTTAGCGAATGTATGTCTCGCTGCAAGGAGCCTAAGGATTGTGTGCTCCTTCGTGAAGATTATTTTGAGTGTCTACATCACTCTAAAGAGGTACATCCATTTTATTTTATTTTTTTTCCGACTCTAATATGGGAAGAATGTTTATAATGAACTTTGAGCTGCAATTTACCCTTGGGATTGTTGTTTGCGGATTTGAATTTTTGTGGTAAAATGTGTGGATTTATCGAGGCTTTGGATATAAGGTGCGTAGCATGTCGAGGGATTTGATCCATCGATTGAAGTAGAAGATGTTCATATTTAAATAGTAGCAATATTTTGATCCTTGAATTGAAATAGAAAATATTTTCTGTTCTAAGGATCTTGATTGGAATGGTTGTGATGTTACCTATTTTTTGTTTCTTCGATTACCAATGAATTTATATTGTGACCAGATAATGTGATTTGAATTTGATCCACTGATGTGGAGAGGTTTATGTGAGTGATGTATTGAGAGCCCCTATTTTAAATGCACAATTTGCAAGTCTGATTGTTTAGAGTTTTATGGGTTTCACTTTCTAGGGTGGAATGTATAGCTTTAAAAAAATTCTGTTTAGAGTGGTATAATTGTTTTGTTCTACACTTATTTGTCATGATATTGACTGAAAAACGATCGAAAATCTCCTTTCCCTCTACGCCCCTGGATATGTTGTAGGAAGTGAATACATCATTAAAGTTGTGCTCTAATTTTGAAAAAAAGGGGACAAAAAAGTTGCGGGATAGGGGAATGATTGAGGAGGTTGATTATAGGAGGGAAGATAGGTATCATATGGGGGTAAATATTACCTTATTTAGGAGGGAAAGTAATGTTGTGCATCATCTTTTTTTCAAATTAACCACTACAATAACCCTGTACTTGTTCTCATTCTCATTCCCATTGAAGAATTTCCAACCAAGCGCCACCTACTACATGCATATATATAATTGTTTATATGTGTTTTTCTTCTATTTAATTTATGAGATTCAAATCCAACCCTTGTGTCCATTGTTGTGTGCATTCTGAATCAGTGAATCCTTAAAATACACCTGGTGATAATATTTTGCTGAAGTAAAGAAGTGAGAAATCTGTAGACACTTTAATGATTTCTTCAAATAGTTGAAGCCTCTAGGCTCTATAGTAGGAATAGCGGAAACTTATCAGCCATAGCTTCTCTAGGGGCGTTGCCGTTTCTTCTTAGTTCTGAACCTCTCTATATCATGTCCACACAAGCCAAGTCTTGTAATTTTAGTGTTACGTTAAAACATATCTAATTTTTTAGATTTTTGCTTATATCTTCTGAATCTTATATTTTGTTTGACCAAATGTTGCATCTTACCAAAGCTTCCAAAAGGTGGGACTAATAAATGCTTCCAGATTCAATACATCCTTCACACAATTTTTACATGACTGAACTGATATACTAATAATTTGCATGACCTGAATAATCTTCAGTGGAAGCTTTATTCTGCTTATAACTGAAGGTCTGCAATCATAAGCATGATGTTAACTAAAATAAACGACTGATTGTCTCTAAATTCAAGAAGTCCAGGCTAACTTGAGAAAATGCTGGCAGTTTTTTGGTTCCTTATGGTATCAGAGTCCTAATTTTCAGCTCCAGTGCTAATTAATTAATAGCATCATTGTAAGATAACGAAACAGCATGAATAGCTGTAAAAAATATTACATGAACCTGCAAGTGACATTCGTGAAAGAGAATCTTGTGTGAGCTTAATTTGCTCAAGTACTGACTACAAAGTTGAAATACCACTTTTAGCAGTTAATTTTTTAATGATGTCTGACAAAAATTGCAAGGATTGCAACAAAATATGAATTCTCCTGTATCTTTAAAGCTGGCCTTGCTCTTGAAACAAGTTGGTTTTCCAGCATAGCTTTTAGATGCTTAAGAATATGATATCAATTTCATATGTACCACGAACACCAATGTACACAGGTTCAAAATATTAAATGGGAAGCCTTTCTCTTTCCTGATCTCCATGTTTCCACCTTATTTATATATTTCTACGTTTAAGGAGTAAAAATTGTGTGATTTTATGATGGTTATTTCTGATGATGTATAACTTATGAGAGTTGTGAAGTGACTAAAACAAGATTTGTAGATGGATACACCCTAATGAGGCTTTATTTGGATTTGTTCATCCTCCTTAGGGTGTAAATGAGCCGGAGTCGAGTTGATCATGCCAAGCTCGACAGGGACTTCGATTAAGAAACTTGAAACTCAACTCGGACTCGATCGCTCAGCTCAATGGAAAACTAGAAATACCTAAGCTCAAGTTGATAATTTATAGGAGTATAACATTAATCAGAGATTTTAAAAAAAAAAAGTATTCGATTTTAAAATAATTACTCATATTATGGGTAAACTGGTAAAATTATGTGAGCTTTTTATTAAGCTCGATTCGGCTCGCGAGCTTGGCTTGCATATTATTGAGCTCAATTACTCGAGTAGCTCGAGCTCGAGTTGATTAAATTCAAGTCGATTTTGAGCTTCTTTCGAGTTGAGCACGCGTAGCTCATGAGATGACTCGACTCACTTATACCCTTACTCCTCGACCAACACCCAATACTCTCCTTTTTTACCTTGAAATAGCAACCCACATTTTCTGTGTTTGATAGTATTGTGTTTATTGCAGTTTCAAAGGAGGAACCGAGTGTACAAGGAGGAGCAACGACAGCTGAGAGCTGCCGCAGAGAAGGCCAAGGGAGGAGGTGAAGATGGTGGTCATCACTGATAATCATTGTTGTTTCCCTTTGCTTCTTCAACATAGTGAAAAGAGCGACGGGAAATCATCGATTTTCTTCGAATAAAACATATGTATTTCATTCGTTGTGGATGTTAAGTGCAAGAACATGTTCTATATCTTTCATAATGGGAGTTTTGGTTCAGAAAACAATGAGCTGTATGTTTGGCCTTCCATGGATTTATCTGTTTCATCTACATCTGGCTTTGAAACATGATTTTGTTTCTTCACTTTTCGTGAAATTTCCTTGCTTTTAGAATATCTGATTGTTTTTTTTGAAACGGTTTAGAATATTTGATTGTGTGTATACTTTCAATTTGTGTTCCACCATTTGTATCATTCATACGTGGCGGTATGATACATAAAGTCCGTTGATTATTTTTTCATCAAGATATTATTCATTTATGCTAATTGCCAGGTTAAGAGCATCCACAATGGGGTACAAGTTTCATGTGTACTTCTACTCCTAACTCAAATGAAGGGTAGAAGGGGTTAAGGGTAGAAGGGGTTAGGGGAAAGATGATGTGGAGGAGAGAGGAGGAATTGGGTAGAAGTTTTTCTATCCAAGTAGAAGTAAAAAATTAGAGAAAAAGAGAGTGAGATAGAGGGAGAGTGAACAAACACATGAGGAAAAAAAAAATTTGAAGAGTGTAACTCACTTGTGAGAATGAGTTTTAATGTGGTCCCATTATTTGTATTATTTTTGTGGGTAGAATGCATTGGTGAGGTATAAATTTTTTGAAATAAAAGTAAGAAACTTTTAAGATGTCATACATGTCAAACTTAAAACTAAAAAATCATCACACGTTCTAGTTCTAAGTGTACACTCAACTATTAAAATAATATACTGTACATAACAAATGGGCATTAATGCAAATTATTTTTTAATTGAGTCGACCTTTCTTTTTTTTTTTTTTATTTGCATTCTGTATCAGACAACTTACCCAATTGTATTGTTTTTTTGGAGACCATGATGATAAATAAATCAATGTCTTATTTTTTGTTTTGTTTTGGAGAACCAAACTATTAGGTTGGGTTTGATCGGATGGATTTGGGTTTATGGATTTTAAATTCACAATCCAAATTCATTCTACATATTTGTGCAACACATTTTTTTAGTTAAAATTGAGAGAGATTTTAAATTCTCACTAAAATCATGTCATTTGAAATTCATGTAATTTTATCTCCTTTCATTTAAAATGTCTCCTCAAATCAAATCTCTTCCATCCAAACACAACCTTAGAGCATCCACAAATGGGGTGATAAGTCCCATGTGAATTACTCCCTAACATAAAATAATGGTAGGACTTTTTTTTTTTTTATGGACATAAACTCATTGTGGAGGTGCTTATGTGGAGAAAAGAGGAGAAGTAAGGTATAAATATTTCTACCCGGTAGAAGTGAAAAATAGGGGAAAGAGAGAGTGAGTGGACAACGAACAATAAAAATGAAGAGTAATTTTGGGCGTGTGGAATCACGCGTGTTTTTTTGTTTATTTATTATATAGTACAATTTTTTTATTTATTTTTTATACACAATTCTTCTATTTTCTAAGTATAATTCGTATTAAATTCTAATAATGTAATTTCTAAAAAAATGAGTTAAAACAAGCAAAAAATGAAGGAAAAATCAGACGAATCGACAGTTAAAAAACCGTAACCAGCTCAGTTACAGTTCAATTTCGATTTTCATTTCGACCAAATCATAACCGTCAATGTCTAATTGAAAACGACGATTTTAAATCGTTGCACATGTCTATGATATATTAATCATAATGAAATTATGGTGATAAACTCTACATAATAAAAAATAAATCATCGTTTTTTAAAGAGAGAGATAATTTTCGTTTGTTTGTTTAGGTCATCTTCAACATTCTCTATGTTAGAGTTTCATTCCATAATAGAATACACTTAGGGCTAGTTTGGTTTGTTTGATTAGGTGGGATAAGTTTTTTTATCACACCTAATCAAATGTTTGGATTGATGATTTAAAGCCCGAGATTAAATTAAGGCCCGATTATTTTTTTGGATTGATGATTTAAAGCCCGAGATTAAATTAAGGCCCGATTATTTTTTACCTTTTATCCTCATTTGGCATGATAAATAGTCCAAGTTTTTTTCAAACTAGGAGTGGATGTGAAATTTCAAAGTTGTCCTCCAAGTTTGAACATTTTTTTTTTTGATGGAAAGTTAAATACCCATCCCTTTTTTTCCCCTCCCCATGACTCGAACCCAGGACCTAAGGCCTAGGTAGTGGTGCTCTAACCACATGAGCTATCCCACTGGTTTTAAATTAAACTACAAACAAATGACATACTTGTCAATTACCAATTTATCACTGTTATATTTAAAATTTAATCCACCAATCCAAACATATACACAAATTCAATAAACAATAATTCAAACAGTGCAATCCCACTAAATCCTATCATAATATATCTATTCTATCTAACAAATCAAACGAACCCTTAGAGCCAATAAAACTCCAAAGTGAAGTACCAACTCCATCTTCAACGGTAATTTATTTTATTAATATTTATAATTACACAATTACATATTTATATTAATAATTAGAGTTGTTTTATCAAATAATTACAATTTTATTGTTGCACTGTAATATGATTTTAGTTGTGTAATTTTTTTTTTTTATAACGTAAAGTATAATAAAACATACGTTACATATTTCACCTAAAATCGATATACATGCATTGCCTAACTACATATAACACCGATATATTAAAATAAGTTAACATAGTCTAAAAAGAAATACAAATGATAAAAAAGTTACGCTAGTAGGACTGAATGTCTAAATGTATAAATTAATTTAAATATCAAGATAAAAATATTATTTACTGGTTGTAATATATTGAAAATGAATAAACTAATAAATATAGTAAGATATAAAGTTTTATGGTTTGAGAAGTTTTTTAAAACGGGGTATAAAAAATTGTATTTTGGAGTTTAGAAATCTTCATTTTAAAGTTTTGGACCGGAGATGGTTTTAGAACTCCAACTGTTGGGATATGAATCCTTGAAACAATGTTCTAATTGATGAAGGTATGTTTTGATGGCCAAAAACAACTTAAAGTTAATGATATATGTGGTTCTAAGTCATCTTAACTAAGTCATTTGATGAGAAACTGAAAATAAGATTACTGATCTTAACTGAGTCATTTGAAATAAGATTACTGATCTAAGTATGGAAACTGAGAATAATTTTAGTGATCTTATATGAGATATTTGAATCTAAGTTACTGATCTCATAGATATATATATTTACTGATCTTATATGTAAGTTTATTGATCTTACATGAGTTATTGATCTTATTGTTTACTGATCTGATATATGAACTGTTAAAGAACTAAGCTGATGTTTTGTATTGTATAGACAGCTTATAGTATAGGACTTAGATGTACTCATCTGTATATAGTTCAGTTGATGTATAGATAGGTTTTATATATGTAAAGTTGTATTCTATTTGTATTCAGCATTGTAAAAGTTCAGAACAGTAGATTAGGAATAGATTAGAAGAAGATCAGAAGACTAATGAAGACTCAGAGGACTACTTCAGAATAAGAAGACTTCAAGAAGAGTTGAAGAAGAGCTTAGAAGAAATCTGGAGAAGTTTTGAACAGTTTTATGTTACTGTGCTGACTGAATCCGAAGAGTAAAAATCAGAACAGTAAGTTACTGTGCTGATTTGGTGTATTTGAAGAATAAGTTTGGAAAGCTTATTTAAAGTGTAACTGAAGATTTATTGAAGAAATGCTGACTTGGAAGTTGAAGGAAGTTACAAAGTCGGTTACAAGAAGAAGTTACAAAAACAGTTTTAGAGTTAGTTGAGAGTTAGTTCACAAACTGCTAACTATCATACTAAGTTCTATAAATACTGTGTGATCTCATACTGCTAAGACTACTGATCATAAAGCATTCACAAGCAATCTAAGTCTACAGAAGCACAAGAAGAACTCACAGAGTTGAAGGAGATTAAAGAAAAGAAGAGCCACTGAATTGAAGAGAAGAAATCAAAGGCTATTCAAAGAGAAGTTTTACTTTTCAGTTTTAAGTTTGTATTTTGTAAAACAAGTGTGCTAGTTACTTGTGAAATTACTAGTAGATCGAAGATATACCTGGAGGTGTAATCGATAAGATCAAAGTCTTAATCTTGGGACTTTAAGCCACAAGAAACTCAATGAAGAGTAATAAAACATCACAACTGGGATTGTGAGAGTGGATGTAGACTTATTGGTCGAACCACTATAAAATTCTGTGTTCTTTACTTTTCTGTTTGATATTTGTTTGATATTTGTTTAAACAAGAACTGTAGAATTTACTAAGTAAAGATCTAAAGAAAAGTTGAGTATAAACTAGTAAGGCCCATATTGTTTTAAAAGTACTGATCTGAGCTAAGTAAGCACAGTACAGTACATAAGAAGACTAAATTCCGCATTGCATATTCTGATATTTTGAAAGATTTTTGAAAGTCTATTCACCCCTCCCCTCTAGACTTTCTTAGCTTACTCAATCTTAACTCAACTTTGGGACCAACAAGTGGTATCAGAGCAGTAGTTCTTTGGACTGCTGTTTCTTGATAACCTTGTAGATCTTGAGAGAAATCTTACTGATCTTGCTACTATTTCTTGATATCTGTCACTATCTGAATACTTGAAAACTATCTGCTATACTACTGATCCTATTTGTCTATTCAAACATGGATGACACTAATGTGAACAAACTTCCTAAGTTCAAGATTGCAGATTATGACTACTGGAAGCTTAGGATGGAGGCCATCTTTAGCTCAACCCATGATCTGATGATTTCTGTGATAACTGAAGGACCAATTGTGACCATGGTGGAGAACACTGCTGTTATGGATCCTTCTAAACCAGTTGGAGCACTGGTCCCTAAACCAAGGTCAGAACTGACTTCTGAAGAAATGAGACAAAATAATTTGGATAGTCTTGCTAAGAATTATATTTTACACACCTTGCCAAATGAGTATCTTGGTAAAGTGTTAAAATGTAAGACTGCAAAGCAAATGTGGGACAAATTGGCTATTCTTTGTGAAGGTACTACACTGATCAAAGAAAGCAAATTATCCACAGCTGTCCAAAGGTTTGAAACATTTAAGATGAAGCCAGGAGAATCAATTGATGAATTGGATACTCGATTTACCAAAATCATGAATAATCTTGATGTGTTAGGAAAGACTTATACTGAAAGAGAAGTTAACTTGAGAATCTTGAAAGCTTTGGATGAAAGGTGGAAAATGGTCAAGATGATCATTAAAACCACACAAGACATTGATTCTTGGCCAGCAGAAACTATGTTCCAAACACTTAAGGCACATGAGTTTGAGTTAGATGAGGAAGATCCTATTACTGTGATTCATAAGGATAAGGATGCCTCTAAGGACATAGCTTTTAAAGCCTCTACACCTAAGGGGTCTAGATCATCTAAGTCTAAGGCCTCAAGCATAAAAGATGAACTAGATAGTTCTGATCTTAGTCTGAAAGACCAGATGAGCCTTATGATCAAAAGATTTGATAGACTTAATAAGAGGTATGGTAGATACAAGAAATTCTATAAGGAAACTAAGGGTTCTAGTAACAAGGACTCTTTTGTGAACAGAAGGGATCAAAACTCTTCTGAAAGAAGGGATGAGATCTCTAATGAGAACAGGAGAGATAGGAACTCATCTGATAAGAGGGATAGAAAGTATTCTGATAAGAAAGACAGGAACTCAATTGACAAGCATGACAGGAACCGAAAACATTCTCCCCCTAAAAGAACTTCTAACAATCCTGTTTGCTATAATTGTGATAAGCCAGGTCATTATGCTTATGAATGTCCTGATCTGAGTTCTGAAGATCGAGAAGAAAGGAAAGCCAGAAGAGATCGAAAATATGCCAAGAGTAAGAAGGCAATGATGGCTTACAATGATTCTGATTCGGAATCAGAAGAGTTGCCATCGTCTTCATCTAACTACCTCTCTAGCAATGAAGATGAAGCCTTCATAGCAGATGATGGACTGGTAATGATGGCCAAAATAAATGATGAGGTATCATCTGCTAACTCTTTTCAATCTTGTAACAATTCTGACACTGATGAAAGTGATGCTGCTGATAGCAGTGTAGGAAGTAGTCTTCATCATTCCCAAGGAGTGACTGAAGAAGACCTTCTACAAGCTAACAAAGCATTCATTGAAATTAGTGATGAGAATATATCTTTAAAGCAAGAAATCATTAATCTGAAAGAAGCTCAGTCAAAAGTAGATCCTAATATAGCTGTCATAAATGCAAGGCTATCAGAAGAGTTGTCACAACTCCAAGAAAAGTATGCATCCATTGACAAACTATATCAGGGTATGCTTAAAACTCAAGCCAAATAGACTAATGAATTCAATGATTTAAAGATTAAATGTGAAAAACTTGAAGAGCGCAATAGATTCTTAGAATTTGAAGTAGTGAGCCTAGATCGAAAGCTATCTGGGATGATTAACTCTACTAAGATTAATCAAACTATCTCAGATAGATATAGAGCTCCAAATGATAAAAGAGGGATAGGTACTGATCTGCCTAGTTCCTCTACTTCAGAATTTAAGAACACTAATGGAGCTAGTTCAAGTTCTTTGCAACTAGATAAAGGAAAAGAACCTATGACTTATGATGATGATCCAAAACTCAAAGTACAGTCTAAATACATCCCTCCTACTACCAAGAATGGTAAAATGAAGAATGTACTAAGACCAGTACAGTCAAGACCATACCAGAAGAGTTATACTCCTCTGACCAGATCAGATCAGTCCTGGTATCAGAAGAGACAAACTCAGAACAGTAGGTCAAGACAAGCACAGGCAAGTTGGGAACAGCCTAGACCTCCTTTCATAAGGCAGTCTCAGCTGTATTCAACTAAACCTAGGAGATTTGTGCCTCATTATCATAATAAACCTGTTCTTTATCCTCCACCTTTATCTTATAATATCATTGGTGAGGAAAGACCAAAACGCATCTATAAGCCGTATGGTCCACATGCTTTTAGACCATATTCAAACTATGACAGGCATACTGATCTTACTAAAAAAGGGATAGAACCAAGGAAAGGCTATCTCAGAAAAATAGATCCTAAGTCTGCTGATAATTCTGAACTGGTTAATAAAGTACTGTTCTGTGATAAATTTGGAAGGAAACTGAAGAGGTCCCATCTATTCAAATCCTCAATGTTTATTTGGGTACCTCTCACCACTAACCCCCAAGGACCCCAATAAACTAGGGTACCTAAATTATAAAGATCACTACCTTGCAGGATCGACTGGACTTATACAAGAAAGGTGGTTCAGTTGGTGAAACCTGGTACATAGACAGTGGGTGTTCTCACCACATGACTGGTACCAAGGCCTTGCTTACTGACTATCATGAGAAGGAAGGACCAAAAGTCATCTTTGGTGATAGTTCAATGGCAATCACAAAAGGATTTGGATTCATAAAAAATGGAGATGTTGAAATCCAAGATGTCTCCTATGTTGAAGGTTTGAAATATAACTTGATATCTGTATCTCAATTCTGTGACAGGGGATACAAAGTTCAGTTCAAAACCAGAAGATGTGAAATAATAGACAAAAGGACTCACAATGTTCTACTTGTTGGCACAAGACAAGGAAGTGTATACATTGTGAATTGGAATAGTTGTCCTAAGAATGCTTGTCTTATTACTAAGAGTCCTAAAGAAAACAGTTGGCTCTGGCATATACGCCTCTGCCACCTGAATTTTAAGATAATCAACAAGATTGCTAGAGAACATCTTGTTGAGGGCATTCCAAATGAAATCTATTCCAAATCACAAATGTGTGACTCCTGTCAAAAAGGTAAACAGGTAAAGGTTTCATTTAAGTCCATTCCAACTCTTTCAACAAGCAGAGTTTTAGAACTCTTGCATATGGATCTTCATGGTCCTATCAACCCTCCTACATTGAATGGAAGAAGGTATACTCTAGTTGTTGTAGATGATTACTCTAAGTTTACTTGGGTAGTCTTTCTACACAAAAAGAGTGATACACAAACACTACTTCCAGATCTATTGAAGAGGTTGCAGGTTGAAAAAGGTCATCCCATTGTCAAGATTAGGAGTGACAAGGGGACTGAATTTATTAACTGTTACATCTCTGACTATTGTTCTAAGTCTGGCATACAACATTTGACAAGTGCAGCCAGAACCCCTCAACAAAATGGTGTTGCAGAAAGGAGAAACAGAACACTAAAAGAAGCTTGCAGAGCCATGATTGCAGAATTCAACACACCTCAGAAATTTTGGGCAGAAGCTATGAACACAGCTTGCCACTCCCAAAATCGAAGTGCTCTTAATAAGGTGCATGGTAAAACACCTTATGAGGTATGGAAAGGCAGAAAACCAAGAGTTTCTTATTTTCATATCTTTGGATGTAAGTGTTTCATACATAACAATGGCAAAAGTAAATTAAATGCTTTTGATGCAAAAGCTGATGAAGGGATATTCTTAGGATACTCTTCTGTAAGCAAAGCATTTAGAGTGTTTAATTACTCTACCCTATGTGTGGAAGAAACACCCCATGTAGTCTTTGATGAGAATGTGCAAGACTCTGCTGATCATCAGCTCAGTAAGAAAATTGACAAACTACAGCTTCAAACCAACAATGAAGATGATGATACAGAAATATATGAATCTGTACAAGCATATAATCCTTTCCTGAAAGTCCTAGATCAAGATTCTGAAAAAGAAAAGGTAAAAGACAAAGGTGCGTCATCTAAAACTTCTAATATACCAGAATTGAATGACTGCTCTCCTATGAACAAATCTGCTGATATAAATGATATTGATCTGCATGATGATTTGCATGATATAAATGATGATAGCATTTCTGTTAAGAATAGAAGGACATGGAAGTCTGCTCATTCTACTGATCTGATTCTAGGTGATTCTAGTAAAGGTGTCAAAACTAGAAAACAATTGTTTGATTCCCAGGAAGAACCTAGTAAATCTTTATTTTGCTGGTGTTGTTTTCTATCATCTATTGAGCCAAAAACTGTGAATGAAGCTTTAAGTGATAGTTACTGGATTATAGCCATGCAAGAAGAACTTAATCAGTTTACTAGAAATGAAGTTTGGGAACTTGTTGATAGACCTAGTGATCATAATGTTGTAGGCACTAAGTGGATTTTCAAGAACAAAAGGGATGAAAATGATCTTGTAGTAAGAAACAAAGCTAGATTAGTTGCTCAGGGCTACTCTCAAGCTGAGGGTATTGATTATGATGAAACTTTTGCCCCTGTAGCTAGACTAGAAGCTATAAGATTGTTCCTTGCTTATGCTGCACATATGAAATTCACTGTGTATCAAATGGATGTGAAAAGTGCATTTTTGAATGGTATACTTGCTGAAGAAGTTTATGTGGAACAACCACCTGGTTTTGAAGTGAATAGTCACCAAGTATACAGGTTAAAGAAAGCACTCTATGGATTGAAACAAGCCCCAAGAGCCTGGTATGATACACTTTCTCTATTCTTACTTGAAAATGGTTTTACTAAAGGCAAGGTTGATAGAACTTTGTTTAGAAGACAAGAAGGTAATGATATATTACTTGTTCAAATTTATGTGGATGATATTATCTTTGGATCACCCAACAAAACCTTGAGTGAAAGCTTTTCTACACTCATGCAAAGTAAATTTGAAATGTCTATGATGGGAGAAATGACATATTTTCTTGGTCTTCAAGTAAAACAAACTCCAGAAGGTATCTTTATAAATCAAGCAAAATACACTAAGAATTTGCTAGATAAATTTGGTATTAAAACCTGTAAGACAGTTGGTGTGCCCATGCAACCTACATACAGAATGGATCCTGATGAAGGAGGTAAGTCTTCTGACCAACCTCACTATCGTGCTTTGATTGGCTCTCTACTCTATCTAACTGCCAGCAGACCTGATATTGCTTTTTCTGTTGGAGTATGTGCAAGATTTCAAGCAAACCCCAAAGAAAGTCATCTGGAAGCTGCCAAAAGGATATTGAAATATCTAAAGGGGACCATTAATCGAGGATTATGGTATCCTGTAGATGATGATATATCTTTAAGTGGTTATTCAGACTCGGACTTTGGAGGTTGCAAAATAGATAGAAAATCTACTTCAGGTTCATGTCAATTCTTAGGAACTAAGCTCATTTCATGGTTTTCAAAGAAACAAACAAGTGTGGCAACTTCTACTACTGAAGCAGAATATATGGCTGCAGGTAGTTGTTGTAGTCAGCTTCTTTGGCTAATACAACAACTCAGAGACTACAATGTTGTAGAATCTAATGTACCTATATATTGTGACAGTAATAGTGTCATTGCCATCACACAAAATCCCGTTTTACACACTAGATGCAAACATGTTGACATTAGGCATCATTTTATTAAGGATCATGTGGAAAAGAAGAATATTAGGATGGAAAAGATTCATACTGATATTCAAAGAGCTGACATTTTTACAAAACCATTGGCTGAAGTGAGATTCAGAGAGTTATGCATTAGTCTAGGGTTGATAGATATGGATTCTATATGTATATAGAACTGCACTAACATTTCAGGTACTGATCTTATACCAAGAAGAAGATAAAGTAGAAACTAAGAGTAGTACATCAAAACTCAAAATCCAGAAGAGACAACCCTATGTCAGATCACTACACTTAAAACAGGTAACAAGGTTACTAAAGTGACCTTAATCCCGATGAGGAAGCTGGTAAAGCTGAGGGACACTGAGAACACACATTAAGGGAGAATCTGTGATTTCTTAAAGATCATTTGGTGACTCAGAACACTAAGTCACTTTAGCATAAACCTTGATAAGATCATTAAATTAAACACATTTTTACTGATCTATACTGTAATTCACCAATTATTGATGAACTAACACTTTTACCAAGGTGAAACGGGCACAGAAGAGGAATTCTCCACTGAAGGGGGAACTGATCTGATTACAGGCTATATCAGTCTAAAGATATATTCTGATTAATAAATTGACTTGTCTACAGAACTGTACTGATTACAAAGCTTCTTTGTCTACAGTACTGATCTGATTACAATTCAGTTATTCTACAGAACTAATCTGATTACTGACTAATCTGTCTACAGAAAGATTTGTTTACTACTAATCTGTCTACAGAATTCTACTAATCTGACACAGTACTGATCTGAGGATTACTGTGCTGATATCAAAAAGATGAAATCAGGAAAATTGGGTACTGATCTGAACACTACTATGCTGACCCATCTACTGATCTGAAAACTACTGTGCTGATTCATGTACTGATCTGATGTCTAAAAAGGTTACTCAGCTGATCACAGTACTCAGCTGAATCCAGATAAGTAGTTCTTATAATAAAATTGTGATAAAAATGATGTAAATGTGTGCTGGAAACAACCGTGCTGATAAAAATCAGCAGAGTATTTTTAACCTAACTTGGTGTTGTATCTACTAAACAATATACTAATGACCTTACCTAGACCTTGAAGGGTGAAATCATGCAACAACTGAAGTCTATTAGGGAGTTGTATGATGAAGCCAAAAAGGGGGAAGGTAAAGTAATAAATGGTTGAAAAGATAATCACTGATCATCAACATATGATGGATATCAAAACAAGGATGTATGTTGCATTCAGAATCTGAAGATACAAAATGAAGATGAAGGACAAGCTCACAAGATAACATTTCTTAACCTTAATCTTTATTTCTATATTTTGTGTTTATTGCATATTTTGTTAGTATGTGTAATATGTGAAATGTCTAATCTGATTGTGAATATGAATATGAATTTTGAAATGATGAACTGTTATGATAGACTACATACTTAACTACTGATTTATTAACATTTAAGTAGTTTTGGCTTCATCAAAAAGGGGGAAATTGTTGGGATATGAATCCTTGAAACAATGTTCTAATTGATGAAAGTATGTTTTGATGGCCAAAAGCAACTTAAAGTTAATGATATATGTGGTTCTAAGTCATCTTAACTAAGTCATTTGATGAGAAACTGAAAATAAGATTACTGATCTTAACTGAGTCATTTGAAATAAGATTACTGATCTAAGTATGGAAACTGAGAATAATTTTAGTGATCTTATATGAGATATTTGAATCTAAGTTACTGATCTCATAGATATATATATTTACTGATCTTATATGTAAGTTTATTGATCTTACATGAGTTATTGATCTTATTGTTTACTGATCTGATATATGAACTGTTAAAGAACTAAGCTGATGTTTTGTATTGTATAGACAGCTTATAGTATAGGACTTAGATGTACTCATCTGTATATAGTTCAGTTGATGTATAGATAGGTTTTATATATGTAAAGTTGTATTCTATTTGTATTCAGCATTGTAAAAGTTCAGAACAGTAGATTAGGAATAGATTAGAAGAAGATCAGAAGACTAATGAAGACTCAGAGGACTACTTCAGAATAAGAAGACTTCAAGAAGAGTTGAAGAAGAGCTTAGAAGAAATCTGGAGAAGTTTTGAACAGTTTTATGTTACTGTGCTGACTGAATCCGAAGAGTAAAAATCAGAACAGTAAGTTACTGTGCTGATTTGGTGTATTTGAAGAATAAGTTTGGAAAGCTTATTTAAAGTGTAACTGAAGATTTATTGAAGAAATGCTGACTTGGAAGTTGAAGGAAGTTACAAAGTCGGTTACAAGAAGAAGTTACAAAAACAGTTTTAGAGTTAGTTGAGAGTTAGTTCACAAACTGCTAACTATCATACTAAGTTCTATAAATACTGTGTGATCTCATACTGCTAAGACTACTGATCATAAAGCATTCACAAGCAATCTAAGTCTACAGAAGCACAAGAAGAACTCACAGAGTTGAAGGAGATTAAAGAAAAGAAGAGCCACTGAATTGAAGAGAAGAAATCAAAGGCTATTCAAAGAGAAGTTTTACTTTTCAGTTTTAAGTTTGTATTTTGTAAAACAAGTGTGCTAGTTACTTGTGAAATTACTAGTAGATCGAAGATATACCTGGAGGTGTAATCGATAAGATCAAAGTCTTAATCTTGGGACTTTAAGCCACAAGAAACTCAAGGAAGAGTAATAAAACATCACAACTGGGATTGTGAGAGTGGATGTAGACTTATTGGTCGAACCACTATAAAATTCTGTGTTCTTTACTTTTCTGTTTGATATTTGTTTGATATTTGTTTAAACAAGAACTGTAGAATTTACTAAGTAAAGATCTAAAGAAAAGTTGAGTATAAACTAGTAAGGCCCATATTGTTTTAAAAGTACTGATCTGAGCTAAGTAAGCACAGTACAGTACATAAGAAGACTAAATTCCGCATTGCATATTCTGATATTTTGAAAGATTTTTGAAAGTCTATTCACCCCTCCCCTCTAGACTTTCTTAGCTTACTCAATCTTAACTCAACTTTGGGACCAACAAGTGGTATCAGAGCAGTAGTTCTTTGGACTGCTGTTTCTTGATAACCTTGTAGATCTTGAGAGAAATCTTACTGATCTTGCTACTATTTCTTGATATCTGTCACTATCTGAATACTTGAAAACTATCTGCTATACTACTGATCCTATTTGTCTATACAACTATACAATTAATTATGAAAATATAATTATGGTTTCCCTTTTAATATAATTACAATTACAATTCTTTTGTTGTATAGAATTATAATACGATTTTTAGTTGTGTATTTTTTTTTTCTTTAAGTTTTATTATTAATATTACAAATTTATTATTTACTTACGAGAAATCACGTAAAATACATAGTTGAATATCGATATTGAAATATCCACTAGTGTTATGGATGTTTCTAAAAGAAAGATACAACCACCTAAAGAGACTCGTTCTTCTTAAAGTTCGGAACAAACGACTTCACTTACAAGTTACAACTACATTTTTTTTAAATCTGTTAATTAATCGATCATGTTCATATTTAATTTTCTATAAAAAGTGACGTGGTGAAAATATAAGTGATTATATATTAGAAAATATACATTTGACTACTTTTCACATTGCAATTTTAAAAATTATTGAGAAAAAATAATTAAGGAATATTTTGAATTCATTAATTGTCTTCTTTTAATCAAGCAGAATAATGAATTATTGTTGGTGTTACTCCATTTTACAAAACGAATGTGATCAACCTAAAAAATTCAAGAGTGAAAAAATTGAGAAGATTCACATGATAAAATGTTAAATGAATCTACTTAGGTTGCTCCATTTTTTTAAAAAAAAATTGACCATGAGTTTTTGGCTGAAAAATTAAAAAAAAAAAATCATTATTGAACTGCTATATTATAATAGGAGTATATAGAAAATACATAAATAATTTTTTTTTCCCTTTGTTGGATTAGAGCAGGAGTAATTAATAGCCACTAGATTTCAATGAAATCAGTGAATACGTTATTGTCGTGCATCTTTCCACATGTGATTCTGCCCCTATATTTTACATTCCCGATATTGCCCTTCCCTTGCTATTTGCCCCATTAAAACCCTAATATCTCCTCCGCATCCGAATCGACTCTAAGCCGCGCGCACCTTTCCTCTCCCTGTTCTTCACGGTAAAATTCAAAATCCAATCTTCTGTTTATCGTTATTGTTTAATGTTTAATACGCGGATAAAGTAATTAAATCTTACTCGCAGCCACTCTTTAAAATTGTAAATAGATAAATTATCGATTTTGAAGGTTTGTTCTGATGCGTAAATGGTTATGTTCAAGTTGAATTCCAGTTTTCTGATGATTATTTTAACTATAATTATGTTTCTGTAACACTTTCATTAAATTTGGAATAAAAAATTGTTTATATACACCGGAATTTTTTAAATGTTTAAACTTTTTTAAACTGTGTTCATTTCTCAGCAAGATGAGTCGCTCAAGCAGAACACTCTATGTTGGCAACCTTCCGGGTGATGTCCGTGAGCGCGAAGTTGAAGATCTGTTTTACAAGGTTAGTTACATTAATGCCGATTGAATTTCACTTTTTATCTACCATTTCAATTGAATCCGTTGTAATTTTTTCTTTTTTTTTTTGGAATATGTGTAATTTGTTGGGTTTTGTGAAACTGAATTGTGTGCTTCAACTCTGTACTGAGTTAGTCAGAAAGTTGCTACTTCATTCCATGAAGATAATCCTCCCAAGTTTTTTTTTTTTTTTGGTTAATTGAGTATAAGGGTGTTCATTAAAAACAACCATATCTATTTAAAATTTGTAATCCAATGTACCAACTATTATTTGTTGTAATTTGGTGCCACAGTCTAATTCTCGGCGCGACTAAAGATGGCTTGACTCCCGGAAATTAGCCCGGTGCATCGAATTGTTTGTTTTGTCATTGAATTTCTAACCTTAAAAATGTTAAAAAATATATGCCCCATCATCTTTAGTTACACCAAATTTTAGCCAGGTGCATCAAATTGCAATAAATAATTAGTTTGTGTATCAAATTGCAAATTTAAAAAGACATTTTCTAATTGATGAACACCTGAAAGGTCGTGATTCTTATGCAATTAATTTTTTTTTTTTTTGAATATTCCTCCAAGCGAGTCTTGCTGAGCAGTGTTTCCTATACTTGTATTGTAGTGCGGCTATTGCTAATGATTTCTGAAAATGATTGTTATATATATAGTCATCTAATTTTTGCTTAAAGTTTCTTCTGCAAACCCTGGGAAAATTTTAATTTCTTACCAGTGTTGTATGTCTCATGTCTTAGCTGATAAAAAAAGTTCATAGATGAAGTCAGAGTCTTAAACTGAATGTAGATGGAAGTTGTAGCATAAAAAAAATTCGATCTTTATTGGACCCAAGTATGGAAGAAAGAGGGAAGGAGAGAGTTGTGCCAGGAGTTTCAAGGAAGTTAAGGTTGTAGTGTTGTATAGATGGGTTGTGACCACAGCTTCTTTGAGAATAATTGGTATTTGAATAACTACACTATTACATATTTTTCAAGGACTCGCATGTTAGATAAATACATATTTCAATCTTTCATTTATGTTGAATATAGAATTTTAGTGATTATTGAAAAAGAAAAGAAAATCATGGATCAATTTTGCAGAATTCCAAATTAAATTTCGAACTAGCATTACTTGGTCTGAGCAACCTGACAATTTCAATGTTCAGCTTGGTCCTTCGTAAGGCCTGAATAGTTCTGCAAACTCTCTCTGAATGAAATTATGAAGTCTTATCTTAATAGTTTCAGAGTATTTTCCTTTAGTATCCACTGTCTACATTTTTCTGTTCAGATTCTTACCTCAGAATGGGCCAGTACATACTTTACAGTTGCAGTATAAATGTTTCTAGGGAAATTAATATGAAGTCTCACCTTTACTAGTTTCAGAGCATTGCCCTTTATTGCCCATTTTCTTGACATTTTCCAATTCTGTTCTTACTTCAGTATGGGCCAATTGTGCATATTGATTTGAAAATTCCACCAAGGCCTCCTGGTTATGCTTTTGTTGAGGTAAGTTTTGAACTTTTGAGTTACCTTGGACTTTCTCATTTTCTGTATTTTTTTTAAAACCTCATGTTTGATGACAGTTTGAGGAGGCTCGTGATGCTGAAGATGCCATTCGAGGGCGTGATGGCTATGATTTTGATGGGCATCGCTTACGGGTGGGTTGTGTGCTATAGTATTTACCTTGGGTTAACATCCAGCAAGCAACTAGGCTAAATTTACTTATGATATCTGATTTTGCAGGTTGAGCTAGCACATGGTGGGCGTGGAAACTCTTCTACAACAGATCGTCATAGCGGTGGTCGTGGTCCACGGGGTGGAGTTTCCAGGCGCTCAGATTTCAGAGGTGGATGCATTATTGCATTTGTGGATACCGTGTCATTTTTAGATTTTTAACATTTCTGAAATTATTTCATTTGACTTTATTGTTCAGTTATGGTCACTGGCTTGCCTCAATCTGCTTCGTGGCAGGATCTCAAAGTAAGTATAGTTGTTCTTGGTGTTCAATGAATCAATGCTGGTCTGAAGTTTTATAAAATACCTCATTACCATGGTCGTTAGTCTTACAGTCGTGTGCTTCCCATCTAGGATCATATGCGTCGGGCTGGGGATGTATGCTTCTCGCAAGTTTTCCATGAGGGAAGTGGTAAGCATTTGTCTTTTTGTAGCACAGATGGATCAAATAATACACCTTATAATATAAGTTCATGATACAATCTATTATGTGTTCATATATTTCCCAGCACATTTATTTTGGGAACTGTAGGCTTTTTAGTGATTCCTCTGCAACATTGGTGCTGGTATCGGTGGATACTGGTTCTGTTATCAACTGTGTGTTCATATATTGTCTCTGTTCGTTGCTTATTCGTGGCTTGGGCTTAAGAAAGCATTTGCTCTCTTTTTTCTGCAGGAAAGACAGGGATAGTGGACTACACAAACTATGATGATATGAAATACGCGGTAAATTTATTCCTTTCAATCTCTTGAATTTTAATGTATCTTGAAAATAAAATCATGATATGACTATTATCTATTTGTGTTTCTGCTTGAGTAAGTTAGAGCATCCATTCGGACTAACTAAGTTATAAAATGATTTTCTCTTTTTTCCCTTGTAGATGAAGAAGCTCGATGGTTCTGAGTTCCGTAATGCTTTCTCACGGTCTAGAGTACATGTATGAGTTAAAATGTTTTTGATTTTTCAGTCTATTGTGTTTTTCTTTTTAAATTAACTTCTGGATTGCAATTTCCTAACCTTTTAACAATATTTTTATTCATCTCTATTAGGTTAAGGAATATGATTCCAGCCGCTCTAGAAGCCGAAGTCGTAGCCGCAGCCGTAGCCGTAGCCGCAGCCCTGGGTACTCAAAGGGAAGGAGCAACGGTAAAAGCAGAAGTAGAAGTCCAAGTAACAGTCGAAGCAGGAGCAGAAGGTTTAATGTTTTGAGATTATTCCTGTTTTTATAATTTGTTTTGTGGCAATTGTTTTCTGACGCCATTCTGCACTTGATGAATCTCCTTGCAGCAAGTCACCTAAAGGAAAATCATCCCGTCGCTCAAGGTCTCGTTCAAGATCTGTATCTTCGCGGTCTCGTTCTGCGTCCAAAGAACGATCAAGGTAAAGTATTTTGTTCACAGACAAGGCTTCTCTGTTTTCATTTCTATTATCTGTGGCTGTGGGTTGGCAAAGTTGCAAACTTAAATTACAAATATCCTGAACCAGTTTTCACATAGACACTTTAATTTTAATTACTACTATAGATAACAACATATCATTGCTAATGCTCGAGAGCGTAGGTTGTCCAGCTGATTTGTAGCCCATGCTGGGGTCAGAAAATGTCTGCTTTCTTTCTCCTTCCCCCTTCCAACCCTTCCCTTTCACTCGTCTGTATGCTTCCAGTGTGGTGTTAAAGAAAATGTATAGAGTGTCAAAGAACCGTATCGTCTTTTTTTTTTACACATGGAATCACCTTCTTTGTTGTTTTTAGATATGGATATATGCGCTATCTGGGGATTGCATATTAGGATCTTGTTTGGTGGATAATGATTCAGCTGGCTACAACTCTTTTGGTTGTGGAGGTATGCTGTTTCATGGATGATAACTTTGGAATCCTTCTCGATGTCTCTGTTCTAATGAGCATCGCAAATGGGTGCTAGATTGGGAACATGAAGATGGATTACTAAGAGAACACCTTTTTGCTGTGGAAACGTTTTAATGCTGAGTGTTTATTGATTCTTTTGGTATCTTTGCTTAAAGGTCTTTCAATTCCAAGGTTGCGTTTCTTCTTTGATTAGGTTGCTTGATTGGGTCGAATTCATATCTGTATTCTAAAATCTAAATGTTAATGTTGCTCTTATCCAATTTGCTCACGGTCACTCTGACGTGGAAGTGGCAACAAGGCTCTTGGATCAAACTTGTTAAGAGGGACGAGTCGATATTAAACTGGGTTGTTTGTGGAACTTTTGCAGATCTCCTTCAAGATCCAGATCCCCAAAACCATCTGTAAGTACCGTCTAATTACAATCAACTGTTGCTTACTCTGTTTTCTCTTTTTTGATTGAATTCTATATTGGTGTTACTATTTTGATGGGGATTTGATTCAATTTCCCCCCAGTATGCTTCTTTTTATATTTGCCTCTTCATTTTGTTTTTGACAAATTTCAGCGCCAGAAACGCGTTAGTATTAGTCCGAAAAAACGAAGTGTTAGTCCGAAAAAACGAAGTGTAAGCAGAAGTCGAAGCCGCAGCAAGAGCAAGAGCCCAAGCAAGAGCCGAAGCAGGAGTCATTCCAGGTTCTCTCTCCCTCCCTCCCTCCATACATTTGACAGCCATTAGTTGACCTCCGTGATGCTGATCATCTTTTGTTTTTTCTTTTAAAAGGTGAAATCAGCTCGTTTGATGTGGACAGATGGTATCTTACCCCGGCCGTCGCTAGTTAATTATGGTTTCTAGAATTTGCTGTGGAATGAAACAAACTACATTTTGTACTGCATCTGCTGGATTGTTGTCCATTTGCTGGATTTCCTATTTCTTTCGTTATGTCTAGAATTCTATTTTACTATGTTTCTGCAGGATCTAGGAAAAACTTCAGTAACTATGCTGCATAATACTGTAACTACTATCACTATGCTTCTTTGTGCGGCTTCAAGCATTGGTTACTGTTTCTTGGTCTTCCCTTCCAAATCTTTGTGCTATCGTGGTGTTTGCAAATCCAAAATTTACTTACAACTTTTGAAAAAAGTTATTTTAGAAACACTCAATAGAGTTTCCAAACACAGCCGGTGGTACACAGCCGGTGGTTTTCTTTTTTGGGTTATGTGTTGAACTGATGATGTTCACCCATTTGTATATCCAGGATGACAATATTGGTATAGGTGAAAATGTAGGCTCTGATTTTTAGCCGTATCGATATCAAATATTTTATAAATTTTAAAAATTATAAAATTAAGAACTTTAAAAATTATAAAATTAAGAACTTTAAGGGGATGTTTTCTTTTGGTTTTAAAAATTAGGTTTTGGATTTCAAGATCTAAAATTCGTTTATTTCGAGATTTAAAAATCGGTTTATAAATTTTAAAAATTACTCCTTCTGTCCCATGATTACTTTCACACTTTCCTTATTGGGACGTCCCAAAATTACTTGCACATTTTTAATATGGAAATACCCCACAAAATTAATAACCTTACAACATCATTTTATTTTCAAAATTACTACTCTTCTTTTCCATACATTTCACTTTACATATCATCAAATTACCTAAAATATCCCTCATTTATTTTACATCATCAACCACTAAATTCACTTAGTTATCCCGGGACGGAGGGAGTATAAAATTAAGAACTTTAAGGGGATGTTTACTTTTGATTTTAAAAACCAAGTTTAGGATTTCAAGATCTAAAACTCGTTTTACTTCGAGATTTAAAAATCGTTTTCAAAATCCACTCAAAACCACTCCTATCAAACATATTAATTTGACATAAAGTTATATCTATATAATATTACTCCAATCATTATATTCTGTAATAATACTATAATATACTGTAATACATTTAATCATTATACAATCAACTAATCATTATAATCTCACCAAACAATAATAATAATACAAACTCATTCAATCTTACAACTTGATTTGACATTAAATCCTCCACTATTCCAAAACCCAAAAGAAATAATATAATAATACAAACTCATTCAATCTTACAACTTGATTTGACATTAAATCCTCTACTATTCCAAAACCCAAAAGAAACACTCATATTACTATTTATTGAGATTTCAAAAATCTGATTTTTAAAACCACCCAAAGTCCAAAGTAAACACCCCCTAATAAAATTATTTGAACAAATTTTACATTATGAAGTTATTTGTCAATAATATTTATTACATTTTTTCCTTATTTTATCAAAATTAGGCTAGATTCTATTATGTATATCAATATATATTGATTTTTTTTAACGAGGGGTTGGTCTGCTATGGACTCGAGTGCATGTTGTGCACCCTAGTCCATGTTGCACTTTTCAGTTTTACTGATTTACACTTTTTGGTAAATGATGTTGCACTTTTCAATTATTAAACTGTATAATAATATTTTTAGTTATAGTGACTTACACTTTTTAGTAATATTGTGTTGTACTTTTCACTTTAATAACTTACACTTTTTTTTAGACTAGGGTGCACAACATGCACTCGAGTGCATACTAGACTTTACCTTTAACGAGTATTGTGAAAATTTAACTAATATCGATATCACTAACTAAGAAAATCAGATATATAGGATTTTTTTTTTAATATTTGCGTTCTTGGCTATGACTTTTTATGGAATTCAGAAGTGTCTTTATTTAACGGTATTTAGAGCTATTAAGATAGACGAGTAGTTTGAGGGTTGAGTTTGACTCGTCTAGTTTATAGTATTGATCAATGTGTCGAGATCACTTGAGCTTGACTTGTTAGGTTCAATATGATTTTTTTTTATTTATTTATTTTAGACTCATTAGGTTTAACTTGACTATGATAGATTTATTTATAAGTTGAGTTGAACTCACTTTTTTGCTCTTTAATGTAATTGAGCCGAGAGTTGAGCTCAATTTGACAATTGCTCAAGTCGAATTCGAACTTCAATACCTCTAAAGACATGATTGGATGACGAAATGAAAATATTAACTAAATGGAATGAAGGTGAAAAGAAAAAGATATATAAATGTCAATTCTTATGATTAATATGAAATATAAGCATGGTGTAAAATTATTTAAATTATTATTATTATTATGCTAGTATGTTGTAGCTCTTTTTTGGTATTTATGTCTTCTTGCACCCTCTTTGGTGAGACTATCTATATTTATTGTAGTTTTCTCTTCTCAATAGGACTCCTCTCTTTTATGAGACTTTCCATGCCTTGTGCGGTTTCCTTTTCTTCATGAGTTTTATTTTCGTCGGTTTCTTCTCGTGCTCGGTAGTCCTAAGGTTCTTGGTGGATCTTTATCTTTCATTTTGTCTCTATTTTTCTTGGCACAAAAATACTTTAGTGTGGACTGTGGAATGTTGTCTTGTACTAAGAATGGAGACCTGGTTTGCATGTGTGGCAGGGATGTAAATGAGTCGAGTAGTGCTGAGCTCTAAACTCGACTCGATCGAGCCTAAAATGTTAAAGATCGAGCTCGACTCTATAAGAAACTCAATAAACTCGAGGTCGATTTGATTATCTATATAATTTCAAAATTAATTGTAAAACATATTTTCTCTAAAATAAACTCGAGCTCCACTCGATTACTTGTATAAAAATATAAATTATACGGAGTGTATTGTTGGCAAAATAGTAAGCATTACTCAAGCTTACAAAAATATAAATTATACGGAGTGTATTGTTGGCAAAATAGTAAGCATTACTCAAGCTCGAATAGGCTTGTGAGCCTTTTCAGCCGAATATTTATGAGCTCAAACTCGATAACTACTTGAGTAGTTCGAAACTCGATTCGATTAATTTAGAGTCGATTTCGATATTTTTTCGAATCGAGCACAAGCAACTCACAAGTTAACTCTACTCACTTATACCCCTATGTGTGGATAAATGTACATATCTCTCCATAGTACTTTTTAATTTAATTTGATGTGGATTGAGATCTTGCACTTCTCAAACTATTGATTTTGTTTACTATCTTAAAAAGAAAGAGTACATGCACTTGGCTAAAGAATGCATAATGTAGATGATAGTGTAAGTTTCATAATTAGTTACACTAGCTAGGTCAAAAGTATTAAAATGTAAGTAAGTTGAATTTGGACAAGTTGAAGAATCTACATTGGTCAGTGCTTTATAAAGTAGTTATCGTGTCATGACAAAAACGAGTGATGGCACATGGCCCTTTAATATGCTTCTTCAATCTTGATGGTGACTCTGTGTTTTTAATATGTGGTCAGTGGTGGATCATCAAGTTTATTTCATGTGGTGCTGTGGGGTGCCTTGCTTGTGGTGTCCTTTCACTCTGCTGCTCGTTATCTATTTTATATTTGTACAGTTTTTAAAGAATATCCATCACATAAAATGGGCATGTTTCACTTTTGAATTGTACACATAAATTTGCGAATATAAGGATAAAATTGTTTGTAAGATGTACTCCCTCCATTCCATTATACCTTTTACACTTTCGTTTTTTATGATGTTTCACAGTACATTTCACACTTAAAATGGACAACTCTTTATAAACTAAACGCATACAATATCTCAATTTTACATAAATGTCATTACTTTTTTACTATACATACACAAAAAATCAACTAATTTCTTTACTTTATACATAAAAGTTTATAAAATTACCCTCAAAATTTTACTCATTATTACACTTTTTAATAAGTGTCCATTTATCTATGAAAAGGTATTTCGGGATGGAGAGAGTACTATTTACTATTATATATTGAATGTACTCTCTAAAAACTATTATTGTTGAAACGTGACTATTTAAAAAAAAAAATTTAACTTCTAAACAATGTCTAATTCATATTCTTAATTAATTTTTTTATTTAATTTATGCCCTAAAATTTTTTAAATTGGGAGGAAAATGAAATCCACATATTTATTTTTTTGTTGCATAATTTTGTGAGAAGATATTATCAGATAAGTGAGTATTTTTCTTGGATTCCTCATTACAAGTTTACAACCTCCAATATTGATATGCCAACGGAATTTGCAATCCGAGTCCTTATATTATACTTAAAATTGCAAAACATACCAAACATAAACTACATATCCATCCCCAAAACCTCTTCTCTCTCTTCCAAAAAACAAACCTCTCTCTGCAAGTTAATTTCAGTTCATTGAGAAATCAGAGAAATTGCAGAATATTTGATTCGGAACCGCGTATATTTTCTGGTGAAAACTCTTAGATTTTGAGTACTGAGATCTGTAAAAATGGCGGAAAGCGTTTTCTCGAACCTTTCAGACGATGTAATCCTCAATATTCTCGATAAACTAGAGGAAGATCCCCGGAACTGGGCCCGAATCGCCTGCGTCTCGCCGAAATTCTGCTCTTTAATACGGAACGTCTGTTGCAAATCGAAATGCTGTCTGTCGATCCCAGCCGTCGTTTCCGAGCTCAATCCCCCTTCTGGCGCCGAAACGAGGTCGTCCGATATCTGGTCTTCACTTTTCAAGGTTAGTGTCTGCTGCCCTGGCCTGCTTCACTCTGGAGTCCTTCTAGAAAACTCGGATTTTGGGCTTGAACGCGAGCTCGGGCCCGATGAGAATTTTATCGAGAACAAATTGTGCCCGCCCGAAGTAACCTCAAATGAAGTTGCTTCTTCGAGTAATCGTGAACCCGTTGTTTCCGTGCCCTCCGTGCCCGAGCCGGTGTGGTCTTTGTATGATGATTTGTTATTCGACACTTTGTACACCGACTCAGAAACGGTAGATGAAAAGCCCGAAATTAAGTCCGAAGTTCTAGAGATTGAAAACGAGAAGCCCGATGTCCCTGTTTGTAAAAGGAGGAAGATCTGTAGGCCAAATAGGTCACATTTGGCGTCTGGAATTTGGAATTTGAGCCGAGAGCAAGGCAATAAGCTGCTTGCAAGCAGATTCAAGGGGGATTGTTTGTACATTTGTGATTGGCCCGGGTGTGTTCATGTTGAGGAGAAGAGAAACTACATGCTTTTCAGAGGAATTTTTAAGAATTTCAAGCAATCAAGGGTTTGGAGAACGATTAACGATGGAAGTAGGAGCAAGATTGATATAAATTGTGCATATTGCTCTTCAAAACAGACATGGGATTTGCATTCTTCCTTCTGTTTAAGGCGATATTTCGGGTTCCATGATGATGGGGAGCCTGTGGTTCGGGCTTACGTCTGCGAAAATGGCCATGTTTCCGGAGCATGGACCGATTGGCCTTTGTACACTTGAAGCTGAATCTGCTCAATTAGGGGGTAAGAACTTGGTTTGATTGTTATTTCTTGAACTTTTGCTTTATGTTATTGAAATAGTAGTGACTCTTGATTGTTATTTCTTGAACTTTTGCTTTATGTTATTGAAATAGTAGTGACTCTATCTATATATGTTTGAATTATGATTAATTGATATTACTGGCTTCTGTTCTGTATTTCTAATACTATAAGATACTGGCTTATGATATAAATATTATGTTATATTTTCATGATTTTGTTCTTGGCATTGCTTCCTCTGTGTGATGAATGATTTTTGTTTATGGTTAGGAAACAATGAATCTTGACATTGTGACTTATTAAACAATCTTCTTGTGTTGTGACTTATTAAACAATCTTCTTGTGTTATTATAGCATCTAGAGAATTCATTTCCCCATTTATAATTATTTGATAGGATCATCTACTAACATTTGTGGTGAATATCAATCGTAGAGAACTCTATAAAATTATGAATTCAAATTAAGAATATTTCAGAAACTTTTTTTTTTTTTTCAATTCTAGATATTTTTATGTTATCAGATTTTTTTTTATATACTCAACATCATTATATTTGTGGTAAAGTTTGTGACCAAAAGTGATATTATCCCTCCTAAAAAAAGTTGAAAATGTTAGCAAGACTAAAATTTAAATTGATTCAAAGGGATAATAAATACATTTACCAAAATAAAGAGTGGATATGTTTCTATTACTTGAAGTTCGAGCTCGATTCGATAGCAATGACGAGGGAAAAATTGAGCTTGACTCGTTAACGAGCTCAACGAATTAAAAGAGTTTTTTTTAACTATCGAGTTCGAATCGATTCATTAGTAAATCAAGTATTTAAAGAGCTCAAACTCGACTCGATTAACAAGTTGACTCGAGTCTTATCAGACCGAGACAAGATCGATTAGTTTAAGAACACTATGCACAAAATTATAACTTGGCTGACATGAAGATATCAAAGTGATTATTTGATGCCACTTGATCAAATTGATGTGTAGAGCGAATTCCCACCAGATTTGATGCCACTTGATCAAATTGATGTGTAGAGCAAATTCCCACTTGTGCTCATTATTGATAGAGATTTTGTATTTTTTTTTTGTAGCTGCTATATTTTTTTGGACACATTGAAAAATATAAACTATTCTGTTACCAATTCCAACTTCTGATATTCGAACTTCAACTTTATTAGAGCATATATCAAACTTTTCTATTGTTAAAAAGAAAAGGTTAGTGACAAATTCGCAAGCAAAAATAGATTTTTTTTTTTTTTTTTTGACGAAAATACCTCCCGTTTTGCCTCTGATTTTACTCGACTTTGATCCTTTTTATTGCAAAAATCGAAAGTTCTATCTTCAAAGTTTGAAGTGTAATTAGACAAAAATAAATCATGTTTTTGCAATTTGTCATTTCATTCTGGCACTTAATATGGACAAATATAACATTCATTTGCATTTGAATTTCACTTAGTCATGAATTAACCTAAGATAGATAAGTAACCTGGTTCAAAATAGTAGAAAAATGTCTAATATTATTATATAAAAGGAGGAAAGTCTCTTCAATCATTTGACATGTGTCATTGGACAAATACTTGTGTGTATTAGTTCAACAACCTTCTAATACAGTATAATGAGGGAATTAACCTAAGATAGATAAGTAAACTGGTACCACTTGATACAATCTTCTAAATGGGAGAATATTATCCATGAGTTATGGCTAATAAAGTATAATATTAGTTCAAATAGAGTATAGTATTAGTTCAAATACAGTATAATATTAATTCACATATTGTATAGTATTAATTCAAATATTAAATAGGAATAATTCACATATTGTATAGTATTAGTTCAAATATTAAATAGAAACAAATTACATGTATGTAACTGGTACACAAGAGTACAACCCGTGTCATTCAGGAGTCTTCCTTCTTTTGCCATGTGTCATTTGAGACTATCCAACATGTCACCATGTGTCATTTGAGACAAATACTATTTTGACACGTGTTAAATTTGAGACACATGTCATGAACAACGCAGAGTCCATGTGATTTTGTTATGGACAACGAAGAGTTTGCCGTATAAAAATAATTCTTAATTGTATTAATCGTAGAAACTGTTTCATTTTTAATTATATTAATCACAGAAACGCTTGATATTCTTTTTGTACGTCTTCTAATAGAAAAACGTCACTCTCACATTTGTGATTTTCCCATCGCCGTGCAGGGCTCTTCAACTCTAAAACAGATTAAGCAATTCAGAAAAGATGGGGTATGGGGATGGTAGTTTGGTTACATGACCGTGTGTGAATTATATGTATGTGTAGATAGAGATGGGGTATGTGGATGGTAATTGAAAATGGGAGGCTGAGTTTTAGAGGTAGAAAAGTAGAGTAGGCTGTTGTTATTTAGTTCCATTTTATTTTATTTTCTTTTGCTTTTTTTTTTTTTATTTTTTATTTTGTTGTAGATTCGGTATGATGAATTAGGGATTACTGTAAATTAAGATTAGATATTTGTTTCAATTCATTTGATTTGGTATATACTGGGTATTATTTTAAATTTGTTGTAGATTTGGTGTTAGGAATTTATGTGTATTAGAGAATGGAGATTCATTTCAATTTATCTGCTTGTATATGTACTCAGTCTGGAAATTAAAAGGAAGAAGAGATAGAAGAAATTTGATTTTCTTTGATCGGAGCCGCTGCTCTTCTCGATGCTGCAGTCAACTTTGTTGTCAATGCACTCAAAATTCACTTCAAGAATCGCAAGAGAAACAATGCATTGTCACGAATTGAGTTCGTTGATTTTTTGTTGTTTTGCATTTTTTTATGGGTGAGAATCAATTCTGGTGAAAATTCATGTTCTTATTTGGTGCTAGAACATAATTGTTGTCAGTTGGTTATTTTTTTGGAATTCAAAACTTAGTTGTTGAATATTTTTCATCTTAAGATTGACTTTGTTGTAAATACATATTTCATTTTTTAGAGTTTTTTGAATCGATGTGTTATCAATTTCGTTATTATGGGATGGCTTTTAAATATGCAAATATTGCTATTTCGGTAATAAATTTATTAGATGCCATGTGGATGATGAGAATTCTATTTTATAAATTTGGTTTGTTATTTTTTATTTTAGTTCTCAGACTTGATCTGGGCATAAGTTTATCAGCTCTTGAGATACTGAGATTATCAAACAAGTGTAAATTTTAAGGAGGTTCATGATGCAGTTGCTTCTGTTCCGCTTGTTCCGCTTGACAATATATGATGACACTTTTGATAAAGAGAAATGATGCCATGTTGCTATTTACCGAGATTTCTCTCATTTGTATTTTGCAAAACTAGAGAATAACTTGTGCTTAATGCTTATTTAAAAATTGCAAAGAGGCTCATACGATTCGTTGTCCAAAGAAATGTGTTGCAACTTAAGTGCGGAAGAATTTGAGTGGAAAAATCCTGATGCTCGAATCATTTATTTTTGTGTCATTTTCTACAACATTCATCCTTACAAGAGCTTGAAAAACGTTTGTATAAATAATCTTATATTAATATAAAAGGAGAATGAGATTCTCCTACTTTTACCACATATTCATTTGAGGCATCTTCTACTTTTGCCATGTGTCATTTTAAAAAAAAAAATATTTTGTCATGTGTGATTTTAAAGTCATGTGGCATGCCCGTCACAAGTAGAGATAAAGAAACTCTCAATCAATTCGACACTCAATCAATTTCACAATAAACGAGATAATAATTATTCACCTCTCCTTCCACCGCCACTAGACCCAGCCAATACAGCCACCCCTGTAAATATTGATAGAATATTGTACTTCGGTTCACTTCAGTCTCAAATTACTTATTCATTGGTTTTGTACGTAATTGAATCATCCAAAAAAGAATATTTTGGAAGAAATGAACTATGGATAACGAGTTTATTAATAAGAAGAGCTCAAAAAAGTGTTGAATCTTCCATAGAAAGAAGCATTTTTTATGAAGATGATTCGGGTATGAAGGTTAATATTAACATTTATTTTACTTTACTTGAAATTTATTGAAATTTGTATGAATAGTTGAATACTCTATCTATTTAAATCAAGCAAATTATAAAAATAATGGTAGTAAGATAAACTTCAAACTTTTTTTGTAAGAATGTTTTAATATATATAAAAGAGCATTCACATACTTTTTTCACAAATAATAAAAATTAGACCCCTGTGACAAAAGCTAGTTAAGTTTAAAACAAAAACACATTTAACTATGTGCATACCAAATGACTAAAAGACACACTATTTGTGATTCAATTTTGACCATTTAAGATGTAAATGTACGATTATAAATATCCCAACATATATAACAAACACAGTTTAGTGTTGATAAGTATCTAACAGAGCTGAATAAAACATGTTCCATAAAAAATGTATGAGGTTATAATTTACTCCCTATGTAAGCAATTAGTTTTACAATTTTCTTTTTGTAAAGTTCCATAATAACTTTCCCACTTATAAAATTAAAATGACAAGTGGTCATAAACTCGTAATAATATTTTAAGGAAAGGGAAGGGAGAGGTGACAATTTGATGACGGCCATAGAAATGTGTTATCATGTTGCACGCAAATAAGAGCTGATTCATAATCATGATAATGGCGCGCCTCCTTGCACCTCAAATACTTGTGCTCTTGTATTTCGCGGTGGTAGTTTCCGGCGCCGATCATTATTCCAGAGCTGATTTTCCGGCCGACTTCGTTTTCGGTTCTGGAATTGCCGCTCCTCAAGTTGCTTCTCCCTCTCTCTCTCTCTGTATAATGTGTGTTTTATGGAGTATAAACTTGTGTAGTAATGAAATGGCCTAAAACAAATGATTGTTGATTATGTATTGTGTTTGTGAAGTGTAAAATTGAGAATTTAAGGTAAGTTGTTTACAATGTGTTTGAGAGAATGCACCACAGAAATCAGAGTATATGTTTTCAAGGTTTTGTAGTTGCTCATCATGATGAATTGAACATATATGATGCATGTTCAAAGTACGAGGGAGCAGCATTTGAAGATGGAAGGACCCCTAGCATTTGGGACACTTTTGCTTATTCTGGTTTGTGACCATTTGATGCATTTTGTAGTTTAGCTAATGAACTTTTTAATATAAGTGCCGTTGCTGCTACTTTTTTGGACATGGATGGAACACTAATAATGGTGTAGAGAAAATAATAGAGTCATGACAACATGATACAATGAGGGAGACAATAATAGAGTCATGTATTCTTTATATAAATATTTCTATGTTCTCTCATATATTTCAGGTCAGTCGGAGGGAGCCAACGGAGACGTAACATGTGATGGATATCACAAGTATAAGGTCTGCAAGGAATTTGAAAGCTGTGTATAAGTTTAAGTCTTCGTCTTCCCTAACCTTGCTTTTCTTTTGCTTGGTCGGTCTGCAAAATGAATTTAAATAGTGATGAAAGTTGTTTCTTACACACGAACTAATAGCTTTACTAAAATTTGGATGAATTAATGGTAAGCTACTTGATTTGCGTGTTACAAATCCGGGGTCTTTTTCTTTCTCGTTTTCCTCATGAGAGGTATGTGAACATGCACTATTTTCTCTCAAGATACACCTAAATAAAAGCAATTTGGGGGATGAAGAGTCTCGTAGAATGAGGCATGCTTATCTTTTCAGGGAGATGTGGAATTAATGGTGGACACAGGGCTGGAGGCCCTCAGATTATCCATATCATGGTCGAGACTCATTCCGAGTATGTCCACCTTCATCACGTTAATCATTAAAATAGACCATTCCATATCTTCTTTAGTTTCTCTCACCTGATATCTGCTTCTCACAGATGGAAGAGGACCTATCAACGAGAAGGGGCTACGTTACTACAATAATCTGATTAATGAACTTATAAGTAATGGTGAGAACTGCATTTCCTGCAAATTATTGAAAAGTTTTTCCTCAAAATGACCTGTTTCCCTACAAATTATTCGTAAAGATTTGTATTTCTTACAGGAATCCAACCTCATGTCACCTTACAACATCTTGATCTGCCACAAGCACTTCAAGATGAATATGGAGGATGGACTAGTCGAGAGATTGTGTAATCATACTGAAATTTCTTATGGATATGTAAAATCTCTTCTTGTAGATAATCACACATAGAATAAAATAGGCTCAACATAACTATTTTCTGACTGCAGGAAAGACTTTGTGGAGTATGCTGATGCATGCTTTAAGGAATTTGGTGACCGGGTTTTGTTCTGGACAACCCTTAATGAAATCAATATAGCTGCCATTGGAGGCTATGATGAAGGAATTATTCCTCCGGGGCGCTGTTCCACACGATCTACGTGTGCTGAGGGCGACTCCACAACAGAGCCGTACAAAGCAGTGCATTATATGCTTCTAGCACATTCAGCTGCTGCAAAACTTTACAGGCAAAAATACAAGGTACATTTGATATTATTAATGTGAAATGAATCTGATTTCTTTGAGCATATAACCAGTATTTTTGACTTGGTTGGTACCATTGACTTAAGATGTTTAATTCAGGGCACTCAGAATGGACAGATAGGACTCAACATCTATACTTTCGGTTTTTTACCCTACTCAAACTCTGTTGAGGACGCGATGGCAACAGAGAGATCATACAGTTATTATATAGGCTGGTTAGTACTATAGCAATGTTGAGATTTTCTGTTATATAATGGCAAACTTAACCACATGAACCATAATTTTGTTGATTATATCTTTCTTGTTTTAAGTGTCATTCATCTAAGAGTATGGTTACCATAAAAGTGTAAAACTATGCATTTTCAATTTTTATTAATAGTTGTTCTTACATGGATGAACTTGGTTGGTTACGAATATGTGTAATACCAATTTTGTCATTTTGTGCAGGGTGATGCATCCCTTAGTGTTTGGAGACTATCCTGATATAGTGAAGGAACGTGCTCAAACACGAATTCCGGCCTTCACTAAACGAGAGTCAGAGCAACTTAAAGGTTCACTGGACTTCATAGGACTGAACCACTACACTACGGTGTACGTCCAAGATGATCCCAACATGAACAGGGATATCAAGGATGTCCTTGCTGATATGGCGCTGCAACAAATATGTAAGATCATAAATTTCCCCGAGACAGTAAAGAACAACTCAAGTTGATTAGGTTATAGTTTTGTAGTTTGCTAGATTGGACTAGTTTGGGAGCTCAATGATTTGTTTTCTTCCTCAACTCACTGTTTTCTTTTTTCATTTTCTCCCGGTTTTGTAGTTGACAACAAAGGCGCACCAGGTCTTGAGGTGAAGTATCAAATTTATTTAAAAAAGTTGGTAAAAATTAATTCATCGTTCTAACAATTTCAGTCTTCTCAGTATCCTCTGATGCCTTGGGGTCTAAAGGAAGTGCTAGAGTATTTAAAAGATGTTTATGGCAATCCACCTGTTTATATCCAAGAAAATGGTTCTCTCTCGCTCCCTCTCCCTCATATTCTACACACAAACTAAGGATCCTTAGCATGATTTCCATGTACAGGTCAGAGGACAAGACGCGATGGAACACTAAATGACACATCAAGGGTGGATTATATGCAGACTTACATCGGAGCTGTTCTTGATGCTGTGAGGTAATTTAACCAAAGGTGGTTCCTAAAGAACATAAAAGAAATACTATATATGTATTTGATATCACAATCTCTGTTCATCTATCGATCTGGTTTTACATACTAAAACTACTTGCTTTTTACAGAAATGGATCCAACACAAAGGGCTACTTTGAGTGGACATTCTTAGATTGTCTGGAACTACTAGTTCCCTTTGAGTCATCCTTCGGGATGTTCTACGTAGATTTGGATGACAAAGAGTTGAAAAGATATCGAAAGCGTTCTGCACTTTGGTATTCTGATTTCTTGAAGGGGAAAAGCATTGGTGAATATGCAATCACTCAAGTTGGGGAGAATATGCCTATTTCTTTGACATAAACAAGTTTCCAAGCAGCACAATCCGGCTTTTGTACTCCTATCTGTATTGGATTTGGTAAAGTAAAACAATTAAACAAATGATGTGAATCCTCTTTTATAATGTGTATAAATGATGCACCTTGTCATTATTTTGCTAATTTCATAGGTTGGTTGGGGTCCCCCCTCTTCTCCTTCTATATATATATATGCTTGATATGATGACCGATTATAAACTTTTTATGGAGCCCAACACCAATATAAGATACTTGTACATTGTAACTATGTATATAATTATGCTTCATTTTGTATTTTGGAGTATTCTGGAGTTATGAAAATAGTGGAATAAGATAGTGAAACAACATCAAATATGTTGCAATAATTTGATACAAGAAATAACTTAGAAGCTTGACATATCAAAACCCTCAAAAGTGTAAACAATTTATGAGGTGTCAGTTCGTCCATAAACAAGTTTGTTCTAACTTCAATAAGTGTTCTTGGACAGGTTACCAAGACTTAATATATAAAATATATACATATATATATCCACCCCTGTGTTGTCAGCATTATCATGTGGAGTTCAGAATTCTGAGTTGTAATTTTGTGGACCATACCTTAGCAACTTTATGCAAACGATAATAAAGAGGTAGCAGTGAGGTTATATAGGAGTACTATAAAATTAAGGACGAGAAAAGGGCTCCTAATGTTTAATTCACTTATCTGCCTTTTTCCGGTGGTGGTGGTGGCTGTTGCGGCGGCGGAGCAGTACAGCAGAGCAGATTTTCCGGCGGACTTTGTTTTTGGTTCTTCAACCTCTGCTTATCAAGTTAGTTTCTTTTATAAAAGCAAATATTATTTCCAAATTTGCCCTTTTGTTACACTGATTTTTGAAATAAATAAAGTATGAGGGGGCAGCATTTGAGGAAGGAAGAACTCCCAGCTTCTGGGACACCTTTGCTCACTCTCCAGGTATCTTCATCTCTTTCTCATCACAATATTTTTTTTTTCTTTATAAAATTTTAATGGTTAATTATTGAGTAATTGATGAACACAATTTATATATTTAGGCCACACAAATAGAGCCAACGGAGACATGGCATGCGATGGATATCACAAGTACAAGGTATATACATACTTAGCTTAATTGGCTCTAATTTAAGACCATTTTTTCAACAATCTGAGAGGATAAGAATAGCCCTAATTCAAGCTTATTTGTTGTCCCATTTAATATTTTTCTCATTGCTCATTGTTTTATCTAAAGTTTAGTGGGAGCTGGTGCATCTATGTCGATCATTTATACTATATCAATCATTATAGGAATTATTTTTGTAGAAATATATATGTACGTATGTTATGAGTTGTTGGGATTAATTTTACGAGTGGTGTTGAATTATGCAAATTTCTGTTTCAGGATGATATAAAACTGATGTATGATATGGGATTGGAAGCATTTAGATTCTCCATATCTTGGTCCAGACTAATTCCCAGTATGCTTACTTGCATTTACCATTTACAGTGATGCCAAACGAGGCCTTGCAAAACTTTCATGTTTTATAAGTATGATGTTTGATGTTGTCACAGATGGAAGAGGACCTGTAAATCCATTGGGGTTGAAATACTACAATGATTTCATTAATCAACTTAAATTTTATGGTAAAAACTATTTTTAAGAATACAAGCTTCTCTCGCTCCCCCTTCCCAACAATTACATTTCAAAGATTTTGATTGCAGGAATCGAACCACATGTTACTTTGCATCACGACGATCTTCCACAAGCTCTTGAAGACGAGTATGGAGGATGGCTTAGTAGAAACATTGTGTATGTTTCAATTGTCTTTACTATTATTATTAGAGTTGGTCTCATGTAAATCAGTTTTACCATGCAACTGGTTCACATGTAAAACAACTATAACTTTTTAATGAAATAACTAATACTATCAAACTAGTATCTTTTAATGAAATAACTAATATTATTTAAAAATACACTTAGATTGAAAACTAATTACTCGGTATAATTAGTTTAACAAGACTGCCTTAGTTTTATTGTTATGTGCTTTTTGTGATGAGCCTGAAATGTGTGTGTTGATAGGGAAGATTTCACAGCATACGCGGATGTATGTTTCAGGGCTTTTGGGGACAGAGTTTTACACTGGACTAGTGTTAACGAGGCCAACGTTTTCGCATTGGGTGGTTATAGTGATGGATTCACTCCCCCTGGACGATGTTCATATTGTCATGCGGGTAATTCGTCTACTGAACCTTATATCGTGGCCCATCATATCTTGTTGGCTCATTCAGCTGTTGCAAAACTATATAAAGAAAAATACGAGGTATCATTCATGATACTGCTATCTGAAATTAACTCTAAGTTTCTTGTTTCTAAATCATAATGATTTACTTACTTATTTTCACCAATATATATATATATATATATATATGTATATATGCTTTAATGTAGGCCAATCAGAAAGGTTATATAGGACTAAACATCTATGCTTTGATGGGAACTCCTTACACCAATACAAGAGAAGATATATTAGCAACTCAAAGGTTTAACGACTATTTCAACAATTGGTAAACTTAACTAACTCGTATCTTTGATCGGATACTCTTCAATCATCTTATCATAATCACTAAACATTTTAAAATTGCTTCAGGTTTTTGAGTCCTCTATTTTTTGGGGACTATCCTGAAATAGTCAAAATAAGTGCTGCAGGAAGAATCCCCGCCTTCACTAAAAACGAGTCGAAGCAATTGAAGGGCTCATTGGATTTCGTAGGGGTGAACCACTACTCCAAGTACATAATCAAGGATGATCCCAACACCCCAGACAACAAGAATGTCGGTCCATTTGCTGATATGGGAGTAAAGTTGTTTTGTAAGATTTTTATTATATTTATCTTGCATTGTAGTTAATTTGTTGCCTTGGTAAATCATTTCATTCTCTTTTGAGGTGATGTAGTTGATGAGGAGCGTACGGCGCTTCCAGAGCAGGTAAGTATGAACATATATATAAATTGCTTGATTTTTCTCATTTCTTTGATTTGATGACACTTTGTTTATCGTCTAGTTTACCATTAGGCCTTCAGGCCTTTATGAAGTGTTGGAGCATCTAAAATGGGTTTATGGCAATCCCCCTGTTTATATCCATGAAAATGGTCTCTCTCTCTCTCTCTCTTTCTCTGAGCCTACAAACTATTGCATTAAGGCAAGTGCATTCTCAATTCACCTAAAAGAGGTTGTTTTTGGCAGGTCAAATGATGAAGCGTAATGAATCTCTAATAGACACAGCTCGTGTGGATTATATACATGCTTACGTGGGGGCCACTCTCGATGCTATAAGGTAGGAAATGCAATTCAATCGATTTTTACACATTCATGTGACACCAAACTAGTGTCTTAATTGATGGATGTACTGAAAGGAACGGATCAAATACGAAGGGGTACTTTGTGTGGACGTTCTTCGATTGTCTAGAGTTGCTGAATGGCTATGAGTCCTCGTTTGGATTTTACTACGTAGATTTGGATGACGAAGAGTTGAGGAGATATCCAAAACTATCTGCTCTTTGGTTTTCTGATTTTTTGAAGGAGAAACATGCCATTGCTCAAATGGGGGAGAATGTCCAATTTCTTTGACATAAGAGTTTCCAAGCACTCAATTTTGTTGGCTTTTTGTACTCCAATATGCTGTCAGATTTGGTAATATCATCACTCCCTCCTTTTCATATTTCTTATTGTTTGTCACTTTTATTTAAAATTTTATTTTAAAAGGTTTATCGTTGTTTGAACTATTCTTACTATCGATCTCCCTAAATTACATCTATATAAATTTCCACAATTTCTCATTTTTATTGTAAATATACTGATGTGCTTTTTTCCCTCCATTTCAAGAGGTTTTAGTTTACATTACCTTTTCTCTATTCTTTTTTTATCTTGATACATTTTAGAGTTAATTATGAAAATTTATTTAAGAAAAAGACAAAGGAAAGAGAAATACAAAGTTTCCCATTTTACCATTTTAGTCCGTCCGCCTATAAGCTTCCCATACCCTTTATGGTAAGTCACTTGTACTATATCTATTATTTAATCACTTTTCTTAATTTATGTGTCAAAAAGTAGCAGGAAATTTATAGGCGGACGGAGGGAGTATTATTTAAGAGTCTAATGTGTCAAAAGAATATGTTCCTTAATTTTAAATACAATGACAAAAACAACCATCGTTCTGAAACAGAAATAGTATATGCTTGAAACATTCAAGCCAAGTATTCTAGGCAAATGTTATCGGATCTTTTATTCATACTCTCCTACAACAATGATTTTTTTTATCATTATTAATTTGTGCAGCATTGAAAATTTATGCTCCTCTATTTTTTTCCAACCTCATCATTCTCATTATTATTTACACTATGAGTTGGTCATGTTAACTCTCTATATATTAGTAAGGGCGAAAATATTGAACAAAGTCACAAACTATGAGGTCTGTTTGTTTTTAATTACAATTTTATATTTGAAATTTCTTCAATATTTCTGTTTGTATTTTTTTTTTCATTAATAAAATTATCATTTTTCAATAATAATAGTTACCACTTTTCAGTAACAAAATTACCACTTTTCAATATCAAAATTTCCACTTTTCACTATTAAAGATTACACTTTTCAGTAACAAAATTACCACTTTTCTATAATGTGAATTACACTTTCAGTACCACTTTTCAATAATAAGAATTACACTTTTCAGTAACGAAATCTACCACTTTTTAATAATGAAAATTACATTTTTCAGTACACTTTTCAGTTAAAATATCTACCACTTTTCAATAATAATTTTTTCAGTTAAAATATCTACCACTTTTCAATAATAAGAATTACATTTTTCAGTTAAAATATTTACCACTTTCAATAATAAAAATTACATTTTTCAGTTAAAATCTACCACTTTTCAATAATAATAATAATTACATTTTTCAGTAACAAAATCTACCACTTTTCAATAATGAGAATAATTTTTTTTTTTAATTTTAATAATAATTTTAACGGTACAATTTATAATTAAATATACTAATTTTAATTAATTAAATTAACAATGACAGCATAAGTAAACTAAAAATGAAAATTATAGATTAATTAATAATTGTAAATTAATTAATTAAGTGATGGATTGATCTATAAAAATGAGAATTGTAAATTAATTAATTATTTAATAAAGTAATAGATTGGACCCAAACTTGAGCCATCGAGGTTGGGACCTGGTTCGGATTGAAGCCGGGAGACCAATGTTGTAGACGAAAGAAGCCTAAGGCCAACTGCCAAATCCGTCTTCTATAAATACGGTCGCGCTCTTTTAAGGAGTGGAATTTGAGAACTATGAAACATTTTCCAAGCGGAATAGTGGTTAAGTTCCCTTGGAGGGACCAGATCTCGACGAGACGCTTCGATAGATCAATATACGAAATTAGGGTTCTGCCACGAGGAGTGATCAAACGACCAATCATAGCATCCTTAAATTCATTCACGCCAGCCTGGTACGTGGCGTCATCGATCAAAATCGTGAGGCAGTCTCCCTTCATATATACACGAGCGCATATGGTCTGGAAAAACCACTGAACCCGTGGAGGAGGGGCCAATAAACACGTCATTCGGGACAACATTGGGCGGGTCCGGAGCGTACTGTCTAAAACCAATTCAGACACGGTTGAAATAGTAGACGATAATGCAAGTAGAGTGCCAACTTAGGGCAAAATAAAGGTAGTAATCCCCGGAAATTGCCTCTCAAAAGAATGGAGGTGTGCACCAATTGGGACAGTCTAAACAAGGACATGTTCATCCAAAACCTAATTCCGAAAGGACGACAACAACACTTGAGTGACGGGTTGCACGCTAGACGTAGGGGTGATCACGGTGCGGTTTGACGGTTTTTTGGACAAAAATAAAATTGCCTTGCTACTTACAGTTCGATTTAGTATACAATTCTAAATTGCGGTTTATCTCGTAAAAATTAACAAGCGGTTTTGAACGGTTACGGTCGATTTTGGGCGGTTTGGCGGTTTATATAATAGTATATCATACAATTACAAACGAAAAAATGAAATTATACAAACTTAATATTAATGTCAAATGTCCATTAAAATTCTCAAGATTTAACTACAACTACAAAATAAATGTCTTAATATTATGAAAATATATTATAATATTAGTATGTGTATATGTGTGTCGTAATGGAATTAGAATAAATTATATATTATATATAATTAATTAATTTTTATTTATTTTTATTATTAATAGGGTATAAGTATAAGATATACCTCACAAAAGTTATAATCTCACATAGAAAAGCAAAGAAACAGAGAATGCAATTGAAAGTGGAATAGAGCCTCTATTTGATACAAAGTACTGTTTCCCTAATCCATTCATCCAAATATCCAATGCACTCCAGCTATTGATATTTGAGCTTGCAAGCAGTTGAAAGATACTACCCGGATTGTTTCTCCTAGTCCTTCTGTATCAATTAAATTTTATATATTAAAAAATATATAGTTATTAATATTAATGGTCTAATATATAATACTAATGTTTTGCTCCCTCCGTCCCAAGATTTTATGCACACTTTCCTTAACGGGCGTCCCAACATTTTTTGCACACTCCAAAAAAGGAAACAACTCACATCATTTTTACCAATAATACCCCTCCTTTATTTTACCTTCTCTTCCCTTTAGTTAGATCTCCCTCACTTTAATCTGTTGGGATATGGTTTATATTAATAAAAGAAAATTTGATTTTGATTAGATACCAAAACCCTAAGTAAAGCCCCAAGTATGATGATTTGCCAAGTCTAGATTTTCGGGTTAGAAAAGCTCATATATGTTAGGGAGCTTTAATTTTTCTTAGATAGATTATTCTTTGAGTCTATGACAAATGACCTGAAAAGCACAAATGCACATGAAGACAAGTAGCATTGAAGACAAGAAGCTGAAGTGTTATGAAAAAGTGGCAAGGACTCATGAAGACAAGTATGCTGAATAACAAAAGTCAAGTATGATGGATTTGGATACTCATATACTTTGGACTTGGCACACTTATGGTCAAAGACGATGAATGACGAGGCATTTTACCCAGTACGAGGCCGTTAACGGAAAGGACAGAATTATTCCAAATCAACCAATAAATTGATGTCACCTGTCACTGCGCATAACAAATTCTGAGAATGGAATGCAAAATGCAGAATGGACGTGAATGCATGTACTATTTGCATGCAGGCCCCTAAACAATTTGAAAGTTCAAATTTATGGATAAGCTTGCTATCTCCACCAACGGATAACTTTGCCTCATCTATAAATAGGTCATATCTTGAATATTTTCGAGATTACGGGACACACAAGCCATACACATTCTAGCAATATTTTTAGCATTCAAAAGTATTCAAAACACTTGAGAGATAAAAGCTTTTAAGCATATTCATTTGTGAGTGTTATCTTTAGTCCCCACTAGGCAAGCTTACTGTTTTATTATCCAGAGCCTAGAAAGTGATATCCTAGCCTTTACATCTGTTCTTAAACTGTAAAGGATATCGCACTTAGTTGGTACAAGAACAAAACCCTACTTTCATCTTGAGAGATAGTTTGAGAGTATTGTTGAGTTCGTAGAAGTGTTGAGAGTATTGCAACGAGAGAAGGTTGTAAGAAATCAAGAGAAGAGAAGAAGTAGAGTGCACCTTGGCACTGTAAAAGCAAGTTAATTCCAAGAGATTAAGGAATTATCCTATTAAATTAGAAGAATTGACGTAGGAGCAGTTTAGCCTCCGAACCACTATACATCTTGTATTCTTACTTACTGCATTTAGTTTCTTGCTTAAGCTATTTGTGTTGTTATAACCATTTACTGCTATTTGGTAACATAGTACTTAAGTGCATATTAATTGAGTAGTATAATAGGGTCTATCATTTATTCCGCACACAAGTTGCCTACTGTTAATTTCTGTTAGAATATTCTATTTGGTATTTTCATAGGACTTGACATACTGTATAACTTATTTGACTCTGATTATTTGTGTTGTCTTAATTGCAAAAGATTTTGAAAAACACACACACGTGTATTCCCCCCCATACACGTGTCACACTCCTTTTGGGACCAACAAGTGGTATCAGAGCAGGGGTTTAAAGACCACTGCTTTGAGGATCAACTTTGGTTACCTAAACTGATCTACTTGTGCACTTTCTGTGATATTTATTATCTTTATTAAATCACTATGCTTAACACATCTTCTTCTGAGAATTCTGGTGTAGCTGTTCCACCACCTACTGCTATGGGAACCAACCCCATCAACAAGATATCCTACCAGAAACTGCCTATGTTCTCTATTGAGAATTATGACTTGTGGAAGATAAGGATGAGAGCTCACTTGGCTTGTCTCCATGATGAAATGCTAAGGGTAATCACTAAAGGCCCATTTGTGTTCATGAAGCCTAACACAAATGTTACAGAAGCCCAAAGAGCAACTGGAGCACAAGAAATTCCAAAAGATGATGATGAGCTCACTCCTGAAGAAAGAAAGAAGCATAATCTCAACTATGTGGCAATGAACACCCTATATCAGACCATTCCATATGCTATAATGGGTAGAGTGTTTCACTGCACAACTGCAAAGGAGATTTGGAACACATTAGCTCTAATATGTGAAGGAACTGACAAGATCAAGGAAAACAAACTTCAAGTTGTTGTTCAAAAGTATGAGCAATTTACAATGAAGTCTGATGAAAACATTGATCAACTGGATGGATGGTTCACAAACATTATGAATGAAATCAACTCACTTGGAAATGAATACTCCAAGAGAGAAGTGGCCCTGAAGATTCTTAGGAGCTTGACATCCAAATGTAATGTGTATGTTGTCATGATGCAAAATACGAAGGATCTGTCAACCATGCCAATGCAACAGGTGTTCTTAGAACTTAAGGCATATGAATATGTCTTGAACAGAAAGAACAACACTGAGGAACCTGAAAGCAAAGGAATTGCACTGAAGGCCAAATCCAATGAACCTGACTCCAAGAAAGCCAGCAGATCAAGCAAAAGTGGAAAAGTAGCTTCCAAAGCTGACATTTCAGATGAATTGTCAATGATGGCTAGAATATTTGAAAAGCTAAATTTTAGGTTTGGTAAATACAAGAGATATTACCAAGATAGAAGGAGAAGATACAACTCACCTGAGAAGAAGAATGATGAAAGGAGATCCAGAAGAGACAACTCCAAAGAAGAACCATCTTCATCAACTAAGAAGAGATATGCTGAAAAGAAGAAAGATGAAGATGAGGATGCATACTATAATTGCAAGAAGACAGGACATTTCCAATATGATTGTCCAGAGCTGACTTCCAAGGAAAGGAAGGAAAGACAAGCTAAGAGTGACAAGAAATATGGAAAAAGGAAAGCATTGAAAGCTGAAGAAGAAACCTCTAAAGATGATCAACTTCCATCTTCATCATCTGAGATGTTTACTGACAACAGTGATGAAGAATGTCTAATGACTATTGAAGACAATGATGAGGTACAATCTATTTCTAGTTCTGTCAATTCTAGTAACACAATGATGTCAAATGAAGACAACCTGAAACTTACCTTTGGTAAGTTGATGGAAGACTTCATGAGACTTCAAGAGATTCATGATCAAACCTTAAAAGAAAACAAAGTCTTAAATGCTGAGATTGGAAGAATTACTCAGGTTGAAGCTGAACATGATCTGAGAACTAATGAGTTGTGCAATAACTTAACTAAAGAGTTGAATACTCTGAAGGACAAGTCATCTGAACAACTTAATAAGTTGGAAGAACAAGTTAAGCTTCATGAGAGTAAGGACTCAGACTACCAAACATTGATGGCTAAGTTTGAACATCTTTTCAAGGAACATGAATGTCTTAAATCAAGTGAAGAGAGTCTGAAATTTAAATTGGCTGCCCTGTATAAATCATCTAATTCAATAGATGAACTACAAGGAATTCAAAGGCCTATGACTTAAAAATTTGGACTTGGTTACAATCCAAATAAAACATCTTCACCATGCCTCAGTGATACTTCAACAAGTATTACTAAGAGCGTCTTTGTAAAATCTGTGGCTCAGACTGAAATTGTTGAACCAAAGCTGCTACAGAAAATGGACAAAGGTAAACAACCCAAGTCAAAGGTTGCAACCTAAGACAAAAATTCAGAGGCCTAAGACAATCCAGATGAGTAAAAGTCAATGGAAGACAACTTAGCTGAAAAACTCTCAGACTCAGGCAAGAAAACCACGAGGTACTCAAAGAAGACCAACTCAAATGAGAAGGCCTACAATGAATTATCAAAGGGATTTCCACCCGAAGTACAATGAGTACATAAGACTTGAATCCTACATGTCAAGGACTTCAAGTAATCTGAATGCCTATCCACAAAGATTCAAGCATGCTGCACATGAATCAAAAGATAGATTTAACATATATATTCACAAGAATAATTATAACTCTTCTAAATCATCCATGATTCACACTAATACCCAATCTCAACCTAAGGTATTTAAAAGGAAGATTGTGTATTTAAATGTTTATGGAAAACAAATTAGCCCTTTTCAAGTAATGAAAATAAGGCAAGTTTGGGTTCCAAAAGGTATATCTAACCCTCTAGGACCCAACTTCCAAAGGGTACCTAAGTTTTGATTTGTAACAGGTTCCAGTGGTTCCATCTACAAAGAAAAGAAGTCCTAAAGAACTTACATGGTACTTGGACAGTGGATGTTCAAGACATATGACTGGAAATAAGGAGCTTCTAACTGATTTTATTGAACAAGATGGACCACAAGTAACTTTTGGTGACAACTCACAAGGAACAACCAAAGGTTATGAAACTCTCAAAATTGGTACTGTAAGTATTTCAAATGTTTCATATGTCTATGGTCTGAAGCACAACCTATTCTCAATAAGTCAATTTTGTGATAAAGGTTTTAATGTTGAGTTTTCTAGTAACTTATGTTATATTAAGAACAAATCAAATCAACAGTTACTACTAACTGGGTTAAGGAAAGGTAATGTTTATCTTGCAGATTGGAATAAATCCCCTGAAGATATCTACTTAGTTGCAAAAAGCTCTAAAGATCTCAGTTGGCTATGGCACAAAAGGCTAAACCATCTGAACTTTAAGACCTTGAACAAGCTAGCAAGATTATCTTTAGTAGATGGCCTACCTAATGAAGTATTCACAAAAGAACATGTCTGTCAAGCATGTCAAGAAGGAAAGCAAGTCAAAGCATCTTTCAAAATAAAGGCTGCCATCTCAACTGCAAGAGTACTACAATTACTTCACATGGATTTATTTGGACCCATTACCCTTGTGAGCATTAGTGGAAAGAAGTATACACTAGTAGTAGTAGATGACTTCTCAAGATACACTTGGGTAATATTTCTGCTAAAGAAGAAGGAGACTCAACAGAAGCTGCCAGAACTTATGAAGAAAATTACAAATGAGAAAGGCTTGAGCATTGTGAAGATCAGACCAGACAAAGGAACATAATTCATCAACTCATACATACTGTCAAGCAAATGGAATCACTCATGAGACTTAATCAGCTAGAACACCTCAACAAAATGGTGTAGCAGAAAGGAGAGTCAGAACACTCAAGGAAGCTGGAAGAACCATGATAGCAGAAGCAAAGATTCCAAAGAGGTTTTGGGCAGAAGCAATTAATATTGCTTGTCACACCCAAAACAGATCCATGCTAACAAAGGAACAAGGAAAAACCCCTTATGAACTCTTCAAAGGGAGAAAACCAAGAATTTCTTACTTTCATATTTTTGGATGTACATGTTTCATTCACAATAATGGGAAACAAAAATTAAAAACATTTGATAGCAAAGCAGATGAAGGAATCTTTCTAGGATATTCTTCATCCAGCAAAGCTTTCAGAGTTTATAATTGTAGAACTCTTATTGTTGAAGAAACACCTCATGTTATTTTTGATGAGTTTTCTTTCAAGCACAAGACCTCAAACAAAGAAGACAAATCCCATGGTTAAATCAACACAAGGATGACAAGGCTAAGAGATGGTGAAAGAAAAAAATCTGTATTTATTGATGTAAATTATCCTGACTTGGACAACCTCAAGATATCCAACATATCTGAAGCCAATAAAGATAAAGACAACTTACCTGAAGCCAACGTCCCTGAGGAAAACTGCAATGTTGAGTTGAATGAACCCACTCAACCTGAGGTAAGTTCTCCCAATGAAGAAGCTGGTAATGCTGAGGGAGTACAATGATCAAATGATTTAGGGGGAACTAAACTTGAGAATACCAATGTCAATGACATGGACAACACCCCTGAATATGAAACTGATCCAACTTTTAATTTTCCAGAATTCTATGTTGAAATAAATGTTGAACCAGATGAGACTAACTCATCTGTAAATGATCAGTCTAGAAGGACATGGCTAGATGCTCACCCTTCAGACCAGATCATTGGTGATTCTACTAGTGGAGTAATCACTAGGAGACAACATGGAGAGAGTGCCTTATTTTGTTGTTTTCTTTCTGAAACAGAACCCACAACCATTGAAGAAGCAATGGAAGACTCCAACTGGATTACAACTATGCAAGAAGAACTAAATCAGTTCAAAAGAAATGATGTTTGGGAGCTGGTAGACAGACCAACACATCAAGATGTTGTAGGAGCTAAATGGGTTTACAAGAACAAGAAGAATGAAAATGATGTTATAGTTAGAAACAAAGCCAGACTAGTTGCCAAAGGTTATAGTGAACATGAAGGAATAGACTATGATGAGACATTTGCCCCAGTAGCTAGATTAGAAGCAATTAGGCTGTTCTTAGCATATGCAGCTTATATGAAGTTCAAGGTATACCAAATGGATGTGAAGAGTGCATTTCTGAATGGTGTACTTAAGGAAGAGGTATATGTGGAGCAGCCACCTGGTTTTGAAGAAGGAAACAAAGTGTATAGATTGAAGAAAACACTTTATGGTCTCAAGCAAGCACCAAGAGCTTGGTATGGGACTTTATCACAATTCTTATTGGACAATGGATTTGTGAAAGGCACAGTTGATAGGACCTTATTTAGGATAAGTGAAGGAAATGATATTTTGTTAGTACAGATATATGTTGATGATATCATTTTTGGTTCACCTAATGAGGATATGTGCAAGAAATTTTCAACTCTCATGCAAGGGAAGTTTGAAATGTCAATGATGGGATTGATGAACTTTTTCTTAGGTCTACAATTCAAAAAAATAGAGAAAGGAATCTTCATCAATCAAGCTAAGTATACTAGAGAAATGATCAAGAAGTTTGGTTGTGAGAATAGCAAACCAGTTAGGATTCCTATGAATACAAACTGGAAAATGGATCCTGATATTGATGGTGTAGATACCAACCCCAATTAATATAGAATAATAATAGGTTCCTTATTATATCTAACTGCAAGCAGACCTAATATTACTTTTGCAGTTGGAGTATGTGCTAGATTTCAGTCCAATCCAAAGAAAAGTCACTTAGAGGCTGCCAAAAGAATACTTAGGTATTTAAAAGGCATAGTGAACTTAGTATTGTGGTATCCATCTGAAGACAACATTGAGTTGACTGGTTATTCTGATGCTGACTATGGAGGATGTAGGATAGACATAAAATCAACTACTGGCACTTGTCAATTCTTAGGAAACAAATTGATTTCATGGTTTTCTAAGAAGCAAACTTCTGTAGATACTTCAACCACAGAGGCTGAATACATGGCTGCTGGAAGCTGTTGTGCACAAATCCTATGGCTCAAACAACAGCTAAGAGATTACAAAGTTATTACAAAGGATGTACCCATCTAATGTGATAATAATAGTGCCATTGCCATTACTCAAAATCCAGTGTTACACACAAGGTGTAAACATGTGGATATCAGAAATCACTTCATAAGAGATCATGTTGAGTAAAAGGATATCAGAATGGAAAAGATTCATACTGATAAGCAAAAGGCTGATATTCTCACAAAACCTCTAGCTGAAACAAGGTTCAAGGAACTTTCAATGGAACTTGGTTTATTAGATCTTGGAGATAATGTTTAAAGTATAAGGAATTACTTTAATCATGCCAGATATACTAGTATTAATCCAAGGGGGAACTTAGAGTGAAATTATAGGACAATCCAGATGAAGGATAAGTTAGATGAGACAAACTCAAGGTTCATTAATTTATTCTTCACATACTGGTATTATTTTCAAGAATTTTCATGCAGGAAACTTGGACAAAGTACATGGCATTCTTGAGTAAAATCAAGGAAAGATACTCGACAAGTACGAGGAAAACTACGAAGGACAACGTAGAGGATGACAAAACACATAGAAGTTGTCAAGGGTTATTCAGTCAAGTTGTCACTTGACTGTAGATAAATTTTCTTTTTCATATAAGTTAAACTTTGTTCATCATTATAGTACGCATTTAATGCTCATAATCGACAAACAAGAGATTTTTGCTAAAAGACGATCAATTGCACGATTTTCTGAAAAAGTAACTTACTGTGCACTGGACACGACATTTGCGTCCTTTGGCATAACAAAATTGATCTAAACCATTGATCTCGATCAAATTAATCTCAGCCTTACACCTAACATTTTTTCAAAACGTACAGCTGAGGAGGTATAAAAGCAAGACTTAGAATTTTTCACCATTTACGTTTTCAAAATTTCTGAAAAAGCCCTAAGCTAAAATTTCTCAAGAATCCTCAAGCTCATCTTCAAGTTTTTGCTCAAAGCTCTACTACCTTAACAAAAATGTCTTTGGAAATGGGTTAGTATTTCTCATATTCATCTTTTGAAAACATGCATATACATCAAGATTGAAAGAACAAACAACATGCTCTGTTTTTATTTCAAATAATTTCTGTTTGAAATTTAAATATGCTATATTTGCGGATTCTTCATTTATTGAATGATATGCTGTTAAATACATGTTGATATGCTTAAAATCTTAGAATCATACAGATATTGCATCTAAATATCATGTTTACGAGCTTAAAATATATTGTTGGATATGGTGTTATGAACATACTCTGTAAATCTATCCACAATAAATTTTAGACATAATTGCAAGATACTGTCTAAATATAGTCTAATCATATGGTTCAGTAATTATATGGAGTGATTTTGATATGTATCCATACTAATATTATGTATTGGCTATATTTTTAGTTGACTTCAATCACCCTGATTTGGACATCAACTGGGACTACTTAAGCGAGTCAACCATGCTCCATTTTGAACAAACTATGTGTTTTGATAATCTGTCAAACAAACACACAAGAAGGATAGTCACTTGGCTGGAGCAAGCTGGTCTGAGAAAATGGCTCGAGGCCATCCCCAAAACATGCCTGGAACTCTCAACCACTCAGTTCTTAGGCACTTTCACTTAGAAAAGTCAGGATCTGGTTACATAATGACTCATGAGCCAGATACAACCAAGAGGACAACTCAAACGTTTGAGTTTACTAAAGAAGACTTTGATGATTTCTTTGGATTGAATGCTACTAGAGAGGATCTTGAAGAGTATATGAGGCACAATGAACAAGAAGTTGCCAACCAATGGATGGACAAGCCAGTACCTCTCAAGTCTGGTCTACACAAGAGAGTTCTAAAAGAGGACTATCAACTTTTGCTAGATGTGGTTGCAAAGACTGTTATGTGCACCACAGGGAGCTATGAACAGATTAGCAGATCTAAGGTAAGGTTGATGAAAGCAGTCATTGATGGAGGAAAGAAGCCAATGAACTGGAAGAGTTAATTTCTGAAGAAACTTGCAATAGAGAAAGCAAAGTTCAAAATTGTGGATGTAAGGAAGGTGTCTATTGAGAAGAAACTTGCCTTCTGTACAAAGGTTGTTGCATTTTTATACAAGAAAGGACCTGATGACATTGTTGAAGATGGAGTAAAATTCAATACCACCAAGATTTTGTTCAGACAACTATCTGTGAGAACCTAGAAAAGATTGGGCTTGGAGATCAAGTCACCAAAACCCTCAACAAGAAAGCAAGCAAAATCTGCCAAAAAAAAGAGTGAAGAAGCAAAACAGATGGTGATCAACAAGGAAGGAAAGGGAAAGGAGGTTGAGCAAGCCTCAAAATCCAAGAAAAAGAGGGCCATATCAAGCCCGAGTTCAAGTGGAGAAGAAACTGCAGAGGAGTATGATGACACTTCTGATGAAGAAGTGGATGAACAAGCTGAACTAGAAGGTTCAGAGGATGATGATGAAGAAAGAGTATCACCTGGAAACCTGAATTTGAATGATCCTGAACCACCAATTCATGGCTCAAAAGCTATTGAAACTACCCCTCCCTTAAATGACCCAACCATTCTTAAAATTTCTTACAAGTCTGATACCCCCATTCCCATTCTTTTTGGAGAAACCCAATCCTCACCCAAGTCAGATAAAATCCCTGAGTACACCTATGAAATGTCACTAAGAGATGAATCAAAATTTTCCTAGACCAACTTTACCCCCAACTTGCCAAATATCCTGATTTAAGATCCACCTTCTATGATCTTAGATTGATTTTTGACATAAGGAAGAAGTCTATGTATGATATTGGGAAAGTTATTGAGTCCAAGGGACTGGACTGGTGGGAAAATGAGGAGTCAAGGCTGACAGAGTTTGTTGAGGTGGAATCCACATTTGAGCTGACAGATGAAAGACTATTTGCCAACTTGGTGAATATTAAGATTTATAAAGAAGCTATCTAATCCATTATTGCTGGGATTGATCTGAATCTTGAGGACAAGATGGAGGATGATGATGAAATGTCCAAACAAGCTGAGGACAAAACAGAGGAAATGTCTAAAAGTACTAAGGACAAGTCAGAGGAGATGTCCAAGATTGTTGAGGACAAAGAAGAGGAAAAGAATGATGCCATGGATGAAGATACCAATAAAGGAGAAATTGCAGGTGAAAAGACTGCTGAGAAAGATTTCTTTGATGGAGTTGAGACTGCCATTGAAGAGATAAAGAATGGAGAGTCTAGTGAAGGAGAAAAGATTGATGAAATTGACCAGAGTCAATTAATTGAAAAAGTTGAAGAAGAAGCACAAGCAGCTGTTGAAACTAATGCATCAATGGAGATTGTCATGGTAGATGACACTCAAACTAAGAAGACTGCTGAAGAACCCATCATTCATGATGCTGAGTTGATTGAGTCAACTCCTGTTGAAGTCACTGAAGCTGAGGCCAAGAAAGATGAAGTGGAGGCCAACACTGCTATGGAAGGAGTTGTGAAACCTGAGGAACCAGCTGCTATGGACAAGCCCTTGGAAAATGAGGCAATAGCTACAGCACCATCAACTTCGATGGAGTTCCCAATTCACCTAGATTCTCTTCCACTGACTGAAGTGTGCATCATTGATGAGGAGGATAAAAGACTGAAAGCTGTGCATGAGGAGTTCAATTCACAAATTGAACAAATTGATGAAGTTGAAAGGAAAAGATTGGAGAATGTTGTTGGTCTCTGTCTAAACATGGGAAAGTATGTAAGAGACAGCCTGGATGAGACAATCATACCCACAAATGAAGCCCAGCACAAGTCATTGCTTAATCTGAACACTAAAGCCAAGAGAATGACAAGAAAGATGGAAGACTTGGAGGAGACTGTTGATAATAATTCTTTGGAATTATGTATCAAAGTGGAAAGTTTGGAAGAAAAGGTGAACTCCACAACCATCAAGCTGGAGGCTGTTGAAAAGGGTTTTGAATCCTTTGATAAAAAGATTGATAGTGTTGGAAAAGAAGTGAAGGACTCCACCCTCAAGATTGGTGAGTCATCAAAGATCATTGCAGATGCTGTTACCACATACTTCCACACTGAAAAAGAATTGATTAAGAAGGAAAGAGAGGAGATTCTGAAAATTAAGGATGAAGTTGCCAAGGAGAAGGAGGAAATTTCTCAGATGCTGTCAAAGGACATTGATAAACTGACTCAATCTATGGGGAGTCAAAGAGATCAACTGATTAGAGAAACCATCAAGAGTTCACTTGATGTTGCTTCTGACCTATTCAAAGACAACTTGGAGGGTATAATAAAGGTGATGAGACACCAAGTTGATCAAGATGTGAAGAAGCAAGTGGAAGAGTCTGTAAGTTCCACTATCCCTGCCTTTTTGCTAAGTCATGTTGACCCCATTTCTGCTCAGATGAAGAGAATGGACACCTATCAACAAGAACTTTCACTTACTGTGGCTAAGATTGATGCCAACCCTGCTGACCCCATTGACCTTGAGGCATATGATGATGCCAAAAAGGGGGAAGATAAGAAGAAGGGGGAAGAGAAGAGTAAGGGGGAAGGAAGCAAAGACACTGTCAAGGGGAAAGCCAAAGCACTGGAAATTACTGATGTTACAGAGGAGGAGGATTGCCCCAAGACCAGAAGTGGAAAGTTAAGAAAACCCACTCTGAAAAGGAAGAAGTTTGCTGATATTTCTGATTATGAGAAAAGCAAGAAGTACAAGTCCAGTGAAACTGATGATGATGAGGAGATGGAAGAAATGGAAACTTCGACCTTGATAAGAAGGGAAGATAAACTGCCTGTTAGGAGAGCTATTCTTGAAGTTGCTGCTGAGCCTGAAAAAGTCAAAACTCCTGGTTTTGAAGAAGTTGCAAACATATTTGTTGAAGGAGTTGGTCAAGATGCAGAGACCAGAAAAGAGTTAGAAGACTTGTCATTGAAGAAAGAACAAAAATGTTCAAAGATGCTGAAGAGTGCAGGTTGAAGAGGCACAAAGATTTTAATCCAGGAAGTTCTAAATCCTACAAGAGTTCTTATGCTCTGATGATGGAGAACAGAGCTAAGAGGAAATTTGAAACCTTGAAAAGACTCCCTCATACTGACAGCTGGGTTCCTGCTGAACTCAATGGTGCTTGGGAAGAAGCAAATCGAGTATGGGATCATCTCTTCTATGTTGTTGAGAGATGGGGAGACTTTGAAGACATTGATGGTCTATATGAAGGTTTTATGATGGAGAATTATCCAGAACTGTACACAAAGATTTTAGGAGCTGCTCAGAAGGAGAAAGTGGTTGTAAAGGCTCCTGAACAGATTTTCTGGACTCCACCAATGAAAACGGATGGAAATGGAATTGATAGGAAAGCTATTACTGATGAGTTTGTGCAACTTGTCAAGGATGAAGACTTGATTGGGAAGAATGAGGAAGTCATGGCCTTGAAGAACAGGCACTTTGCATCATATGGGTTGACTCCACTGTTCAAGGAACTCCCAACCTTTCTGAAGAAGAAGTCAGATGCAGCCAAGTGATGAAGCTGCTGAAGGTCAAGTCAAGATTCAAACTATCATGAACTTATTATCTATATTTATTTTTAATTTCCAGACAATTGTTGCTCCTTAAGTGTTAGAACTTATAACTTTCTGCTCTTACCTAGTGCTATCTTATTGGATGATTATCTATTTCATGCACTGGACAACAATTTTTGAGTCTTTATACTTGTGTTATTTTTGTCTAAAAATAGGCTCTAACAAATTTTTAAATGATTCTTGCTTAGATCAAGTTTTATAGAACTCAGAGAACTTAGCCATATTAGGTTAAATAATCTGAACTCATTCTGTTAAATTCTCTAAGTATAGAAAATACATGCTAGTTGTCCTGTTTTTGTCAAATCTACCGAAAAAGAAATCCCTGTGGATCTTTTAAAATAAGTAGGTTTTGGCATCATCAAAAAGGGGGAAAATGTTGGGATATGGTTTATATTAATAAAAGAACATTTGATTTTGATTAGATACCAAAACCTTAAGTAAAACCCCAAGTATGATGATTTGCCAAGTCTAGATTTTCAGGTTAGAAAAGCTCATATATGTTAGGGAGCTTTAATTTTTCTTAGATAGATTATTCTTTGAATCTATGACAAATGACCTGAAAAGCACAAACACACATGAAGACAAGTAGCATTGAAGACAAGAAGCTGAAGTGTTATGAAAAAGTGGTAAGGACTCATGAAGACAAGTATGCTGAATAACAAAAGTCAAGTATGATGAATTTAGATACTCATATACTTTGGACTTGGCACACTTATGGTCAAAGACGATGAATGACGAGGCATTTTACCCAGTACGAGGCCGTTAGCGGAAAGGACAGAATTATTCCAAATCAACCAATAAATTGATGCCACATGTCTCTGCGCATAACAAATTCTGAGAATTGAATGCAAAATGCAGAATGGACGTGAATGCATGTACTATTTGCATGCAGGCCCCTGAACAATTTGAAAGTTCAAATTTATGGATAAGCTTGCTATCTCCACCAACGGATAGCTTTGCCTCATCTATAAATAGGCCATATCTTGAATCTTTTCGAGATTATGGGACACACAAGCCATACACATTCTAGCAATATTTTTAGCATTCAAAAGTATTCAAAACACTCGAGAGATATAAACTTTTAAGCATATTCATTTGTGAGTGTTATCTTTAGTCCCCACTAGGCAAGCTTACTGTTTTATTATCCAGAGCCTAGAAAGTGATATCCTAGCCTTTACATTTGTTCTTAAACTGTAAAGGATATCACACTTAGTTGGTACAAGAACAAAACCCTACTTTCACCTTGAGAGATAGTTTGAGAGTATTGTTGAGTTCGTAGAAGTGTTGAGAGTATTGCAACGAGAGAAGGTTGTAAGAAATCAAGAGAAGAGAAGAAGTAGAGTGCACCTTGGCACTGTAAAAACAAGTTAATTCCAAGAGATTAAGGAATTATCCTATTAAATTAGGAGAGTGGACGTAGGAGCAGTTTAGCCTCCGAACCACTATACGTCTTGTGTTCTTACTTACTGCATTTAGTTTCTTGCTTAAGCTATTTGTGTTGTTATAACCGTTTACTGCTATTTGGTAACATAGTACTTAAGTGCATATTAATTGAGGAGTATAATAGGGCCTATCATTTATTCCGCACACAAGTTGCCTACTGTTAAGTTCTGTTAGAATATTCTATTTGGTATTTTCATAGGACTTGACATACTGTGTAACTTATTTGACTCTGATTATTTGTGTTGTCTTAATGGCAAAAGATTTTTAAAAACACACACACGTGTATTCCCCCCCATACACGTGTCACACTCCTTTTGGGACCAACATAATCAATGAATTTCCAATAATACCCCTCATTTATTTTACCATACACATCACTTTATTCCATTTTCTTAATCTCCGTACCTGTCAAAGTGTGCATAAAATCCTGGGACGGAGGGAGTATATAAAATTATTTATTAAATTAACGGTGCGGTCGGTGCGGTTAATCACCTAAAATTTAAATTGCACCGTTATAGCGGTGCGGTTTCATATAATTATTTTAACCGCGGTTTAAAGCGGTTTTTTAAACTAACGGTGCAGTGCAGTTCGGTTGATTTTGACGGTTTTTAAAATTTTATGATCACCCCTAGCTAGAGGAGGAGCCGATTGGCTGCACCCGAATAGCTGTCTGCTCGTGCAAAGGACGCTGCAATGACGAGGTCGAAGTTGTCTGAAGGCGAGGGTGGCTCCCAGTCTGGAGAGCGGTAGTCCATCCGTGCGAGCCCGCGCAATGAGGGTCTCAACGGCGGTAGAGCGGTTGGCCACCGAGTGCGAGGGACAAGAACGGGTCGTGGACGACGAGAGCGACTGTACCAAGGGCGCCATAGACGAAGGTTGGGCCTGGACCAAAGACGAAGCCTCTTTATGGCTAAGGAGGGCACCAACCCACCCTAATTTTTGAGATTTTTCTATTATATATTGTATTCGTTCCGTGATTATTTGCACACTTTTTCTTATTGTGACGTTTCTATATTACTTCTCTCAATATAAAAATGTCCCACAAAATTAATATATTCCCAACATTATTTTATTTTTAAAATTGTCATTCCTTTTTTTACCTACATTTTACTTCAAACATCACCAAATCCACTTTACACCTCACTAAATCACCTAAAATACCCCACAATTATCTTACATTACCAACCACTAAATCCCATTTTCTTAAAAATTGCAACTCATATACAACTCGAATAAGTGATCTTTACATAAATAAAAGAGGAGAAATTTTCATTTTATATCCTATAACTTAGGTCTAATCCAGTTTATATCCTTTAAGTTTTCATTTTTTCAATTTACATCCTAGGGTGTCCAATTTACGTCCTTTTCGGTCCAATTTACATCCTTTTCGCCGGAAAATTGGAATTCCGGTGAAATAGTCCAATTTACATCCTTTATGTTTGAAAATTAAAAATTAATAATTAAAAAATATAAAAATATAATTAAAAATAAAAAATCTCATTAAAATTTTAAATTCTGTAAAATAAAAATAAAAAATTCTAAAAAAATGGGTAAATTAAAAATAAATTTATTTTTCAAAATCTCATAAAAATATAAAATCTATAAATTAAAATTTAAAAAAAATTTTAAAATAAAAAAAATTTACACAATTCTAAAAATCTCATTAAAATGAATTTGGGACGGTTCTACGATCGATCAAGGCGTGGAACTTCCACTCAACCTCGGCGGTGATTTGGAAAACCTTGTGGGACCAAAAAATTTTAGGAGTTCGAATTAAGTTTGATTTTTAATGAAATATTAATCATTTTTATTATTCTTATTAGATTTTTAGAATTTTTAATCTACACATTTTTTAAAATAATAATGAGATTTTTAGAGTTTTTTTTTTAGATATTTTAATGAAAATTTGGAATTTCTTAATATATAAATTACACATTTTCGATTTATTAAACTGTAGAATTTTTTATTTTTTTTCAAAATTCCACATTTTATAATTTTTAATGAGATATTTTGAATTTAATTTACACATTTTATTGTTTTTAATTTTAATTTGATTTTTGGGTTTTTAAAGATAATTTTAGAATTTTTAATGGGATTTTTAGAAAAATTTAATTATTAAAATTTAATTTTCAAACTTAAAGGACGTAAATTGGACTATTTGGCCGGAATACCACTTTATTCCTATCATTCCGGTGAGTTTTAAAAAATTTCGGCCAAAAGAACATAAATTAGACAAAAAATGATGTAAATCGAAAAAGTGAAAACTTAAAGGATATATATTGGATTAGGCCTAAAGTGAAAACTTAAAGGATATATATTGGATTAGGCGTAAAGTGAAAACTTAAAGGATATATATTGGATTAGGCCTAAGTTACAGGACGTAAAATGAAATGTTCTCATAAAAGAGAGTTTTTACCATCAATCCATATTAGTTTTTGTTAAATTATTTGTAAAATATACATATTTAACTATTTACATAATTTAAAATTTCAACTAAATAACCTCCAAAAGTTTTCAGAATTTATCAACTATCCAAAAAGTTAGTGTTGGGATATGAATCCTAAGACAAGTACTAAATGATGAAAAGATAAGATTAGTTTTGATAAGCCAAAAAGTAGACTTGAATATTTTCTAAGTGTTGACTGATCTAGTCTAGTTATGAAGTCGTCTTGAACAGATCAGTAGAGTTCACAAGACAAGTACTAGTTCACAAGACAAGTATTGTTTGAAAAGAAAAGTATATCTGTTTAAAAGACAAGTACATGTTATAAGTACTTTGTATAATTGTTAGGTTATATACTGAGCTATTTGATATGTATAGAAGCTTATGTTTTGTTCTTGTTTATTGTATAGTTCTTAAGGTGACTAAGCTGATTTATAAAGCTTAATGTAATGTAATAGTCTTGTTAGGATTAGATGATATGACTAGATTAGTTCTATGATGAAGTCTATAGTAGAAGACCTGCGAAAGACAAGTCAAGTTGGAGACAAGACAGGTGCGCAACAAGACAAGAAGAAAGAAGTTAGTTGCAGAAACGCGTATTGAAGAAAAAAATTGAAGGAGTAGTTAAGGAATAACTAATTAACTGAAGAAACGCGTGAAAGGATAAGAAGAAGAAGTTAGAAGTTAGTTTTCAAGAAAAGTTAGTTACATAACAGAAAGTTCTTGAAGTTGAAGCTTATAAATACCCCATGGTATTTTACATTTGAAGACTACTGTTACAAAGAGAATTGAAGCATTCATAAGAGATATTTAAAGCAAACACACTCTCAAAGTTGAAGTTCAGAAAGTTCAAGCCAGAAGACAAGTGAAGAATTTGAAGAAGGCTGCTACTGGACTTAGAGAAGTTTACTTTTTACGTTTTTGTTTCAAGTCGCTAGTTACTTGTATTTAACTAGTTTTAGATCGAAGAAACACTTGGAAGTGTTATCGATAAGATCGAAGTCTTATTTCTTGGGACTTAAAATCACAAGACTACTCGATTGGAAGAGTAATAGGAATTTCACGACTGGAGTTGTGAGAGTGGATGTAGACAAGTTGTCGAACCACTATAAAATCATTGTGTGTTGATTTACTTTACTATATGTTTAATTGCTTAATTGTTTAATTGCTTATCTAAACAAGATAAGTAGAGTGTTCATACAGAAGTTCGAATTTCGAATATAAGTTGAGTATAAACTTGATTGGGCTCATTGTTACTGTGATTAATTCCGCATTACGTATTCTGATATATTGAAAGATTTTTAAAAGTCTATTCACCCCTCCCCTCTAGACTTTTACTAGCTTACTCAATATTATTAACTCAACTTGGGACCAACAGTTAGTCGAGATAAACAAGGTGCAATTGTATGCTCTGATTAAGAGATTGATTCACCTTGTTTTGACACCTCTTGTTACCACTGCCACGACCAAACAAACATTTTCAATAATGAAGCATGTCAAAAGTGTTATTTGAAATGGAAACTATTAATTTATCATATTATATGGTTGTTAATATTGATAGAAAATTGTTTAAAGACATTGATTCTGATTACGGAAAAAATTGTATATATGCTGCACCTTATATAAAAAATAATTACTTATATATTTTGGCTTGCATTCACTTCAGCCCATCTTGGCCTAAAAAAAATTCTTGGCTCCGCCTTTGGCCTGGACCGACGACACCCCAAGACCGGCGACCGAACGCGATGGCTGCGACATGAGAGGGACGACGCCGTCGCGCATAAGAGCGACCACCATCAGCGGTTTCCTGGCCAGTGACCTAGCAGAAGGCGGCGAACACCTTGAGCGGCCGAGAGAGGGAGAAAGAGGGCGGGCGCAGGCGGCGATCGGAGCTGAGGAGGGAAGCGGCCGGGGCTGAGGAAGGTAACGTAGAAGAAGATCTGGATGGAGGCGGCTGATGGCCTCCTACTGTGTGAAAACACACACAATGGGAGGTGTGAAACTAGGGTATCGACTCACAAATTTCAAATAAAAAATCAGAACTACATGTGTGATGTGCCAAAATTTGCACAAAATGATTGGATATCCTTCGAGTAGGATATCTGACTACCCAAACACGTACAAGCAATCCAAATATGCCGCTACCTTGATAGAATCTTCCAGAACCTGCAAAGAACACGCCGGAGGGAGGTCCGGCGCGGACACTCCGATGCCTAAGTCAGTATAGGGCTTCTCAATATATCATAAGGATCTCGAGATCCTTGATTTATCAAATCAGGCTCTCAAGGAGTATCAAAGATAGGTTTTGCACGAAATATATTAAGTTTTGTAATAGTAAGAAAGTCTAACCCGAAAACACCTTTGGATTTACCTATTTATAGAGACCCTCTCCTGAGAGGAAGTCAAGGCTTCCTTCTGTTTCGGAGCCACCTCTTGGACCCAGCCTGGGTAGGTTGACAAGGTCTTCCATTCCTCCACTTCCGGAAAGACCGGGGCCACTCTCCCTAGTGGACTCTTTCCACTACAATGAAGGAGAGAAGAATATTTCTTTGGTCAATCTTAGTCCGATTCTTGCGGAGTTCTCCTATATTCTCGGTCTACCAATTCATATCAAGACTAAGTCTTCCTGATGTTTCTCTCCAGGTGGAGCTCCCTCCAGAGGGACTTCCAGGAGAGATTCTTTATCTAGAGAGTATTCCATAATCCAATACTTCCACTTTTATCCTATCCTCCATACACGTGTCGACTTCTTATCGGATGACATTTTTAGGCCGCATCATCTACTCCCCCCTACTCTCGTAAAAGGGGTATATCTTTTGTGAGAGTAGAAAATTCCAGTGAGCCTAGTACAGAGGAATTTCAAAAGTGCTCCCCTTCGGAGATTCCAGTGAGCCTGGAGAGACGTGTATTATTCTTGCTTCGGAGAGGAATTTCAAAAGTGCTCCCCTTCGGAGATTTTTCTGCCTTGGCCACCTATAATTTGGCAATGGCCTGTCTTGGCTTCATAAGCTTCAAAGAGTTTTCTCAAGAACTTTAGGGAATCTCTCCCCCTTTCAAGGAATCACCTCTGGTTTCAGGTGGCTCGAGGAGGTTTTCCTTGACTTTTAGCGAAATTTTTGTTTTCTAAGTACCCATATTGGGTCTTAGTTATGGGGAGATGCTCCCCAGTTCTCCTTGGCCTCTGAGTCTCTACTTGTCTCTCACTTTCGTTTAAAAGATTTTGATTCATAAAACCTTTCTTTTCATTGATTAATCCTTTTGGGTTTCCATCAGGGTGAGGACTCTCTTGAGCTCCTCTGCCCCTAGGACTCTGAGTGTTTCTCACTCTCATTCTTAAAAGATTTTGATTCATAAAATCTTCTCATTTTATTGACTAACCCTTTTGGGTTTCAAGCATGGTGAGGGCTCTCTGGAGCTCCTCGGCCTCTAGGCCTCTGAGTGTTTCTCACTCTCATTCTTAAAAGATTTTGATTCATAAAATCTTCTCATTTCATTGACTAACCCTTTTGGGTTTCAAGCATGGTGAGGGCTCTCTGGAGCTCCTCGGTCTATAGGCCTCTAAGTGTTTCTCACTCTCATTCTTAAAAGATTTTGATTCATAAAATCTTCTCATTTAATTGACTAACCCTTTTGGGTTCCAAGCATGGTGAGGGCTCTCTGGAGCTCCTCGGCCTCTAGGCCTCTGAGTGTTTCTCACTCTCATTCTTAAAAGATTTTGATTCATAAAATCTTCTCATTTCATTGACTAACCCTTTTGGGTTCCAAGCATGGTGAGGGCTCTCTGGAGCTCCTCGGCCTCTAGGCCTCTGAGTGTCTCTCACTCTCAATTCAAGGTGTTGATCATATCAAGACCCTTCAAGTTCAAGTAATCCTCCGCTTGGATTTAGAGTAGGGTGAGGAACTTTCTAGCTTCCCTCGGCCTCGTGGCCTTTAAGTATTTTTCACTTTTGTATTCTCATATCTCATATATGCTCAGTGATCTAAAGATCCTTCATCATTTCATCACTCCTAATTTTCAAACTTAGTCATCCGGCTACTCAGGGTGGTTAGCCGTCACGCGTTTCAGAATGCTCAAAGTATGTTTATGAATCACATCTTAAATTGTTAGGAAATATGTGCTCATACAAATTTCCAAGAATCTCCAAATGTTTTCATCACATCTTATAAAATCTTCAAATATTCATCAAAGATAAACATACATTTTAACATAATTTAGAAAAAATTAGACTCATCACTAATCAAAAACACGTTCTTAACCATGCCTAAATTCTCAATCATTCTCTCGATTCAATCACGAAATTCTCCTAAGTAATCCCCTTAACATTTCTCAAATCAATCATTTCTGAAGCCTTAGCAAATGCTCATATGCTTCGAGGTTTTATGTTCTAAACAACTACGTCTAGGTAACACATATCATATCACAAAGTAAAATTTAAAGTAAAAAGGTAAAATATACACTTTTCACTTACGTGGCTTCATATCAGCATCTCGGAGGTAGTAGGCCTAGACCCTTCATCACCCCCCTTAAGCATCGAAGTGTAAAGCATTTGCAAGGTCCGTCATCATGCTCGTCTCCGAATATCGCATCTCAACACCCTAGATGATCTTACTCACCTAATATATCGACTCTTGGGTATATCCTTCTTTACAGTAGCCTTGTAGCCCTCATGACTACCTACTCCTCCTTCATGGGTTTCTTTTATCACGTAATCTCCTTCGGGAGACATCTTAGATAGGGATGGGTCAACAATCGTTTGTATAATTGGCCACCCAAGATGTAGTATCTTAACCGCTAAGCTCGAGCTTCTCCAGAAGCTGCAGGGGCTGGTCCTTTATTCAGCTCTTCTCAACTTTTGAATATCAAATTTCAGCACCCTGGGGAGAGTTTGGTCAGCTTCAGCAGCTGGGCTCGGTGGAGCTTCAACTCCTCAAATGTTTTCTGATATTATTCATCCCACTCGAATCTGGATCATTTGCTTAAGATCCTCTTTGAAGTTCTTCTCGTGTTTGGTTCTCAAGCCCCGAACACTCATTTTTATTCCATAATCATCTAGATCATGCCCCGTTTCGGGACCTGGGAAGGCTGGTTCTCAGTTTCTGCTCGAGGCTCTCTCCTCTTGTCCTCGGGTTTCTCGAGTGTTTTAGCATTTAATTCCTTAATAAATATTTGGTGATCTACTTGGATCTCGAGTAGGGTGAGGTAATTCTATTTTCCGTCAACTCATGATTCTAGTAGGAAACTCAATCCACCACATTTGAGCTTATTCGGGTATTCTCTCCCGGTTTGGATAAACTCACTCTTTGACATTCAATCAGTTTACCCAGAAGCCTTTCAGGACCTGGACAAGCTTAATCTGAAATCTGAAGTCACATCTAGAATATCGAGGCATGTTAATCATACAAAATTCAGAGATAAGTATGTTAGCCCCACATTCTGAAGTCACGAATCATTATTAATCCTTCGTCATGGATTCTAGAGCATATAGTAACCACATAAACTCAACATGCTACTCATGCTCTCTAGTATCTCAAGTCAATCTTCAAATTTTAACATCACATCTAGAGCGTCTAGACATAATAATCATGTAAAAGTAGGAGGGTCGTACTTGATTTAGGGAAAACAAAGTATGATACGCATATGAATCTCATAATGACATACTTATAACAATATCGAATCAACGAATATCATAGCTTATTCATGTTACACTCATCATGACATACTCATTATAAAATCAAGTTAGCATAAAAGATCTAACCTTTTTTAGCTTTATCAAATTTTGTACTAACCGGTGGTATCGATATACTCGTTATTTGGGGGTCAGCACCATAGCAGACTAAGTATCATAATCCAGCTACTCGTTTGGTTCTCCATAGTTCTCTGCTCTTTCGGGCTCCTCCAGGACCTCTAGGTTCTCCAGGTTTACTTGTATATCAATCCCGAATTGATCCTGTAAAGATACACCAAAAAAGGGGCCTCCAACACAGGCTCTCAAGTGCTCAGATAAGCTTCATAAGCCTCAATTATATAATCTAAATATGAAATAAGGGAATTTCAGATCTGGATGATCTCCAGCAACCTCCAAGACCTCTGTAGGTTCCAATCTCAGTTGGGTATATTTCTAAAACCTCCCTCGAGGCCCAGATCGGTATCCTCCCGCAGCATTGCGGTTTCCTGTTCCTCCAGAGTTTTGGGGAGCTTCTGGGCTGGACCTCTCTGCTGTAGATTCTCTCTTCCTCTCTCCACTAGCTGGTTTCACCTCCAGCCTCTTGGATTGCCTCACCTCTTCGAAGGTGAGATATTTTTCGGCTCTGAAGATTCTCAAATTCTCTACCCGTTTCAGGTAATCCATCATCCTCTCACCCACTCTAGTTTTCGGACTTATCATTTTGTCTGTTTAGGGCTATTGGCCTTAATCTCAGGGACCTAAATAGTCTCAATCTTCACTTTCCATTTCCGAGCTTATCCCGAAATCCTCTAAGACTTGGATAGACCGAATATATAATCTGAAATCTTCTGAACCTACCCAGAGATCCTCCAGAACCTGGATAGGCTTGGTCTGTAATATGAAATTATATCTAAAATATGGAAACATGTTAATCGTGTGCAATAAAAACAATAATTATGTTAGTCTTTGCTTCCAAAATCATAATCATCATCAACGTCTAATCATTAATTCTACCACATGAAGTAATCACAAGACTCAACATGTGAGTTGCTTACCCATGCTTCTACACTTTCAAGTAATTCTCAATTCTAAGATCGTTTCTAGAGTATCAATCACGTAAGCTTAGGAGAATCATGCTTAATTCAATGGAAAAGTTTGTGTCATATATGTCAATATCATTAAAATATGCTCATAGCAATATCAAATTATTATAAAAGATCTAATACTTTAGGCTCTATCAAACACATGTACTAACCTGTAGTACCGATGCATTTATCATATCTCTGCCTCGTACTCTCGCGTTTAGATTTTGGACCTCGAGCCCTAAATACTCTTCCTCATACCTCCAAGTTTTTATTCTGGACCTCGGGGTCCTGAATACTCAGCTGCTCGTGGAGGGGCACAAATGTTGTCATCCCCTGCAGTGGCTGGAGGTATCTCCTTGCCAGGTCCACTCCCGAGGGCTCGAACACTCTGTTTCCTCTCATGTTCCTTCCGCTTCTGCCCTCGAGGGCCCTGCCTGTCTTCATTGTAAAATCGATTTCTCAAACCTCCCACGAGGACCTGACCGGGAACCTCCAGATAGATTGCTGTCTCTTGTTGAGCTGGAAGGCCGAGGGATCTCTGGGCTGGAACGTCTGGAGGGGCCCTCTTTTCTTCTTTCTCGATCCTATGGCCTAGTCTCCAGTCTCTTGGCTTTTCGAACCTCCTCCAGGGTGAGGTACTTCTCTGCTCTATGTAGTAGCTCATCAAAGTTCTTAACTGGCTTCTTAGCTAAGGAGGAGAAGAAGTCTCCATCCCATAATCTGTTAGTAAGAGCGTTGATCTTCACCTCCAGAGAAGCTGTAGGGACCTCTAGAGCGGCCTGATTGAATCTCCGGAGAAAAGCTCTTAAACTCTCGTTCTCCCCCTGCCTCAGATTGAAGAGGGTCAAAGTGGCCCGCGGCTGCCTCCGGGCACTTGCAAATTAATGGAGAAATAACTCACTGAATTCCTCCCAGGATCGGATTGTATTGGGTTCCAATTGAGTGAACCATTGCTGCGCTGCTTTTGCCAGGGTGGTCAGGAACACCCTGCACTTGATTCCTTCTCCGTAGCGGTGTAATAATACCGTATTCTCAAACCTTACTAAGTGTTCATACGGGTCCGCCGTGCCGTCGTATTCAAAATTGAGGGGCTTGAAATTGAATGGCAGTTCATCCTGTAGTATGCTAGGAGAGAACTGACATCCGGAGTCATACGCGGATCTACTTGCTCGATTGTTCATCTGTCTCCTCATATCCTTCATCTCCTTCTGCAGAGCTTGTAGCTGGTCGCTAACTGGCCCTCCGTAGGTATCATCGGTGCTTTCTTCTGCTTCAGGGATTTCTGTCCCTCGGGGTGCCAAATCTGCATTCCTTCTTGTATTCCGAGGAGGAAAGCTTCTTTCCGCTCGGGAGGGCACCTTATCACCTCCTTCTACCCGCATCCCTACTTCCTTGGATAGCACTTGAGAGGCTCCTGGTGCCTCTTCCTGGGGTCTCGGGGTAGGTACCTCCAGATTCCATGGTGTAGCTCTGGGGGCTCGATCTCCTTGAGCCGCGAAAGCTCTCTCTACAGCCTGCTTAATGAGGGCGTTCAATTGATCGCGAGAAACCAGGCATGGTTCCGAGTTTGGAATATACTCCCGTTGGGGATCCGTAGTCCGGGACTCTGGGGCTTCAATGTTCCCTGCTGTCCCCTCTTCGATCGGGAGGGGACGGTTTTCCTCACCCAAGCCTGTGTTAGGCGTCACTAGCGGATTTAATCCCGAAAGGGTATGAACTGGATCTTTCCCCCGGCCTCCCTTTGGTGTGGGGTCATTCGGCAAAGGAGGATTTTCCCCTGTAAGGGATTTCTTTCCCGAATTAGACGTGTTGTTTCCGCCACCCATTACTCGAACAGGTAGAAATTCGTGAGAAAATCTTTCAACTCTTTCCCACAGACTGCGCCAGTTGATGTGCCAAAATTTGCACAAAATGATTGGATATCCTTCGAGTAGGATATCTGACTTCCCAAACACGTACAAGCAATCCAAATATGCCGCTACCTTGATAGAATCTTCCAGAACCTGCAAAGAACACGCCGGAGGGAGGTCCGGCGCGGACACTCCGATGCCTAAGTCAGTATAGGACTTCTCAGTATATCATAAGGATCTCGAGATCCTTGATTTATCAAATCAGGCTCTCAAGGAGTATCAAAGATAGGTTTTGCACGAAATATATTAAGTTTTGTAATAGTAAGAAATTCTAACCCGTAAACACCTTTGGATTTACATATTTATAGAGACCCTCTCCTGAGAGGAAGTCAAGGCTTCCTTCTATTTCGGAGCCACCTCTTGGACCCAGCCTGGGTAGGTTGACAAGGTCTTCCATTCCTCCACTTCCGGAAAGACCGGGGCCACTCTCCCTAGTGGACTCTTTCCACTACAAGGAAGGAGAGAAGAATCTTTCTTTGGTCAATCTTAGTCCGATTCTTGCGGAGTTCTCCTATATTCTCGGTCTACCAATTCATATCAAGACTAAGTCTTCCTGATATTTCTCTCCAGGTGGAGCTCCCTCCAGAGGGACTTCCAGGAGAGATTCTTTATCCAGAGAGTATTCCATAATCCAATACTTCCACTTTTATCCTATCCTCCATACACGTGTCGACTTCTTATCGGATGACATTTTTAGTTCACAAGACAAGTATTGTTTGAAAAGAAATGTATATCTGTTTGAAAGACAAGTACATGTTATAAGTACTTTGTATAATTGTTAGGTTTTATACTGAGCTATTTGATATGTATAGAAGCTCATGTTTTGTTCTTGTTTATTGTATAGTTCTTAAGGTGACTAAGCTGATTTATAAAGCTTAATGTAATGTAATAGTCTTGTTAGGATTAGATGATAGAACTAGATTAGTTCTATGATGAAGTCTATAGTAGAAGACCTGCGCAAGACAAGTCAAGTTGGAGACAAGACAGGTGCGCAACAAGACAAGACAAGAAGAAAGAAGTTAGTTGCAGAAACGCGTATTGAAGATAAAGATTGAAGGGGTTAGTTAAGGAATAACTAATTAACTGAAGAAACGCGTGAAAGGATAAGAAGAAGAAGTTAGAAGTTAGTTTTCAAGAAAAGTTAGTTACATAATAGAAAGTTCTTGAAGTTGAAGCTTATAAATACCCCATGGTATTTTACATTTGAAGACTACTGTTACAAAGAGAATTGAAGCATTCATAAGAGATATTCAAAGCAAACACACTCTCAGAGTTGAAGTTCAGAAAGTTCAAGCCAGAAGACAAGTGAAGAATTTGAAGAAGGCTGCTACTGGACTTAGAGAAGTTTACTTTTTACGTTTTTGTTTCAAGTCGCTAGTTACTTGTATTTAGCTAGTTTTAGATCGAAGAAACACTTGGAAGTGTTATCGATAAGATCAAAGTCTTATTTCTTGGGACTTAAAATCACAAGACTACTCGATTGGAAGAGTAATAGGAATTTCACGACTGGAGTTGTGAGAGTGGATGTAGACAAGTTGTTGAACCACTATAAAATCATTGTGTGTTGATTTACTTTACTATATGTTTTTGCTTAATTGTTTAATTGCTTATCTAAACAAGATAAGTAGAGTGTTCATACAGAAGTTCGAATTTCGAATATAAGTTGAGTAGAAACTTGATTAGGCTCATTGTTACTGTGATTAATTCCGCATTACGTATTCTGATATATTGAAAGATTTTTAAAAGTCTATTCACCCCTCCCCTCTAGACTTTTACTAGCTTACTCAATATTATTAACTCAACTTGGGACCAACAGTTAGTCGAGATAAACAAGGTGCAATTGTATGCTCTGATTAAGAGATTGGTTCACCTTGTTTTGACACCTCTTGTTACCACTGCCACGACCGAACAAACATTTTCAATAATGAAGCATGTCAAAAGTGTTATTTGAAATGGAAACTATTAATTTATCATATTATATGGTTGTTAATATTGATAGGAAATTGTTTAAAGACATTGATTCTGATTACGGAAAAAATTGTATATATGCTGCACCTTATATAAAAAATAATTACTTATATATTTTGGCTTGCATTCACTTCAGCCCATCTTGGCCTAAAAAAAATTCTTGGCTCCGCCTTTGGCCTGGACCGACGACACCCCAAGACCGGCGACCGAACGCGATGGCTGCGACATGAGAGGGACGACGCCGTCGCGCATAAGAGCGACCACCATCCAGGGGCAGACCCAGGATTCGCGGTGAGGGGGGCCAAATAAAATATTGTTCAACATTATTATATGTTCGATAATAAAATTAAAATATTTTATGTTTATATCATTATTCACTTTTTAATATATTAAAATAAATAAGTCTCAAAGTCTATAATTTATAATCATCTGAACTGAAAATGAAAAAAATTAATGAATGGCAGATAACTGGTGAAAAATAAATTATAATCTCTAGTTCTAATCCTTAAAATATAAGAAATTAATTGAAATGAACCGCTTTTACACTATATGGTGTAATTGAGTTATAATAGAGTCACAATTTTAACTTAATTTTAATGAGACTGGTCAATTTATTGAGAATATATCATAATTTGTGAATTAAAAAAAAATATACATATATAGATTAATTTGTATAACAAAAATATAAAAATTGAAATATATGTTAATAATAATATTTGGATGTACGGTTCGAGAATTTAATCAATTGCCTCATTAATTATTAAAAAATAAGCTAAAAGATAATTTTAATAACAAATAATTTTATTAATTTAATAATTAATATATATAAAATAGGAAAAAAGAAAAACTTGAGGGGGGCCATGGCCACCCCAGTATATGAATGGATCCGCCCCTGCCACCATCAGCGGTTTCCTGGCCAGTGACCTAGCAGAAGGCGGCGACCACCTTGAGCGGCCGAGAGAGGGAGAAAGAGGGCGGGCGCAGGCGGCGATCAGAGCTGAGGAGGGAAGCGGCCGGGGCTGAGGAAGGTAACGTAGAAGACGATCTGGATGGAGGCGGCTGATGGCCTCCTGCTGTGTGAAAACACACACAATGGGAGGTGTGAAACTAGGGTATCGACTCACAAATTTCAAATAAAAAATCAGAACTACATGTGAATGGTGGATTAGGTTAATTATGATGTGTTGTTTTTAAAATTAGTAGAGATAATATATTCTTTATATGATTAATGATTTAAGATAAAATAAAGACAATAATTGTGGTTGATTTTTTATAAATTATTAAATTTATTTTAAAAGTGCTATATGCAATATAAAACGATTGAGAATTGCAATGCAAATTGATGGATACTACGAGTCTACAACGCCCAAGTGCAATATGTAGCATATCATCAAATTTAAGCTATTACATTTTAGATCTCATAACTTTGATAAATTGACTATTCATAGTCATGTGACATTCGAAATATTCTAAGAAGACCCTTTACTCTACGGAAAATTAAGAATTGAAGTGCACATAATTTTACTTTCTCCATTTCACTTTATATGTAGCTTTTAAAATTTTACACAAATTAAAAAAAAATTATCTCTCAACAAAAATGTGGAATTTCTAAGTTGGCCCTTCAAGGTATGAAGGTGGTGGTGAATTAATTGAGGCCATTAATTGGTTACATAATATATTAATTTAATGAAGAAAAAAAAATCAATTTTATCAATATTATTTCCGCATTTGTCCTTTTCCTACACTACTACTTAAGATAATATATTAATTTAATGAAGAAGAAAAATTCAATTTTATCAACATTATTTCCACATTTGTCCTTTTCCCACACTACTACTTAAGATAATATATTAATTTAATGAAGAAGAAAAATTCAATTTTATGAACATTATTTCCACATTTGTCCTTTTCCTACACTGCTTAAGGCTGATATGACATAATGTTTTTTTAATTTCTTTGAAACCAAACAAGCGTTTTTTTTAATGTTTTACTCTTTCCTTTTTCAATAAATAATGTACTAGCTTTTTTATATAATTCTTTACACTATTTATTTCAATTATGCATTTTATAAAATTTCATAATTTCTAATTTACTTTTAATATAATTAAAAATCTAATTTATTATTTAAAAATATACTTGTTAATACATACTCTTTCTAGCCTCCCTCTTTTTTTTTATATATATATATATATATATATATAAATATATATTTAATTTTTTTAAAAATAATGATAAAATTAATAATAGATTAATTTAATAATTCATTTTATAGTAAATTTTTTTTTTTGTAAAAGATGTCTTAAAATAAATTTCTTATTTCTTATTTTACTTTTGATATTTATATATTAAAGGTGTTTGTTTTATGTATTTTAATAGTAAAACTAATTTCATATTTAATTACATTTTTCACATTTGACTATAATTGCTATAGTTTTAAATCACATAAAATAAAATAATTAAATAACGTCTTCAATATTGTTCAATAGTTTGAGTGATTTTTTTTTCAATTGTCAATATAGATGACACAATTCAACAATAATATATCATTTTTTTTAATTGTAATTCAATATCATTATTTATAATATATATATATATATATATATTTAATTAATTAGTCTAATAGATTAAATATATGTTAATGTATTTGGAAATCTCATAATTAATCTTAATATCATATATTTGTAAAACATTTTAGGTGTCATTTGTCAATGATTATTCTATTTAAATCTCTGTCAATTCATTCTATTTTAAAATATCTTTTTTCTTATTAATTTTACTTTTATTATTATTTTTATTAATTTTAATCATTAATTTTAACCATACATTTTTTTTTAATTTCATCTTCACTTTTGAATATTAATTTTAAATATTAAAATTTAAATTTAAATGAAATAAAATATCTTCACTTTTGAATATTAATTTTAAATATTTAAATTTAAAAAATTTAAATGAAACAGAATATCTGCATATACGAAAACATGTCACACTTTTTTTTTAAAAAAAAATTAATTTCATTTTATTCAATTCAATTTTTTAATGTAGTTATAATTTTTTCACACTTTTCTCTCTTTTTTTTTTTTTTTTTTTTGTACGATTGTTGATTTTTAATTTTCTTATTTATTGTTCTAGAATGTATTTATCTAGATTTTCATTATAATCTATTATGTATTTTTGTATTTTTTTCGATAGATTTGTAGTTTAGTACGAATTTTTAAGATCTCGAGGTTTGAAGATTTATATTAGAAATTGAAGAGATTATTTATATGTTTATAATGTTTTCCAATCGTGTTAATATAATATTTTTTCCTTTTCTTTCGCTGCTATTTTTTTTTTCCTTTTTTCTTTTCTCTCGCCTGTTGTTTAGTATATTTTTTCTTTTTCTTTTCTAATTATCTTTCATTTTATTCAATTCAATTTTTACTTGTATATATCTTTTGCACACATATTTTAATATATGAATTATTTATTAATATTATGAAATATACAAATGAAGGTAATAAAGATTTTTTAATTTTTTCAGTAGTAAAAATGTTTTTTATAAAGTAATGACATTTTGGGAGTGTATTGGTTGTGGATTCTGTAAGATTTTTTTGGACTTTCAAAGTTTGGGGGTAGTCTTTTAAAATTTTGAGGTATTCAATACAGATTTTAAAAAGGTTTTGAAAATCTTTAAATATTCAATAGTATATGAATTTTAATACTCTATGATTTTGTTGAATTTTCTCTCAAAAATATAAATAAATTGCACTAATCCAAAATCTCTTCTAAAAACAAGAGATTTCAACGAATTCTCTCAGAAAACTTTGAAGACGAAAAATCAGAAGTAGGAATAACAATATTGACCAGACCCGCGGATACCCACCCCACCCGCGAGCTTTGGGTCAGGTCAGATTCGCCCCGTATTATGTATGGGTCGAATTTGGGTCTTATGCCGGACCCGCGGGTATTCGACCCGCTCGAATTAATATATAAACTTTATATACAGTAAAACCTCTCAAAAAGAATACTCTATTAAGGAATAAACTCTCTTTAGGAATAAATATTAATGGTCCCAACTTGGGACCAGTTATAATTTGGAATAAACTCCATATTGTCATAATTCATATTTTTTCAAGTCCCAACATAAAGAAATACACCTCCATTTAGGAATAAATCATAATAATATATATAATTTTACAATAGATTTAAGTTGATTTAAAATACTTGTTCAAGGTTGATTGTGACAATGATTTAATATTTTGTGTTGTAACCTTATCCTTCAACTTGCGTGTGCACATTAGCTCGTCCACATGACCACCTTCTTGTTGAACCCAAAACATTTCCAACTTGTCGAGTAAGCTTAAAGCTTCTTCACATGAAACTTTTTGTACTTCTATGCTATCATCATCTGGATTATTTTCCTCATTTTCTTGCATAATTCCTTCAATAATTTCTTCATCCGTTAAAGCATAAACAATTTGTTGCTCATTTGAATGATTAAGGAAAATATCCATCTCCATCTCGTTGGTGTAGTGAAGATCTTTTACCTGACTTTTCAACTCTTTAAGTAGTTTTTGATTCTCCTCATCCATTTCTTTTGCAACTTGCAACTCGTCAACTTCAACGGTCCGAATTTTGCAGTGCTTAAAGCAATTCTCGATCGTGAAGCAAGTACATATTACGTGAGTAAATTAGTTCAATTAAGTTCAACACATTACATCATGTACATGTATCTACTAATTATACCATTATATAATATACATGCATTTTAAAAAAAAAAAAAAAACCTTATAACTCTATTTAGGAATAACCCCCATTTATGAATATTTTTTTGTGGTCCCAAGTATATGACTATAGAGAGGTTTTACTGTATATATATATTATTGGTAAAATATTTTATATAATATATAATATTAATTTTTTAAAAAAACACTTCATATTAAAAAAAAATTGTTTGCATCAATATTGAAGTTTATGAAAATCTATGTAAATCAATAAAAAAATATATTTCACAATCCTGTCAAGTCTATAAAAATCCATATAAATCAATAAAAAAAAGTTAGTCAAACTCTACATGGACTCTATGGATTTTTATAAATCCGCGTACTTTTTAAAGTTAAAAAAAATCCAATAGTATCTCAATTGAATACACCCTCCTTAATGTAATATTAAGATGTTTTAAAGAAATAATTAAAATATTATTTTACTATTTTAAATATACATCATTAAATAAAAAATATCAAAACTAACCAAATGAGTGATTAACTAGAAGACAAATAAAATATAATTTAAATCACTATTGAACCCTACGAAATTGAAAAAAAAAAAATCATAAAATTAATACATTCACAAACTTTTACTTCTTACCCAAACAACTAAAATAGTGATCTTTTATTTGAACTTGCATAGTTGCATGCACCTCATTAAATTTATTTTTTTTAAAAATAGTCGGTGAGAGTAAAAAAAATAGTACTCACTACTCAGTGATCGGTTTTAATTGACCTATCTTTCCAAACTTTCTTGACCATTGTGGAATTGTCGATCCGTTGCAATTATACATTTACGGAGTCAGAATCAAATCGAATATGAAAAGTAACAACTACGGATATGAAATCTTCCCGTGCGGATTAGGGTAATTACGGGCTCGCGCTGTCACTTTCCTCGCAAGTTTCACCACGAACGATTCTTCCTCGATCAAGCCTCCTAAAGACCTGCAAAAACACGCCGGAGGGGATTTCGGCGTGGAATCTCCGACGCTCAAGTCAGAAGTCTTTTTCGGTGAAATTACGGAGGAATTTCCCTATGTTTTCAAGGAAATTCTCACAAAAATATCGTGGTGTTCTTCGTGAATTCAGTGTTTATTATCAGATAGTTCTTCAAAAATAGATAAGAATCGTAATAATGTAAAAAACGTGAGTAATTATGAAAACAAACCTCTTTTTATACCTTTCTTAAATTCGTGGGAGAGAGGGAGACTCCCTCTCCCTGAAATTCCTCAACCTTCCGCCAGACCCGGTCCACTTCGTGGACTCTCCACTACTTACTCTTTGAACATTTCTTCAGCCCCAATTTGTTGAGGACAACGTTCCAATCTTTAGTACCTGGGCTGGAAATATTGGCCCAAGAACATTAAGACCCTTAATATGGGCTTTCGACCCAATAACCCATTTTTTCCCCTTTGGGCTCAAGGGTGTATTAATCTCGCTTCTTAATTTATCATCCCTACTAAGACAGACTTAATTCATCTCATGTCCACGTGTCGCCCTCTCGGAGGACGACATATTTTGGCCGCATCAACCACTCCCCCCTACTCTCGTAAAAAGCGTTCGTAATTTTATGAGAGTAGGAAAAGAATATAAGAGGAATTTAAGAGAAACGTTTCCTTCCCTCAATCACTTTTAATACAAGGTGTACTATATTTATTGTTATTTTTTGATAATAACTTTTCCATTTTCGCGCTTTGAATCGGCCTCGAACCCCTCACCAATCTTTACTCCATAGGTCTGCAGAGGACAAGACCTCTCGTCGTCCTCTTTTTCTCACACGCCTTCTTACTGGTTCTCGACAATACCCTCTTTTCGATCTTCCCCCGCTTCATCATAACTTCCCCCAGTTTGAAATTCTTCATATCCATAAAACTTCCCATATTCCTTTCTTATCGGTTCTTTTCAACCTCCGTCTTCAACGTCTTCCGTCTGTCTCCTGCACTTCACTACCTTTTTCACATGGTCGCTGGTGCACTCGTTATTTTCCGGAGGTGCCTTCGCTTTCAGGTACCCATCTCTGTTTCCTTCTTTCTTTTTTCATTTACTTTACAGTCATGTCTTCCTCATCACACCCTTCCTCGGAAAGTGTTTCAAGAGAAACTTCCGGCTCCTCTTCCCCTCCGATCCCTTACTTTCCTGTAACTACCTCGGCCTTGAGAAATAAGATATCTACTTCTTCTTCTCTTTCGGAGGATCGCTTGGCCTCCTTTCTCCGATCAGGCATATCTCCCTCGGATTATCTAGTGAGAGCCGCCCATCCAAAAGAGCGCCCCAACTCCACCGGTCCCCAGAGCCTAGCTTTTTGGGAGGCTCAGTTGAAGGCCGGGCTACGTTTTCCTCTTAACCCTTATTTGACTAAGATCTCGTCCTATACTCGCATTCCTATCAACTAGTTCACCCCTAATGCCATTAGAGCGATGTTAGGGTTTTATATCCTCGTAAAAGGGAACGGGGGAGAACCTTCGTCTCAACTTTTCCTAACCCAATATGCTTGCAAACTAGCGGATGGATTCTTCTATGCAAGCGGACGCGCTAACCGAACTGGAAAGTTCATGGAGAAGCTCCATGAAGGGGTTCAAGACTGGCGAGATTACTATTTCTTTGTTACCCATCCTTCCTCTTGGGATTTCCCTCACGAGAAGTGGGTTTATGAAAATCCGGGGGTGCCCTGTCCTCCCCTCACTGCTTGCTCCCCTCTTAGCCTAATTGTGATGGAAAATCTAAACCACCATGTAGCCCGACATGGGTGTTTTGATGTCATGGGCATTTGTAAAAATCCTAGGGCTTTATCCCACTTTGGTTTTGGCCGTACTGATTACCCATTAGGCCTTGATGATGGTAATGCCATTTCTTTTCCCCCTGTTATTGCTTTCTAGGCTCATATCTTTTTTTCCTAATATTTCTGTTTTCTTGCTGCAGCTATGAGTTGGCTATCCCAAATATCTCGAGATGCTACTCCTCTCTCTATGGTGAACAAATTGGCTGCCCCAGAAAATTCCCAAAAGGCTCCTCTTCCTCCTTCCCCGATGAAACCTTCGGTGGGCTCTGTCGCCAAGCGGACCAGGTCATCCGCCGGCAGGGCCGCCTTTTCCTCCGGACTCCCTACCTCTGGGGCCTCCAAGAAGAAGAAGGTTAGGGGCCAAAATTATGCTCCCCCCTCTAAAACTATTGATCTTGATGCTATCGGGGGGAACTAGGTCGAGCAGTTTGCCTCTTTCGTAGAGCGCTACCTTACGCTGACAGCTATCAAGGACTCCAACACTCCTACCTTGGAGGAGAGGGTGATGCATACGGCCCACCGTTTCTCCCAGGTAAACTGTCACTATGTGTCCTTACCGTATAAATAATCAAGAACGAAGTGGATTTCTTAATCTTTTTCCTGGTTTCTTGTAGTTTGGTCTGCTTTATTCGGACGTGTTCGACCAGGTCCTTCAATCTCTTCGTGTCCATGAAGATCGTCGGAGTCAAATAGATCAAGAGAAAGTAAAGAAGGAGATGGTTGAGGCAGAGCTACGGGAGGCTACCTTAGGCAAGAAGGCGGCCACAGCTGAGAAGGTTCAGGCCCTAACACAGAACAGAGCTTTGTCTGAAGAGCTTTCCTTGCTCCGAGCCCAGGTCGCCGAGCAGGGCACAGAGATCCAACGTTTGAAATCCGAATTACCTTCAACTAGAGTAAAACTTTGTGTCAATTCTCTCTTTCTCTCCGCAGCCGGGCATACTTTTTTGGGAACTTTGCATCGAGAGTGGCTGGAGGCTTTTCTCAAAAGTACCAGCTTCTTGGGGGCCATGGGGGCATACATTCCCCATTTCAGCGACCATGGCTTCTCCAATGCTGTAGCTGAACATTTTGCTGCCGGGTTTGATGGTCATTACACTCGTGCTCTCCGCTTGGATGAATTAGCCACTCCCCCAAAGTTTCCTGGAGATCCTAAAGAAGATGTCGACACTCCTTGGTGGTTACCGGGCATGAGGAGGGCTGTCTTGGAGCTATAGAGTGTTACTCTGGGGGTGGATGACTTGGTGCCTGCCAGCCATTTGGACTTTCCTATCGGCCTAGCTGATCCTGACCCTCTAGCTACTGTGGCCGCTAGTATTTCGGGAGAGAAGGAGGAAGGTGGCGGTTCCAGTGGGCAAGTTGATGAGGCGGTGGAAAACACTGGGAGGGGGGTTGAAGCTCCTCCCTCTTCTTAATTTTCTCTATTTACTTCATATAACAATGTTCTGCTACACTTTCTTTTGTTAAGGGCCTTCGTACTCCTTTGGTATTTTCAGGAGACTCCACACTCTTGGGTTTTTCTGTGGAGGGCCAAGGCATGGTGCCTCTGGTTTTGAATATTTTCCCGTCTTCTGAATGCTATATCGTGTCTTTTCTTCTCGTACCTGTATATCATTTGATTGTGTGCGCATATATGTATGTTGGTTTCTTTGTCTATCAGTGTACCGTATATTATGTCTAAGATATTGAGCATGTCCGATGTTATGTATTTTAATTCTTCTCAGTTTTGTTTCAGTGCATATCTCTAGTATTTTCTTGACACATATAGGCTCTAAGGCTTCAGATTCAGGTGTAGAGAATTTCAAGGTAAAAACAGAGAATTCAAGCTTCTGTACTTACTTGATGATTTGATGATGCTCATAAAATCTCTTCTTGGCTTCCCTTGTAGGATCCTCTTTTTTATTGTAGCTTCCACTCCATAGCTCTTACTCCCCCTAGTCTTAGAGGTTATAGTGGATAGAGAATTTTTTTCTTGGGCCGGAATTCCTTTCGGACCTGTATTTTCTCTCAAGGGGAGGCTTATCGGAACTCGTTCTTTTTCTCCTTCTGGGGTTTATGTGGATTTTCCATTTTTCCCCAAGCGAAGTTTATATAAACCTGCATGTTTTCTCTAAGTGGAGTTCATTGGAACTCCCTTACTTTTTCAGGGAGAGGTTTGTATAAACCTACGCATTTTCTCTAAGTGAAGTTCATCGGAACTCACTTATTTTTTCAGGGAGAGGTTTGTATAAACCTGCGCATTTTTCTCTATTTGAAGTTCATCGGAACTCACTTATTTTTTCAGGGAGAGGTTTGTATAAACCTACGCATTTTCTCTAAGCGAAGTTCATCGGAACTCACTTATTTTTTCAGGGAGAGGTTTGTATAAACCTACGCATTTTCTCTAAGCGAAGTTCATCGGAACTCACTTATTTTTTCAGGGAGAGGTTTGTATAAACCTACGCATTTTCTCTAAGTGAAGTTCATCGGAACTCACTTATTTTTTCAGGGAGAGGTTTGTATAAACCTACGCATTTTCTCTAAGTGAAGTTCATCGGAACTCACTTATTTTTTCAGGGAGAGGTTTGTATAAACCTACGCATTTTTGTGTCTTGGTCATTGGGACATATCCATCATCTCAACATAATATCAACATATATCAAGAGAAATCATCTCATCACCATGCTTAACATATATCAATCATCTCATCACCATGCTTAACATATATCAAGAGAAATCATTGCAATTCTTTCAAAAGTAACGCTCCATTGATCAAAATATGTTCATCAACATAGGTAGACAAGGGGAACCTATGTCGGCCTCATTAAAAACCTCTCCGTGGTAAAACCCAAAGGGAAACCCACGTAGAGGGAAAAAGAGTGCCGGTGAAGCGCGGTGTACAATTATTCGAATGGAAATAAATGTCAACATTGTGTAGAAAGAAAAAATAAAGGAATAACACTTCTTAAACATAAAACCTCTTAAGGTGACACACATTCCACGGGCGCAATATCTTTTTTAATTTCCCTCCATGTCCTGGAGTTTGTAAGCTCCTCCCCGCAGCACCTGTGTCACTTTGTACGGGCCCTCCCAATTGGCCTCCATCTTTCCTGTATTTCTCAAAGAATCCGCTCTCCGGAGGACTAAGTCTCCAGCTCTAAAGGAGTGAGGGACTACTCTACGATCATATGCTGCCTTTATCCTGCTCTTGTATCTCTCTGCTTTCAACTTTGCTATCTCTCTTTCTTCCTCTACCAGGTCCAGGGCCTCTCTCATTAGCTCTTCATTTCTCTTCTCATCAAAATAGATGATTCGATGTGATCCTAGCCGAGCCTCTGGGGGTATCACTGCAGTTGTCCCGTACACTAACTGAAAGGGGGATTCCTCCGTGGCTGACTTAGGGCTGGTCCTGTAAGACCAGAGGACATTATCCAGCTCTTTCACCCATCCTCCCCCCATCTTCTGCAGGCGTGTTCGGATGCCGTCCACTATGATCCTGTTTGTGACCTCTACTTGACCATTAGCTTGAGGGTGGGCCACTGAGGTGAACCTTTGTGAGATGTTCCACCTCGAGCACCATCTTCTCACCTTCTCCCCGTTGAACTGCGTACCATTATCTGAGACTAGAATCCTTGGTACTCCAAACCTGCAACAGATGTGTCTTGCCAGGAAGTTAATCACATTATCTTCTTCTATCTTGGCTAAGGGTGCAGCCTCTACCCACTTACTAAAGTAGTCCACATCCACAATAAAAAACTTCCTTCCCCTTGGTGCCAAGGGGAAGGGCCCTACTAGATCTATTACCTACTTTGCGAATGGGCAGGGCGAATACATGGATCCCATCTCCTCTGCAGGTACACGTATCAGAGGTCCATTTTTCTGACATTTTTCGCATTTCCTTACGAACTCTTTAGCATCTCTCATCACACTGGGCCAGTAGAAACCTGCTCTGAACACCTTCTTCACCATAGCCTTGTAACCCTCATGACTAACTGCACAACCTTCATGGATATCCTTGATCACAAATCCCACTTCTTGTTTTGAGAGACACTTCAAGTAGGGTTGGGTAAAAGATCTCTTGTATAACTGGTCCCCAAGGATACAATATTTTACTCTCATAGCCTTGGCTTCCCTGGACATTGGGGCTGCGGGGTCTTTATTCAACTCTTCCCATATCTCTTTTCTCCAGTCATCTCCTTATGTTATCTCTCCGACTAGGGCTTCGGTGGCTAGTCGATCTGCCACCAATAGGGTTATCTTTCCTTGTCCTTCAAACTCGGTAGAACTGGCTAACTTGGACAACCCATCTACTTTTGTATTTTCTTCCCTTGGTATCTGTATTACTTCAAAAGTATGGAATTTGCATCTTAAGTTCTTTACCTGTTCTAGGTACGCAATCATCTTTTCATCTTTAGCGAGATACTCTCCCATGACCTGTTGTACCACCAGTTGTGAGTCTGAATACAGGGTGACTTTTTGTGCTCCCAGCTCCACTGCCATGTTGGCCCCTCTAATCAGGGCCTCATATTCTGCTCCGTTGTTAGAGGTTGAGAATCGGAATTTAATTGCGGCTTGTACCTCCTGACCCTCGGGGTCCACTAACACTATCCCTGCTCCACATCCTAGCGCAGATGCAGACCCATCGACGTACACTTTCCAGCCCTGCATCTCCTCTGCTCTGGTGGATTCTTGGATGAAGTCTGCTAAGGCCTGGGCTTTGATAGCCCTCCTAGGTTCATAATCAACATCATAATCTTGTAATTCAACGACCCATTTTACCATTCTCCTTGACAAGTCTGCCCTTCCTAGGACCTGCTTCAAAGGGTAGTTAGTGCGCACCATAATTTTATAAGACAAGAAATAAGGGCGCAATCGCCTAGCTGTCACTACTACCGCCAGGGCTGCCTTTTCTACCTCTGAATACCTGACCTCTGCTCCTTGGATCACCTTACTCACGTAATATATGGGCTATTGTGTGGAGCCCTCTTCTTTCATTAACGCTGTGCTTAAGGAATGCTCCCCCACTGAAAGATACAAGAATAGAATGTCCCCCTGAGAGGGTTTCGTCAGCTTTGGGAGTTGTTCTAGGTGACGTTTGAGCTCTTCAAAGGCCTTCTGGCAAGGCTCATCCCACTCGAATTTCACCCCTTTCCTCAAGGTTCTGAAGAAGTGATGACTTTTCTCTGCCGATCTCGATATGAATCTACTCAGGGCTGCTATTCTCCCATTCAAAGTTTGCAGTTCCTTCAAATTTCGGGGAGGCTGCATGTCCAGCACAACTTTTACCTTGGCACGGTTGACTTCTATTCCCCTCTAGGTCACCATGTATCCCAGAAATTTCCCCGATCTCACTCCGAAGGAGCAAATACCTGGATTAAGCTTTATGCCGTTATTCCTGATCACCTGGAATATCTCTTCCAGGTCTTTCACATGTTCCTCTGCCCTAACGCTCTTGGCTAACATATCATCCACGTAAATCTCCATGTTTTTACCAATTTATTCTCGAAAAACTAAGTCTACCATTCTCTGATAGGTGGCTCCTGCGTTTATTAGTCCGAAAGGCATACGTATATATCCGAAAGTACCACAGGCTGCTATGAAACATACCTTCGGGATATCCATGGGATTGAGTTGGATCTGATGGTATCCCTGGTATGCGTCCATCATGCTGAGAAGCTCAAATCCTGATGTTGCGTCTACCAATTGATCGATTCTGAGCAAGGGATAATGGTCCTTGGGGCATGCTTTATTTAAGTCTCTAAAGTCGATGCACATCCTCCACTTACCTGCTCCTTTAGACACTAGCACTGCATTTGAAAGCCATTCAGAAAATTGTACCCTCTTTATATTCCCTGCTTTCAACAACTTATCAATTTCTTCTTTCACGATGAGATTCTTCTCTTTACCGAAATTCCTCAATTTTTGTTTCACTGGTCTTGCTTTAGGGTTCACGTTAAGGTGGTGTGTTGCTATCTCTGGAGGGATACCCGTCATATCCGCTGGGGTGAAGGCAAATATATCCACGTTCTTTCGGAGGGTGGCTATTATTTTTTCCTTGAGCTCTGGGTCCATTTGAGTCCCAACTCTAGTCGTGAACCCCTCCTTCTCTGCATAAAGTTCGATGCTCATTAGTTCCTCATCTGCTCTGACTCTGGGCTGCTCTTCCGCCAATTCCGCTATTTTCTGTTTCTTCAGTTCGGGGTCTTCCCCTTTACATCTCTCCAAACCTTGAAATGTAGCCTTATCCGCTATCTTAACTGACTCTACATAACATTTCCTTACTTGGTACTGGTCTCCACATATCTCTCCAACCCCCCCTGAGGCAGGGAATTTCATCTTCATATGGAAGGTGGAAATTATGGCCTGAAAAATATTCAAGCTTGGTCTTCCCATTACCACATTGTATGAAGAAGGAACGTCTACTATCAGGAATTCTATCACTTGTACCCGTCGGTGAGGGGTAGTCCCTAGCCCTACTTGTAACAAGGCAGATCCCAGGGGCTGGATTGCTCCCCCTGAAAATCTATAAAGGGCCGTTTCCACCGGTCTAAGCTTTATATTAAACTCCATCCTTTTGAAGCACTCCAAGAACATAATATCCGCTGAGCTCCCCGTGTCTACAAAAATTCGTGCTACGTCATATCCCGCGATATTCGTAGTGATCACCAGAGCATCATTGTGGGTCTCTCTGGAAGCTCCCCTGTTCTCAGGTCCAAAGTGGATATTGGGAATCACTGTCATTTCTCCTATTTCCCGATACTCCCCGCTCTGCTTCACCTTCAATGATCGGACACTTTGCTTCCTTTGTCTGAAGGAGTCGCCATCAGCAGGGCCACCCACGATCATATGGATCGTTCCCCTCTTTTGGGGAGGAGGAGGTTGATCTTGCACCTCCTTCCTTTGTTCCCTCTTATTTTCCTCTGTCTTTCCCTCCGGATCCTTCCTCTTCTGCCCTCGAGGACCCTGTCTATCTTTGAACGTAAACTCTTTCAGATGCCCTGCTTGGATCATCCTTTCTATTTCGTCTTTTAGGTGCCAACATTGGTTCGTATCATGTCCATAGTCATTATGGAACCTGCAAAACCTATTGGACTTTGGATTCTGGGGACCCCTATTCCTAGAATAGGGGAATTTCATATTGGGATGGTCTCCCGCTACTTCTAAAACTTCCGCTGGTTCTATCTTCAAAGGGGTATATTTATCAAACCTCCCCTAGGACCCAAGCGCACAACTTCCTCCTCTTTTACAATTCCCAGCCTCCTTGAACCTCTGTGTCTCTCTGGGCTAGGCCTCCTTGGTATTATTTCCTTTCTTCGTTCTCCATTTCCCCCCACTGGCCTGGTCTCCGAGCGCTTAGCCTTCCTGACCTCCTCCAGGGTGAGGTATTTTTCCGCTCTTCTTAGTAACTCATCAAAGTTCTGTACTGGTTTCTTGGCTAGGGACGTAAAGAGGTCTCCGTCTCTCAACCCATTAGTGAGAGCGTTGATCTTGACTTCCGAAGAGGCTGTGGGTACCTCTAAGGTTGCCTGATTGAATCTTTTCAGAAAAGCCCGAAGGCTCTCATTTTCCCCTTGCCGCATGTTGAACAGGGTAAGAGTAGCTCTAGGTTGCCTCCTAGCACTGGCGAATTGATGCAGGAACAGTTCACTAAATTCTGACCATGAATGAATGGTATTCGGCCCCAGCTGTGTAAACCATTGCTGCGCAGCTTTAGATAGAGTAGTTAGGAATACCCTGCACTTGACACCTTCTCCGTATCGGTGTAATATGGCGGCATTCTCGAACTTCATCAGGTGTTCGTACGGATCCGTGGTGCCATCATATTCAAAATTTAGAGATTTAAAATTAGAAGGCAGTTCATCTTGCAAGATACTGGAAGAAAACTGGTAGCCAGTAACGTAAGAAGGTTTACTTACATTGTCAATCATCTGTTTTTGCATGTCCTTCATTTCTTTCTTCAGAGCCTGTATTTGGTCGTTGATTGCCCCTTGGTAAGTATCATCCGCGCTCTCTCCGACTTCCGTGTCCAGAGTTCTTTCAGGGAGTATCTCCGTATTCCTTCTGGGAGTTCGGTTGGGGACACTTCTTTCCACTTGGGAAGGTACCTTATCCTCTTGGTCTCGAGGGACTCCCTCGTTCTTGGAAGAGGCCAGAGAGGAATCGATCATGTGCTCCGGGTTCTTCGACATCGCCTTCCCACTACAAAAACGCTTGTTTTTGCCGACGGATGTATACCGACGGATTTCCTTTCCGACGGTTGTACCGACGGATTACCGACGGAATTCAAAGTCAGAAGACTCTGCCGACGGAATTCAATTTCCGTCGGCTTTCCCGACGGGATACCGACGGATATGCCGACGGACACTCAGAACTCTCTACACGGTGTCGTTTTTGGGTCACCGGCCGACGGATCGTTCCGTCGGTATTGTAAATATTCCGTCGGTAACCGACCCGCATTAACTAACCGCCTTCTTGATCGACTCCCAAAATTAAATGTGGTCATTACCGACGGAAATATCCGTCGGTAACCGACCCGCATTAACTACCATAATTAATCTGGTCATTACCGACGGAAATATCCGTCGGTAAAGGCAATTTTTTTTTTGTATATAAACTGAAGAACAGATTACAGAAACCCTCCCTCCTCCCTCCCCACTCTTTCCTTCTTCATCTTCATCGCGCGAAGAAGAGGCTCGGCCGAGGTGATCTCTCGACTCGATTAGAAAATCTATACGGTACGCTTTCTTAATTTGTTAGTAATTAATTTTTAAGTTATATATGTATTGCCTATAATTATGAATTAAATTGCATGTGTTAATTTAAATTGTTATATAGATTAATATGAAATTAATTGTTTGTAGTTGATGTATATAGTTAATTATTTTGAATGTATGTAGTTGATATATCTAATTAATTAGTTGATATTGTAAGTGGATAATTGCCTATATGTATAGCTAGTTGATGTATATAGGTATTTATAATAAATTGATGTGATTTGTTAAGATCGATATTGCATGTTTTGCATAATTGATGTTATATATATAATTGATATTATTGTTGAATTTGCATATACGTTGGAGTGGAGTTAATTACATAATTAAATTATGATATTGTACGTTATAATAATTAGATTAATATTGTTGATTTACTAATTATGAAATTATTGATTAAATTAGGGGCTTTGTTAATTATATTAGGAAATTGTTATTTTAAAGTTAGAAAAAATTGTTACTAAATTTATTAGGTTATAGATTGTTAATTAAAATAGAAAATTGTTAATTAAAGTTGAAAATTATTGAATAAATTAGTTATTGTTGAATAAAATAGGAAATTAGTTATTGTTGAATAAAATAGGAAATTATTTATTAAAATAGGTTATTATTGATTAAATTAGGTATTGTTGATTGAATAAAAAATTATTTATTAAAATAGGTTATTATTTCTTAAAATAGGTTATTATTTAGGGATTAAATTTTAATTTATTAATTATTGTTTTTTATTAAATTAAGAAATTTATTATTAATTAATTAGTATTATATATATAATTAATTAATTTAAATGTTTAAATTAAATAGATGATTGGAAATGGTGCTGGTGCCTCTGGTGGCTCGGGATCTCACGGGGCCTCCGGGTCACGTAGCCGATCGAGGAAGAGTCGATCCAAACTTAGACCCGAGGCGCCGGCGCCTACACTGTCACGAACACCATTATCGTCGCCTCCGCCACCCATTCCACACCCGTCGCCTGATCAGTCGTCGTCTCATTCGTCTGTCCGGGACCATCCTGCTGTTCCTGCTCGGGATGGCCGGGAGCGCGTTTGGGCTACAAGTGGAGGAGTGTAAGTAATTACATACTTTTATTGTTTAATAATTAATAATTAATTAATTTCACATTCGTTTTAATTTATAATGTGTTTTGTTTGTTAATTAATGTCACAGATTGTTACCTGGTAACGAGGTCTCCAGGGCATGCACGATTGCTTTTGGCTCTTTACCGATCTCTGCGGGTGCATATACCTGGTCGAAGGTCCCAAAACAAAAAAAGTTGGCGTACTTCGAGGAATTTCATGTAGTAATTAATTACTTAATTATTTAATTAATGTTTGTTAATTTGTTCAATAATAAACAATTTATTATATGTGCAGAAACAAACCACTTGGGATCGGAATATGTACTCAGACCAGGCTATGTTCAGGTATTTCTGTAAATCGGCGCAACAGCGGTATAAGGATTTAATGTACGAATGGAGAATGGCATGGCGGCGCGATGGGACGACGCAGAGCTTGGGTAAGGATGATAATGATGTTGTGTTGTGGGATTCATTGACGAGGGAGTGGCTGGATCCGGAGTACATCAGGAAGTGTGAGATTGCTAAGGCCAACCGGAGATCCGACGATGGGGGTGGGATGTCCAGGCATCGGACTGGAGCCCGGTCCATCCTTGAGCAGTCGATGGTCATTGTAAGTGTTTATTAATTTTTTAATTAATTTCAATAAATTTAATTATATATTTAATATATATAATACATAAATTAAATTATTAGGAACGGGATACGGGGCGTGTACCCACTCACTTGGACCGGATGAGCATTGCTCATCCGTTTAATGCTGATACACAGCAATCCACATACGGGCGCACAACTAACCTCCATGTAAGTAATAAAATTGTTTAATTAAATACATTTTTTATAATTTATTCTATTAATTTAAAATTATTAATTATGTAGTTGGAGATGAACCGGAGGATTGCCGAGATCGGAACTCAAGTCGACCCTACTCAACCCGGAACCAGCAGTGCCCCTACAGTCGAGGAGGTGGACCGGGCTTATTTGGAAGTTGCCCCCACCACCCGCGGACGAGTTCTGGGCCTTGGTCGTATGAGCGCTGATGTCATTTCCGGCGCTGGTCCGTCCCAGACGGCATCGCAGGGTTCCGTATCTTCCACCCCAACTCCTGATGTGACGATGGCACAATTGAACCATTACATGCATGTGATGCATGTGAATATGGGTCGAGAGATGGGGTGGTCGGACGAGAGGATCGAGGAGGTTTATCGGAGAACCATGCAAGCTCCTCCACCGACGGCCAACGTGAACGTGCCTGTTCCCCCAGCCCAATCAGCCTATGTCCCGACCATGCAGCAGGATGATGAGATCATGGGTCAACAGTTCGGTGTTGGCGCCGACGTTGATGTTGATTTGTGGGACTTTGGTCCATGAGTGACTTTGAATAATTTTTTTTTTTTATGTGTTTAACAATTTTATTTTTATGTCTCGTAGAACTATTTACTTTTATGTCTCGTAGAACTATTTATTTTTTATCTGCATTTTTGTTGAACTATTTACTTTTATGTTTAAGTATCATTTGTTTAATTTTAGTGATGTGTGTTTTATGTGTTAAGAATGTGTATATTTAAATTTGGATGTTTTATGTGATAGATAAACAACATTTTCATTGAAAATTGCCTTGAAGAAAGGCTGTTGTTGTGGTTACATTACATGCATACACTTAACATTACATAAACTTAGCAATACATATTAGAGACATAAACTTAGGATTACATCCAACCTATAAACTTGAACACATAGGGTAGAACACAGAATACTATGGCCACAACAAGAAAGTTCCTCTGCTTCTTTAGCTCTTCAACTTTTCCAGCTTCAAATCCTAATTCTGAGGTTAGTTGGTCAGATGTATCCTTATACATATCCCCAACTAGTTGCGCATGATTCAACTTGTTGTTGAGCTCTTGATTTTCAAGCAAAAGTGAGTCAATTCTCCTCACCATGCCCGGAAACATTCCGTGTGACCTCGTTCCTTGTCCGTGAATTTCGTGTTCATCGGCCCAAACAAAAAAGGAGCATCCATTACCATTTAGTGAATCTGGGCAAGTATAAAATAGTCTACCTCTGCTTCTTTCTTGCTTCGACATGCACACACGAGCTTCTTTTCCACAATGGCATACCACAATTTTCATGGATGTCGAAGATGAAGACATGAGTTTCTGTATTTTTTTAAATTTTGATGTTTGTGAAGAAGTAGGTTGTTTTGAGTGTGGTTGGAGTGTTAAGAATACGTAGTTAAATTTTTTTTATACGCGTCTTTACCGACGGAAAGTGATTCCGTCGGTATTGAACATGTGTCAATACCGACGACATTTCCGTCGGTAATTTAAATACCGACTGAAAATTGGTCAACGGAATCTGACTGATTTGACATACATTTGAAATATGTGTTACCGACTGAAATTATCCGTCGGTATTGGCAATACCGACGGAATTTCGGCGCGTGATATACCGACGGACTGACATTTCCGTCGGCATGTAGTATTGAAAAACATTCCAGAACCTCAAAACACGCGGAAATTTTTAGTGTGGAGCAAAAAATTTGGATTGGAGCGAAAATTTAAGGTATGTTTTTTAGTGTGTAATTTTAATTTGGTGTTTAGTTTTTTAGTGTGTAATTTTACTACATAATTTTTACTTTTAGTGTTTAATTTTTAGTGTGTAATTTTATTAGTGTGTAATTTTTAGTGTGTAATTTTATTTTGGTCAAATTGTTTAACAGATGGAATTGCCGGATCGTCGGTGGATGTATTGTACTCCTAGGCTCGTTTTAGGAAATGTGAATGTTGAATTTTATGATAAACTCGTGTCATTTGTTGAATTTGCAAAGCTACACCCACATTACATGTCTGAGGATTGTATTAGGTGTCCGTGTAATGCTAAGAAATGTAAGAATAGATCATTTAAAAGCATTGATGAAGTCTTATGCCACGTTGTTATGAATGGGTTCGTTGATAATTACTATAATTGGACAAGTCATGGCGAACAACGGTGGCCTTATAATTTTGATCAAGTCTTGTACTATTACACTACTGCAATTTATGAACAACCCGTACACGTTGAGCATGTCGGCACCAGTAACGATCAAGAGTTTGGGGTGGAAGAACCCGATATGTATCAAACAATGGTGATGGAAGCCGATATGTCAAATATAGAGGAGGAACCAACGGATGAAGCATTTCAGTTTTATGAGATGCTCAAATTAGTCGATCAAGATTTGTACCCAGGGTGTGATTCTCATTCTCAGTTGTCATTTAATGCTCGACTTATGGCTATCAAGACGGAGAAGAAGCTATCTAACAGAGCAAATGACACAATTATGCAGTGAGATTTGTCCTGTCGATAATAAAGTACCTACGACGTTTCATCAGAGCAAACAACTGATGAAGAATATGGGTTTGTCGGTTGAGAAGATTGATTGTTGTGTGAATTGTTGCATGTTATACTGGGGTGATGACGATAGCGATCTTCTTATGTGTAGAATGTGTGGCCATCCCCGGTACAAAGAGCCACGACGGAAGGGACCAGGTGGTCAATCGAGCAAGACAAAAAAAGAAAGTGCCACACAAGAGGATGTATTATCTTCCTATCATTCCTCGTTTAATGAGATTGTTTCAATCTAGTGCTACAGCTCAACACATGACGTGGCATGCAAGAAATTCTGAAGATACTGAGGCTGGGGATATGAGACATCCGTCCGACTCTAAAGCCTGGAAACACCTTGATAACGTGTTTCCAGGATTTGCTTGTGAACCGAGGAATGTGAGATTAGGCTTGAGTACTGATGGTTTTGCACCGTTTGGGAGTTATGGAAAGAAGTATTCTTTGTGGCCGGTGATACTGACTCTATATAATCTACCTCCATGGATGTGCATGAAACCTCAAACAATGTTTCTGACTGTATTGGTGCCTGGTCCGTCGAATCCAAAGCATAAACTTGATGTTTATCTCCAGCCTCTTATTAAAGACTTGATCTTCCTATGGGATAACGGAGTCCAAACGTATGATGTTTCTAGGAAACAGAACTTCACGATGCGTGCTGCTTTATTGTGGACCATTAGCGACTTTCCTGCATATGCTATGTTGTCCGGGTGGAGTACAGCCGGAAAGCAAGCTTGTCCGTATTGTATGGAATATTCTGAAGCTTTCAGTCTCCCCAAGAGTAGAAAAGTTTCATGGTTCGATAATCACCGAAGGTTTTTACCTCGAGATCATCCATTTCGAAGGAATAAGGTGGACTTCACGAAGAATAGAACAGTCACAAACAATCGACCGCCCCTTCGAAATGGTATTTTATACATTTATTTTAACATGTTTTTTTGGGTTACATTTATTCTAACATTTATTAATCGTACAGGACAAAGTCTGTTACATGAGATTGAGTGGACGGGTTTGAAAAAAACTACGGAGGAAAATGCAGAAGAACACAACAAAGGAATCCCAGGTAACTGGAAGAAAAAGAGTATTTTTTGGGACTTGCCATATTGGAGTTCACTATTGCTCCGACACAATTTGGATGTCATGCACATTGAGAAGAATGTGTTTGACAACGTGTTTCACACAATCATGAACACAGAAGGCAAGACGAAAGATACTCCAAAGTCCAGGGAAGAGTTGAACACTATCTGTCGCCGTGATGAGTTGGAACAGGATACCCGTACAGGTAAATATCCAAAGGCTTGCTACACACTAGATAAGGCACAAAAACAGGAATTGTGTAGGTGGATTAAAGAGTTAAGATTTCCAGACGGCTACGTGTCAAACATGAGTCGATGCGTAGACACAACAAAAGGTAAAGTTGCAGGGATGAAGAGTCATGATTGTCATGTTTTTATGCAGCGCTTGATACCTATTGCGTTTCGAGAATTTCTTCCTCTGAATGTGTGGAGGGCTGTCACTGAATTAAGTCTCGTTTTTAGAGATTTAACGTCTACAACAATCAAGGTTGATGATATGAATCGTTTGGAACGAGACATTCCAGTTATTTTGTGTAAGTTGGAACGTTTTTTCCCACCTAGCTTCTTTGACTCGATGGAACACTTACCTGTTCACTTAGCGTATTAAGCTAGGATTTGTGGTCCAGTGCAGTACAGGTGGATGTACCCATTTGAGAGGTGAACAATTCTATTTCTCTCATTTAATTAGTTTTTAGTATATGGAGCCTTATTTTAATTTGTTAACTATTATAATTTTAGGTATCTCCACAACTTGAAGCGCAATGCTAAACAGAAGGCAAACGTCGAAGCATCGATTGTTAATGCGTATTTGAATGAAGAGGTTGGCATGTTTTGTTCATATTATTTTGAAGACCATGTCAACACGAGGATCAGGAATGAACCACGTAACTTCGATGGTAGAGGTACGCAACAAGAAGTCGATGGCATGCTCTCTGTATTCAAGTCTAAGGGGCGACCTATAGGAAAAGCCACTGAACGATATTGGTCAACACACACAGAGGCTGAAATAGCACAAACGTACGTGTTATTGAATTGTGATGAAGTTCAGCCTTACATTGAGTAAGTATTTCATATATTTATCATCTAATTAAATAGCACTAAACGTGCGTCATTTATCATCTAATTGTGTTGTGAATTATTAGGATGTATACACAAGAACTACGACATGCAGATCAAAACATCTCAGATAGAGACATAGATACTAGTCTTCAACGTCAATTTGCCTGATGGTTCCAACGTTATGTGAGTATCATTAATTGAATTTTACGTGAACAAATAATTGTTTTGATTAATGTTAATTTTAACTGTACGTATAGGGACAATCGCACGATTTTCAGAGCCGGTTCTTACAGGATCTCAGCAAAGGACCACTACGTCGTGTGAGGACTTACAACGGCTATATTGTGAAAGGCTACAGGTTTCATACATCAGAGTATGCATCAACAAGAACGACTAACAACAGTGGTGTTTGTCTTAGGGGTGCGAATTACAATGCAGATGCAAGTGATTACTTTGGGGTGTTGCACGAAGTCGTTGAAATTGAATATCCGGGATATCCAGTGAAAACCGTAATGTTGTTCAAGTGCCATTGGTTTGACACATCCCCTTTAGGAACCAAAATTCATCCGGAGTACAAGCTTGTGGATGTTAATTCGAAAAGGAAGTATAGCGGGGATGATCCGTTTGTATTTGCCTCTCAGGTATCTCAAGTCTACTACTGCACGTATCCAGGAGCTGGAAAACGTAATAGATCAGAATGGCACGCTGTTTGCAAAGTGAAGGCAAGGTCAATGGTGGAGGTCCCCCAAAAGGAAAACAACGATGAAGATGAACCTCCGTTTCAAATGGAACAAATAGAGAATCAAACTGAAGTGTTTGCGGGAGATTTTAATCTTTCGGTAGACTTGACGGCTGCAAATCCACAATTGATTGTTATTGAAAACGATAGTGGACATGAGGAGGAGGATGAACATGACGAGGGGGAGGATGAAGAAGATGAGGATGAAGAAGATGAGGAGGAAGAGGAAGATGTGGCAAATAATGAAAATGAAAATGAAGACGAAGATGAAGATGAATATTAAATTAATGTAACCTAGCTATTTTATTTTTTACAATTTATAAGATTTCATTATTTATCATTTGGTTATAACTTATAATTTAATTATTTATCATTTGGTTATTTTATTAATTAACTTATAATTTAATTATTTATCATTTGGTTATAAAAATCTAATGGCGACGGAACATATCCGTCGCCATTTCCGTCGTTAACGGCAACGAGCCAAAGCCGACCGAAATATCCGTCGCCATTTCCGTCGCTAACGGCAACGAGCCAAAGCCGACCGAAATATCCGTCGCCATTTCCGTCGCTAACGGCAACGAGCCAAAGCCGACCGAAATATCCGTCGCCATTTCCGTCGCTAACGGCAACGAGCCAAAGCCGACCGAAATAACCGTCGCCATTTCCGTCGCCAAATCCGATTATAAATGTAACTTTCTCTCATTTCACGCGTATTTTCGATCTCTCCCTCTCCCTCCCTCCCTCTCCCTCTCTCTATGTCTCTCCCTCTCCCCCACTCCGACCCTCTCCCCTTGCCCACGTTCGCAGTGACGCCACCCCCTTCTCCGGCCGGAGTCCGCCCATCCCAACGTCCTCGTCGCAGTCCCTCCGCGTCGCAGTCCGGCGACACCCTACCGTCCCTCCCCGACACGCCGCCGTCCAAGTCATGTGAGCACATCCCAACTATTACATTTTTGTAAATTTTTGTAAGTCTTTTAAAATGATTAAGTATTATTGTTAACGTAATATTCCTCATGTAATATCCGTTCGGGTGAATAATAATGTCCTTTCTCCATCATCTTGATATTCATCTTTAATTAAAATGATTAATTAATTATTAGTTTGTTCATAATTCATGTATATATTCTTCTTGATGTATATATTCATGTATATATTCTTCTTGATGGTTGGAAAATGGAGGCTCATTTATGTATGAAGGGGGGTTTCCTGTTCTTGATTTGTTGTATGTGTTTTGCCATGGGAGTCATTGCTCAGAAAGGAAATTCAAGTGTGGTGAATGTTGGGGCTTTGTTCACTTTTAATTCTGTGATTGGAAAATCTATAAGCCCAGCAATTCAAAAGTTTTTTTTTTTTTTTTTAAATTCTGCAAGAAAACTTAACTTATATGCGCATGTAATCTGTGTAGTCCAAAATATGCGTACTCTGTGTAATCTTGAAACATAATATGCGTACTCTGTGTGATATGTATGTGTATATACGTGTAACGTATATGCTCTATGAAATGAGTCTGCAAGAAAAAGATTAGATTTCTGCTTTTTTTTTTGTTCCTGCATTAAGAGTCTTTTTCAAGCATTGTGTCCAAAATTGAATTTTATTAAACTGAAGATAGAGTGAATGGATTTTTAATTCATGATGTTGTAGTAATGAAGTTTGCTGAGACCGACCGAAACTATGCGAGCCTAATGAAGTTACTTGATCTCTGTTGAGGTATGTTCAATTTTTATGATAATTTAATTTATGTTTAAATATATAAAATGACAATTGGATCTTGATTCTTTGGAATTGATTTTGAAATGGCAGGGATGCAGTCGAGTCAGCGAAGGACAATTTAATATACTCCACGGTACGTATTAATATACTCACATTCTTGTTAAATTATTTCTCATATAAGTTTTTGTTAATGTTTACTATGTTGTTTTAATATTTCACAGAGCTTTTTCAAGCATTCTAGTGAGGGGTATAGTTGTCATAATCAGGAGCAAAATTCTATTTGCTTCTTACTTGATTGATCCTCTGCCAAATCCGGAACACCATTCGATGCCTTAGCACGATTTTGTTTTTGTTTATTCTGTTGGATGTAATGTAGATTTGTGTATTGAATTATTTAAGCAATTTTGATCGTGTATTGAAATTTGATTGTGTATTGAATTTTAAGCAATTATGTAAGCAATCGGGAACGGGTCGGATCCCGATTGCAAATAATTTTTTTTTTTAAAATTTTTGGTACTTACCGACGGACTATTCCGTCGGTGTGGCGTCGGTAATACCGACGGGCGAGCCGACGGAATTCCGTTTTTTTTAAAAACATTTAATACTTACCGACGGAAACCTCCGTCGGTAAATTAAAATAATAAAATTTAAGTCCAACATATACCGACGGATCTACCGACGCAAAATTGATTTGGGATCCGTCGGTAACGGCGACCCGGTTTGAAAACTTGGTTTGAAAACGGGTTGGCTTGACTGCCGACGGAATTGAATCCGTCGGTATAGGCGACCCGGTTTGAAAACGGGTTGGTTTGAATCCGTCGGGAATCCGTCGGTATATACCGACGGACGCATATTTTCCGTCGGTAACCACTACCGACCAATTCATTGACGACGGATAAAATCCGTCGGTAATGCCGTCGGTAAGAGCCAATACCGACTGAATATCCGTCGGTATAACCGTCGGTAAAACACCTCTTTTTTGTAGTGTCCCCTCCCCCGGTAGAACAGCCTGAAAGTTAGGAATCCCTCGGGCAGCGATTATCTTCTCCACTTCTTGGGCTATCATAATGTTTAGCTGGTCCTGAGAGATAGTAAGGAGTTCCGGTTGAGCCGGGGGAGGGGGTATATCCCTGTAGATCCCGCTTCCAGAAGCTCCCGGAATACTCGTCGTGTTTCCTTCCGGTGCCAGGGGGTTGTCCTCCAGTACTAGAGTTGAGGGTTGTTTCACTAAGTTCCGGTTTAAGGGAAAACCTGGAGGGGGCGGAGGGAAAGGAGGGGAAGTAAGATCTCCCTTCTCCTTCGTCTGTTTCATCAAAACTTGTTCTCCACCCATTTCGTATGGAACTCTTCTCACTTCTTAGCTCGAGATTTTTCCCACAGACGGCGCCAGTTGTTGCGTCGAAAAGTAACAACTACGGATATGGAATCTTCCCGTGCGGATTAGGGTAATTACAGGTTCGCGCTGTCACTTTCCTCGCAAGTTTCACCACGAACGATTCTTCCTCAAGCCTCCTAAAGACCCGCAAAAACACGCCGGAGGGGATTCCGGCGTGGAATCTCCGACGCTCAAGTTAGAAGTCTTTTTCGGTGGAATTACGGAGGAATTTCCCTATGTTTTCAGGGAAATTCTCACAAAAATATCGTGGTGTTCTTCGTGAATTCAGTGTTTATTATCAGATAGTTCTTCAAAAATAGATAAGAATCGTAATAATGTAAAAAACGTGAGTAATTATGAAAACAAACCTCTTTTTATACCTTTTCTAAATTCGTGGGAGAGAGGGAGACTCCCTCTTCCTGAAATTCCTCAACCTTCCGCCAGACCCGGTCCACTTCGTGGACTCTCCACTACTTACTCTTTGAACATTTCTTCAGCCCCAATTTGTTGAGGACAACGTTCCAATCTTTAGTACCTGGATTGGAAATATTGGCCCAAGAACATTAAGACCCTTAATATGGGCTTTCAGCCCAATAACCCTTTTTTCCCCCTTTGGGCTCAAGGGTGTATTAATCTCGCTTCTTAATTTATCATCCCTACTAAGACGGACTTAATTCATCTTATGTTCACGTGTCGCCCTCTCGGAGGACGACATATTTTGGTCGCATCAGAATAGAAGGGGGTTCAATTATAAATAATATATAAATTTCGATTTAATATCATATAAGTATTCTTGAAAGTAAATTATATATTAAGATTTCATTTTAATAGAGAAATTTAAGCAATCCAAATTCACTTCGAATTCACTTGTTTGAATTTAAAAGTAAATGAATTGATTTTAAATAATTAGATTTGAGTCCATTTTTTTATTATTAAAATTGAAAGAATTTTAAATTCTTACCAAAACCAAAACCATGTTATTTAAAAATGTATGTAATTCATTTGAAATGCCTTCTCAAATCAACCCCTCTAACCACACATAAGGGCATGTTTGTGTTGGGATTTTGAGGATTTTGAAATCCGGATTTCAAAATCTAGTGGATTTTAAAATCCTAAAACTTTTTATGTTTTGTGTTTGTTTTGGGATTTATGTAGGGTATAATTTAACTTTATAGAATAGGAGTATAGAATAGGAGTATAGGTTTTATAGATATTTATATAGGGTTTGTAGGTATTTATAGGGTTGACTTTTATAGGATTATAGAGTGAGATTTTGAAATCTTGAATCAAAATTTCAAACTGTAACAGGGTGGAGTTTCGAAATCTCAAATCCGGATTTTCCATCCCAAAACAAACATGCCATAAGGGATTATATTTTTTTAGTCCACACCTAAGAAAAGAGATACTTATATTTTTAAAAAAATATTAAAAAATATTTAGGAAATTGGAGGGTGGGGGGTGGGACCGTGGGGCAGTAATCACTAACCACTCCACTCCGTCTCTGGGACCACACATTTCCAATTTAATTAATGCAAGGGATGGATCATGGATATACATTAAAATCAAGAACTCGATCTTTTCTTTTTATAGAAAATTAAGGACGAGAAAAAGACTCGGGATGTTTAATTCACTTATTTTCCTTTTTCCGGTGGTGGTGGCTGTTGCGGCGGCGGAGCAGTACAGCCGAGAAGATTTTCCGGCGGACTTTGTCTTTGGTGCTTCTACTTCTGCTTATCAAGTTAGTTTCTTCTATAAAAGCAAATATTATTTCCACATTTGGCCTTTTGTTACACTGATTTTTGAAATAAATAAATAAAAGTATGAGGGGGCAGCATTTGAGGAGGGAAGAACTCCTAGCTTCTGGGACACCTTTGCTCACTCTCCAGGTATATATCTTCCCCTCTTTCTCATCACCGCTATGACTATGTATTTAATCCCTCCATATCGTAATAACTTTCATACGTAGGCGGACATGCATGGTAAGAAAGTGCAATATTCATACTTTTCCATTTTCACAATATCTTTTACAGACGGTAGCTTTCACGTTCTAAAATAAAAAACCATTTATAAACTTCATCCTAAAAATATCTTAAATTTTATTCAACATGTTATTATTTTTGACTCAAATATACCCAAGTCATTTTTTTTAACTTTATACATATAGATTTACATAATTATTAATTACCCCTCAAAATTCTACTAATTACTACACTTTTTTAATTTGTGTATCCATCTGCATGTCAAAATTATTTGGGAAGGAAAGAGTATAAAGTACTGTATACATAATACATGTACTCCCTCCGTCCCAGGATTTAATGCACACTTTCCTTAACGGGCGTCCCAACATTTTTTGCACACTTCAAAAAAGGAAACAACTCACATAATTTTTACCAATAATACCCCTCCTTTTAGCATGTTATTTTGCAATGTTTGCAATAATAATTTCAATTAATTCAAAAAAAATAATAATAATTTCAATTATAACGACATACACTTTTTTGTGTTGCACTTTTCAGTTGTAGTGGCTTGCAATTTTCAACAATATTTTTCATTTATATTGACTTACACTCTTTAATAATGTTATGCTACACCTTTTAGTCATATTTTATTGGTCTAAGTGTGCATAAAATTTTGGGACGGAGGGAGTAATAGAAACTCATTATATATATATATATATATATATATAATCGTCTCATATAATTTTTTCTCAATTTTTAATAATGTATTAATAAATTGTTGAAATTTATTATTTTAGATAGTACAAATGGAGTCAACGGAGATGTCGCATGCGATGGATATCACAAGTACAAGGTATATACAAAATTAATTAACCCTAATTTAAGCTTAATTTTTTTTTTTGTCCCATTTAATCTTTTCCATTGTTTTTCTCATGGTGTAATTGCTCTTTGATTTATCTAAATATTTTGTAAAGTTTAGTGGAAGATGGTGCTTCTATGTTGATCATTTAGTATATACTCCATTCGTACATGTATAATGTGTTTGTTTATTTTTGTGTGAATTTTAAAAAATATTGTTCGTTTAGATATAAAGTAAAGAATAAAATAGATAATTAATTAAGTGTGGTGGAGTATATTTTCTAAAAAAGAAAACAAACGCATTTTATGTGGACAATTCAAAACAGAAAACAAACACAGTTTATGTGGACGGAGGGTGTATCAACCATTATACGAATAAAATTTACAGACATATATATGTACGAATGTTATGAGTTGTTGGGATTAATTTTATTGAATTGTGCAAATTTCCGTTTCAGGGTGATATCAAACTGATGCATGATATGGGGTTGGAAGCATTTAGATTCTCCATATCTTGGTCCAGACTAATTCCCTGTATGCTTACTTGCATTTTTCCATTACCATTAACATTAACATATGAATTTTTTTCATGTTTTATATATAAGCATGTTTGATGTTGTCACAGATGGAAGAGGACCTGTAAATCCATTGGGATTAAAATACTACAATGATTTCATTAATCAACTTAAATTTCATGGTAAAAACAACTTTTAAGAACACAAGCTTATCTCGCTCCCCCTTCCAAACAATTAAATTTCAATGGTTTTGATTGCAGGAATAGAACCACATGTTACTTTGCATCACGGCGATCTTCCACAAGTTCTTGAAGATGAGTATGGAGGATGGCTTAGTAGAAACATTGTGTATGTTTCAAAGGTTTCACTATATTATTAGTACTAGAGTTGGTCTTAAAACTAATAATACTTTTTAATAAATGACTAATACTAATTAAAAATACACTTAAAATGCAAAATAATTACTCGGTTTACACAATATTTTTCCTTAGTTTTATTGTCAAATGACTTTTGTGATGAGCCTAAAATGTGTGTGTGATGATAGGGAGGATTTCACAGCATATGCAAATGTGTGTTTCCAGGAGTTCGGGGACAGGATTTTGCACTGGACTAGTGTTAACGAGGCCAATATTTTTACATTTAGTGGTTATGGTGATGGAAACACTCCTCCTGGACGTTGTTCAGACTGTCAGGTGGGCAATTCGTCTATTGAGCCTTATATCGTGGCCCATAACATCTTGTTGGCTCATTCAGCTATTGCAAGACTATATAAAGAAAAATACAAGGTATCATGTATGCTACTGTTATCTAAAATTAACTTTAAGTTTCTTGTTTCTAAATTTTGATGATTTGCGTACTTATTTTTTGTCAAGTTCTTATTTTCTCCAAAATACATACTCACACACACACATATATATATATATATATATTAATGTACGTAGGCCAATCAAAGAGGTTACATAGGAATAAACATCTATGCTACAATGGGAACTCCTTACACTAATACAAGAGAAGATATATTAGCAACTCAAAGGTTTAACAACTTTTTCAATGATATGTAAGTTTAACTAACTTGTACCTTTGATCAGATACTTTTCAATCATCTTATCATAATCACTAAACATTTTTAAATTGTTTCAGGTTTTTGAATCCTCTATTTTTTGGGGACTATCCTGAATTAGTCAAAACAAGTGCTGCCGAAAGAATCCCCGCCTTTACAAAAAACGAGTCGAAGCAACTGATGGGCTCGGTGGATTTCGTAGGGGTGAACCACTACTTCAAGTTCATAATCAAGAATGATCCCAACACCCTGGACAACAAGAATGGTGGTCCGTCTGCTGATATAGGAGTAGAAATTTTTTGTAAGAGTTTTATTATGCAGTAATTAATCTTTAATTAGTTGGTTTGGTAAATCATTATATTCTTCATTCTCCTTTGGTGATGCAGATAATGGAGAGGGTATGACGCTTCCAGAGCAGGTAAGAAGGAACGTAAATTGCTTGATTTCTTTTTGTTTCTTTTATTATATGACGCTTTGTTTCTCGTCCAGTATAACATTAGCCCTTCAGGCCTTTCTGAAGTGTTGGAGCATCTAAAACGAGTTTATGGAAACCCCCCTGTTTATATTCATGAAAATGGTCTCTCGCTGAGTTTACAATCTAATGCTTTTAGGCTACGTGCATTCTCAATTCACCTAGCTCATATATATAGGTTGTTTTTGGCAGGTCAAAAGATGAAGCGTAATGGAACTCTGATAGACACATCTCGTGTGGATTATATACGTGCTTACATGGGGGCCACTCTTGATGCTATAAGGTAAGCAAATGCAATTCAATCGATTTTTAAATATTTATATGGGACACCAAACTAGTGTCTTAATTGATGGATGTACCAAAAGGAATGGATCAAATGCGAAGGGGCACTTTGTGTGGACGTTTTTGGATTGTCTGGAGTTGATGGATGGCTATGAGTCCTCGTATGGATTTTACTACGTAGATTTGGATGACAAAGAGTTGAAGAGATACCCAAAACTTTCTTCCCTTTGGTATTCTGATTTCTTAAAGGAGAAACATGCCATTATTTAAGTTAATTGGCTCGGGGAGAATGCCCCCATTTCTTTGACATAAGAGATCGAGTTTTCAATCACTCAGATTTGTTGGTCTTTTCTACTTTCAATATGTTGTCGGATTTGTTAAAATAAATATAAACTTCAAACATTCAAGCCTAATGTTATCAGATCTTTCTTATATTTTGTAACCTAGCTACATAAAGTGCTCGGTATTGTTCTCATGCAACAATGGTTTTTAACATTGTAGATTTTTTTTTTAGAATTATAGTGTTTTTAATTTACACATTTTTATTTTTAGAACTAAAGGAAGTAAATTGGACCGTCAGAATTTCCAGTTTGTTCCAAACGTGCGAGCTGCACACTGACAATTCCAGCCAATTTAAAACTTTTTCGGCGAAAAAGATGTGAATCGAACAAAAAAGAATGTAAATTGAACAATCTAAGATATAAATCGAAAAAGGGAATACTTAAAGAATTTAAACTGGAATGGATTACGGGAGAGGTAAAATGAAATTATCTCCATTGCCATCACTTTATTGATAAACAATAATTTTATTTATAAATGGATCCTGAATTTAATTGGTGGAAAGGAGAAAAATTTATATGCAATCATTTATCATTCAATTGTTGGAATTTTAATTAAAATTTAACTCATTTAAAAAAAAAAATTAAATTTATAATAAGAATTATTAATTTATATGAATTTTTTTATTAAATAATAATTTCTTTTTTTTAGAATTAACAATATTAATACTACTGTTTACGTATGTAGCCTGGTATTGTTCTCTCCTGCAACAATGATTTTCATCATTAAGGGATTAAGGGGTGTATTCCATTGAGATTTTATTGGATTTTTTTTTAATTTTAAAAAGTCCCTGAATTTAAAAAATTTATAGAGTTCGTGTAGAGTTTGACTGATTTTTTTATTAATTTATATGAATTTTCATAGACTTGACAGGATTATGAATTTTTTTTATTGATTTACATAGATTTTCATAAACTTCTGCGTTGGAACTATAGATGCAGTGACGGACCTGCGTAATGCCCAAGGGGGCTCGTGGGCCCCCCAATAATTTTGTAAATTTGTTAGGGGTATTTTGGTAATTTCACACATATTAAAATTAATACGCTGTTTATAATTATTTGCACACTTCTGATATAAAAATAATCCACAAAATTAATATATATATCCGAACATCATTTTATTTTAAAATCGTCACTCATTTTGGGTCTACATTTTATCCTAAATTTCACTAAATCTATTTTACATCCTACTAAATCCTCCTTACACCTTATCAAATCATAAAGCCTAGGTAGTGGTGCTCTAACCACTTGAACTATCCAACTTCGTCGTTTCTTATTTGACTCTACACCACTAAATTCAATTGTTTTTTTAAAGTGAATCGGTTAAAATGTGCAAGTTATCACGTGACGGAGGAAGTATTAACTTGTACCAAAACATAGCAAAAGTCAACTTATATGATCAATTTAATTTAATGAAATGTGACGTATTGACAATTTTATAATGTGAAATTTTGATGAAAATAATGAGTACATATATTTTTTTATAATCATATTAATCGGGCCCCCCTACCGAAAATTTCTGGGTCCGTCACTGTATAGATGCGAATGTATATGAAACGCACTTGTATATGCCCCCGAATCCGTTCTAATTTATTATGCCCCGGATCTTCCCCGCTCCCCAGGTTCTAGATAGTCGCCTCGGACCCGTCCCGTGAGGGTCGGGGCGGACCCGCACCGTGAGGGTCAGGGCAGACCTGCACCATTTTTTCATATCATGTTGAATTTATTTGAGTTGTTTCTCACAATTGAAAACAATTTTTTTCATGCATATATACATTTATTGAAACAATTCACAATAATATAAATATTTTTCATGTTATATATAATATATATATATAATTTATATAATAATTCGGGTCAGGTCGGATACTCGTGGGTCGGACATAAGATCCAGATCCGATCCGTTCACATACGGGGTGGGGCAGACCCAACTCGTCCTCAATACGAGACGAATTCGACCTGACCCCGCGGGTTGGGTTAATATTGTCATCCATACTTCTAATTTTTTGTCTTCAGAGTTCTCTGAGAGAATCCATTGAAATCTCCTTAGAAGAAATTTTGGATAGTATAATTTATTTATATTTTTTTTTAGGAGAATCCAACAAAATTCATAAACTGTTGAATACGCTAAGGCTCCATTTGGTTGATTCAAATCCACCATTCAAATCCACTTTACGGATTAAAAAGTAAATGAATTGATTTAAAATTCTTAGCATTTTTTTTAGTTAAAATTGAGAGGGTTTTAAATCTCACTAAAACCATATCATTTGAAATCCATTTATTTTTAAAACCTTTCATTTGAAATATCTCCTCAAATCAAATACCTCAATCCAAACACAACCAAAGTTTTTTTAAAACTTTTTAAAATTCGTATTGAATACTCTGAATTTTTAAAGACTTTTGAAAATTCGAATTGAATACCCCAAACTTTGAAAGTTTTAAAAATCCTACAGAATTCACAATCAATACAACCTCCTAAATTTGTGTATCGTTGAAAAAATATTACTTTGTATATGAAAAAAATATAAAAAATACAGGTTGATTATATGTTTTTTTAAAATCAAAATTGAACTTGTTAAACAGTTCAATCGATGCGCTAAAATATTGTAGCCTCTATCTCTCTATATATTTTTATGTCCTGTCACGTCAATAAATCATTTTTATATATATTTAATTTTATCCTTATCAATATTAGGTCTTATTTAGAAAAAAAAAATATATCTATTGTTTTAATTAATATTTAATTTATATATATTAAATATTAAATTATATTTTCATATAAATATAAATAAAATATATCAATTAATAAATTTTCAATTGAATACGCATTGAAATCTATCGCTGATATGACACCTTCTTAATGAAAACAACATTATTTTTTTATTTCGATTTAATCTTGAAACGTCAACTTTGGGCACAAATGAGGTTGTCTAGATGTTTAAATTGCAACAATATTTAAATGTGGTGATTTTATTTATAATTATTCAAAAGTTTAGATTAAATTGCAATTAAGTGAAAGGTTTTTTTTAGTACATTATTTTACAATATTTTTTAAATTGGTCCAGATATTTTCAACCTTTTAATTTTAATTAAATAAGTTTACACAAATTTTAATTTTCACTTTTTCTTTTATGTATTATGTTGCTTTAACAGTAAATAATTTAAATTTTGTAAAATAATTATAAAATCAAATAAAATAATTAAATGTGTAATTAAGTTATTTAAATAAAAATTAAATTTAAAGAATGTTAATCATTGTATAATTGAATTATATAAATAAAATTTCATAAATTAATTAATGGCATACATTTTATAAATAAAATAATTATAAAATTAATGTAATAATATAAAATTTTGAATACATAATAAAAGCTCACGATTTTTTTAAAATGCTCTTTAAAATAATAAAATATAATTTCTAAAATTATCAAAAGCCTAGAAAATGGCGGGAGGGGAGATTATTATTAATAATTTCTTTGTAATATTTTATTAGTTTAAGTTATATAAAAAGTTAAATGGCCCTTTTTTTTTCTTTTTTTTTTAATAATTTCAAGATTTGTTAGTTTAGTCAAATTCGTTCTTAAGCCAAGTGAAAGGTTGATTCAAAACTGATGGATGCAATCTTCTATTGAAACGGTAAAATATAATGGACTAAATTAAAAAAGTGATAAATGTGATTAAAAAAAGAAGGTAACTTAATGAATTAAAAAAATTTAACCCTAAAAATAATACATTCACAAACTTTATACCTCACACATCATTAAATTTATTCATTTAAAAAATCGTCGGTGGATGAGACGTGAGAGTATAAATAAACACAAGTTGGATTTGTGATGATCTTTAAATGATACTGTATGTTTGTATTTATTAGATATAGCGAGTAGCCCATGCACAGAATTATCTATAATTGAAGCTTTCAATTCAAGGTGGTTGTGAATTATTTGGCGTCTTTAATAGGCTTTATTTATACTCATTTGGAGTACTTATTTATGCTTTATTTATATTTATTTATGTACTACTCTCTGTTTAATTTATAATTATTTTTAAGTTGGACATGAGTTTAAAGAAAAATTAATTATTTATGTAAAAAGTAAAATTTGATGGTGAAGATAAAATAAAAATAAAGTAGTGTGTGAGGGTAGTGTTTCCTTTTTAAGAAATGAGAATTATAAATTGGACAAAGGGAATATGATTTATTTTTATGATTTTGAAAAATATTGATTTTAAATTAGATGTAAACACTTTCTTTATTGAAACTCCCAACATTTCTTGCACATTCTTAATGTGAAAATACTTCACAAAATTAATACCCTGCCAACATTATTTTATTTTTAAAATTGTCACTACTTTTTTACATACTCCGTACATTTTACTTTACATCTCACCAAATTCACTTTTATCTTATATATATCATCAACCACTAAATATTTTTTGGCGTGGGTTATATGCCCCTCCAAGTATGTTAGATGCACTCCCCCGATACACGCACCCCCCTCAAAACACACGCAAGATAGATGCACTCCCTTGAATTACCATTATACCCTTCTATCTCAAAATTATCTATGATAAATAACCCCCACAAAAATCCAAATTTTCACACGTAAACCCTAATATTTCTCAATTTCTTCTTTCACAGTCCATTCTTTCTCCCCTTTCTCCCACCATTCATCTTCTTCAACCAGTCGATGCCGCCTCCCACCGCCCTTCGCCCCCCAAAGCCGTCAAGCGTCACCCCTCCCTCCACCAGTTCGCTGCCTCGCTCAACAGCGGCGCCCCACCCTAAGTTTCTGCAACAGCGTCGCGCGGCGCCGCCTCCTCCTCCGCCGTACAACCTTTCGTCGCCCTTTCTCAGTTTTTTTTTTAAATTTTATTTTCGTCGATATTGATCGACCAAAAACACCCTCGTCAACAACAATTTGCCGACGAGGGTGTTTTTGGTCGATCCATTATTGTCGAAATTTTTATTATTTTTTCAAATTTTCTTTCGACAAAATTTTATCGACGACATTATTTTTGACCGATAACCAGTGTCGACTGGAGTGATTTTGGTCGACTCTGGTTTGTCGAAAATAATTTTTTTTTTTTTAATTTTTGAATTTATTTGGGATTGTGGTGGCTGCCGGAGGTGTGGCAGTGGCTGTTGTTGGCGGCGACGGAGTTGGGTGGCGGCGGCTGCTACTGCTTAAGGGGTTATAATGTGTTTAAATGTTAGGGGGAGTGTATCTATTTTAAGATATATTATTATAAGAGCAAAACATATATTTTACATGAATATTTAATTAATAAAAGTTAAGGGTGTATCTAACAAACCTGGAAGGGAATATAACCCACGCCATATTTTTTTTTAAAAAGTTTATCGGTCAAACTTCGCAAGTCATCTCGAGACAGAGGATGTATAAAGTAAAAATTGTATAATATATTAGTACTCCCTCCGCCCGCCTATAAGTTTTCCATTTTACCATTTTAGTCCGTCCGCCTATAAGCTTCCCATACCATTTTTGGTAAGTACTTTTTCTTACACTTCACTTTATATTTTATTTTTTCTCTCTATCTCTCTCCTTCCAATCACATCACTTGTACTATATTAATTATTTAATCACTTTTCTTAATCTCTGTGTCAAAAAGTAGCGGGAAGCTTATAGGCGGACGGAGGGAGTATATTGAAGAATAAATATTTATATTTATAGAAGTATGCTCGAATTCAGAAGAGTTGCCCTCGTCTTCATCTGAATACCCATCAAGCAATGAGAATGAAGCTTTCATAGCAGATGATGGACTGGCAATGATGGCCAAAATAAATGATGAGGTATCATCTGTTAATTCTTTTCAATCTTGCAATAATTCTGATTCTGATTTATGTGACACTGCTGAGAGTAGTGTAGGAAGTAGTCTTCATCATTCCAATGGAGTGACTGAAGAAGACCTTCTACAAGCTAACAAAGCATTCATGGAAATCAGTGATGAAAATATATCTTTGAAACAAGAAATCATTCGTCTAAAAGAAGCTCAGTTAAAAGTGGATCCTAATATAGTCATCATAAATGCAAGACTGTCAGAAGAGTTGTCCCAACTCCAAGAAAAGTATGCATCCATTGATAAACTATATCAGGGTATGCTTAAAACTCAAGCCAAAGAGACTAATGAATTCAATGATTTAAAGATTAAATGTGAAAAACATGAAGAGCGCAATAGATTCTTAGAATCTGAAGTAGTGAGCCTAGATCGAAAGCTATCTGAAATGATTAACTCTACCAAGATTAAACAAACAATTTCAGACAGATATAGAGCTCCAAATGAAAAAAGTGGGATATGTACTGATCTGCCTAGTTCCTCTACTTCAGGCTTTAAGAACACTAATGGAGCTAGTTCAAGTTCTTTACAACTAGATAAAGGAAAAGAACCTATGATTTATGATAATGATCCAAAACCTACAGTAAAGTCTCAATACATTCCTCCTACTACCAAGAATGGTAAAATGAAGAATGTATCAAGACCAGTACAGTCAAGACCATACCAGAAGAGTTATGCTCCTCTGACCAGATCAGAACAGTTCTGGTATCAGAAGAGACAAACTCAGAACAGTAGGTCAAGACAAGCACAGGCAAGTTGGGAACAACCTAGACCTCCTTTTATAAGGCAGTCTCAACTATATTCAACTAAACCTAGAAAATTTGTGCCTCATTATCTTAACAGACCTGTTCTTTATCCTCCACCTTTATCTTATGATATCATTGGAGAGGAAAGACCAAAACGCATCTATAAGCCGTATGGTCCACATGTTTTCAGACCCTATTCAAACTATTACAGACATACTGATCTTAATGAAAAAGGGATAGAACCAAAGAAAGGCTATCTCAGAAAAATAGATCCTAAGTCTGCTGATAGTTCTGAAATGGTTAATAAAGTACTATTTTGTGACAAATATGGAAGGAAACTGAAGAGGTCCCATCTATTCAAATCCTCAATGTTTATTTGGGTACCTCTCACCACTAACCCTCAAGGACCCCAATAAAGAAAGGTTACCTAAATTATTAAGATCACTACCTTGCAGGATCGACTGGACTTATACAAGAAAGGTGGTTCAGTGGGTGAGACCTGGTACATAGACAGTGGGTGTTCACACCACATGACTGGTACCAAGGCCTTGCTTACTAACTATCATGAGCAGGAAGGACCAAAAGTAATCTTTGGTGATAGCTCCATGGCAATCACAAAAGGATTCAGATTCATCAAGAATGGAGATGTTGAAATCCAAGATGTCTCCTATGTTGAAGGTTTGAAATATAATTTGCTATCTGTATCTCAATTCTGTGACAGGGGATACAAAGTTCAGTTCAAGACCAGAAGATGTGAAATAATAGACAAAAGGACACACAATGTTTTACTTGTTGGCACAAGACAAGGAAGTGTATACATTGTGAATTGGAATAGTTGTCCTAAGAATGCTTGTCTTATCACTAAGAGTCCTAAAGAAAATAGTTGGCTCTGGCATAAACGCCTCTGCCACCTGAACTTTAAGATAATCAACAAGATTGCTAGAGAACATCTTGTTGAGGGCATTCCAAATGAAATCTATTCCAAATCACAAATGTGTGACTCCTGTCAAAAAGGTAAACAGGTAAAGGTTTCATTTAAGTCCATTCCAACTCTTTCAACCAGCAGAGTCTTAGAACTCCTGCATATGGATCTTCATGGTCCTATCAAACCTCCCACATTGAATGGAAGAAGGTATACTCTGGTTGTAGTAGATGACTATTTTAAGTTTACTTGGGTAGTCTTTCTACACAAAAAGAGTGATACACAAACACTTCTTCCAGATCTTTTGAAGAGGTTACAGGTTGAAAAGGGTCAACCCATTGTCAAAATAAGGAGTGACAAGGGGACTGAGTTTATTAACTGTTACATTTCTGACTACTGTTCTAAGTCTGGCATACAACATCTAACAAGTGCAGCCAGAACCCCCCAACAAAATGGTGTTGTAGAAAGGAGAAACAGAACTCTAAAAGAAGCTTGCAGAGCAATGATTGCAGAATTTAACACACCTCAGAAGTTTTGGGCTGAAGCCATTAACGCAGCTTGCCACTCCCAAAACAGAAGTGCTCTTAATAAGGTGCATGGTAAAACACCTTATGAGGTATGGAAAGGCAGAAGACATAGAGTTTCTTATTTTCATATCTTTGGATGTAAGTGTTTCATCCATAACAATGGTAAAAGTAAATTAAATGCTTTTGATGCAAAAGCAGATGAAGGGATATTCTTGGGATACTCTTCAGTAAGCAAAGCATTTAGGGTATTTAATTACTCAACCCTATGTGTGGAAGAAACACCCCGTGTAGTCTTTGATGAGAATGTGCAGGACTCTGCTGATCATCAGCTCAGTAAGAAAATTGACAAACTAAAGCTTCAAACCAACAATGATGATGATGCAGAAGTATATGAATCTGTACAAACATATAATCCTTTCCTGAATGTCATAGATCAAGATTCTGATAAAGAAAAGGTAAAAGACAAAGGTAAGTCATCTAAAACTTCTGATCTGCCAGAATTGAATGACTGTTCTCCTATGAACAAAACTGCTTATTTAATACAAAGTAATGATACTGATCTGCATGTTGATTTGCATGATATGAATGATGATAGTATTACTGTTAAGAATAGAAGGACATGGAAGTCTGCTCACTCTACTGATCTGATTCCAGGTGATTCTAGTAAAGGTGTTAAAACTAGAAAACAATTGTTTGACTCCCAGGAAGAACCTAGTAAGTCTTTATTTTTCTGGTGTTGTTTTCTATCCTCCATTGAGCTTAAAACTGTGAATGAAGCTTTAAGTGATAGTAACTGGATTATAGCCATGCAAGAAGAACTTAATCAGTTCACCAGAAATGAAGTTTGGGAACTTGTGGATAGACCTAGTGATCATAATGTTGTAGGCACTAAGTGGATTTTTAAGAATAAAAAGGATGAAAATGATCTTGTAGTTAGAAACAAAGATAGATTAGTTGCTCAGGGCTACTCTCAAGCTGAGGGTATTGACTATGATGAGACTTTTGCTCCTGTAGCTAGACTAGAAGCTATAAGATTGTTCCTTGCTTATGCTGCACATATGAAATTCACTATTTATCAAATGGATGTGAAAAGTGCATTTTTGAATGGTATACTTGCTGAAGAAGTTTATGTGGAACAACCACCTGGTTTTGAAGTGAATAGTCACCAAGTATACAGGTTAAAGAAAGCATTCTATGGATTGAAACAAGCCCCAAGAGCCTGGTATGATACTCTTTCTCTATTCTTAATTGAAAATGGTTTTACTAAGGGCAAGGTTGATAGAACTTTGTTTCGAAGACAAGAAGGTAATGACATATTACTAGTTCAAATTTATGTGGATGACATCATTTTTGGATCACCCAACAAAACCTTGAGTGAAAGCTTTTGTACACTCATGCAAAGTAAATTTGAAATGTCTATGATGGGCGAAATGACTTATTTTCTTGGTCTTCAAGTAAAACAAACTCCAGAAGGTATCTTAATAAATCAAGCAAAATATACAAGGAATTTGCTAGACAAGTTTGGTATTAAAACCTGTAAGACAGTTGGTGTGCCTATGCAACCTACATACAGAATGGACCCTGATGAACGAGGTAAGTCTTCTGACCAACCTCATTATCGTGCTTTAATTGGCTCTCTACTCTATCTGACTACCAGCAGACCTGATATTGCTTTTTGTGTTGGTGTGTGTGCAAGATTTCAAGCAAACTCCAAAGAAAGTCATCTGGAAGCTGCTAAAAGGATATTGAAATATCTAAAGGGGACCATTAATCGAGGATTATGGTATCCTGCAGATGATGATATATCCCTAAGTGGTTATTCAGACTCTGACTTTGGAGGATGCAAAATAGATAGAAAATATACTTCTGGTTCATGTCAATTCTTAGGAACTAAGCTCATTTCCTGGTTTTCAAAGAAACAAACTAGTGTGGCAACTTCTACTACTGAAGCAGAATATATGGCTGCAGGTAGTTGTTGTAGTCAGCTGCTTTGGCTAATACAACAACTCAGAGACTACAATATTGTAGAATCTAATGTACCTATATACTGTGATAGCAATAGTGCCATTGCCATTACACAAAATCCTGTTTTACATACTAGATGCAAGCATGTTGATATTAGACATCATTTTATTAGGGATCATGTGGAAAAGAAAAATATTAGGATAGAAAAGATCCATACTGATATCCAGAGAGCTGACTTTTTTACAAAACCATTGGCTGAAGTGAGATTTAGAGAGTTATGCATTAGCTTAGGGTTGATAGACATGGATTCTATATGTATATAGAACTGCACTAACATTTCAGGTACTGATCTTATACCAAAAGGAAGATAAAGCAGAAACTAAGAGCAGTACATCAAAAGCCTAAACTCAGAAGAGACAACCCTATGTCAGACCACTACATTCATCAAAACAGGTAACAAGGTTACTAAAGTGACCTAAATCCCGATGAGGAAGCTGGTAAAGCTAAGGGACACTGAGAACACACATTAAGGGGGAATCTGTGATTTCTTAAAGATCCTTTTGTTAACTCAGAACACTAAGTCACTTTAGTATAAACCTTGATGTGATCATTGATTTAATTATACTATTACTACTCTGTACTGTTTTACACTTATATCTCATGAACTAACACTTCTACCAAGGTGAAACAGGCACAGAAGAGGAGTTCACCACTGAAGTGGGAACTGATCTGATTACAGATTTGAGATGTTTTCAAATCTGATCTGATTACAGTCTTTATCAGTCTACATAATTGTTCTGATTAATGAATTGACTTGTCTACAGAACTGTTCTGATTACAAAGTTTCTTTGTCTACAGAACTGATCTGACTACAAATTCAATCCTTCTACAGAACTAATCTGACTACTGATTAAACTGTCTACAGAATGATTTGATTACTATTAATTTGGCTACGTGAAAAAGGCATTTTTTGTGGAAAATGCAGTCTACTTCAATGGGCGCCATAGCACAGAGAATCAAGCTATCTTGACGATGTGTGAAGAAAGCGGGCTCAGGAAATATCTGGAATCATATCCAATCAATGTGTTTGAACCTGAAGCCATGTAATTCTTCTTACAACTTGAAGGTGACAACAATGGAGTTCGATCAATGCTGTCAGGGCACAAGGTTGCAATAACCAGAGAAATTCTTGAGATTATGTTGGATTTACCCCAAGGCCCAGTAGATATTTTGACCTATAAGGCAGGAGAAGAAAAAGAATGCGTGGGCAGATGGACGGGTGAAGAACCAGAGTCTCTACACAATCTTAAGAAGAATGTGCTTCCTACTGGACTTCAATTTCTAATGGATATTGCTGGAAAGTGCTTGTTAGGACAACATCACAGCCAAGATGCTGGAAAGTGCTTGTTAGAGACAACCTTTGGGTGCTAATGAGTTGGAGAGCACACCAATTGAAGTTGCTGAGAATACTGTGCTTGATGATGTTCAAGAGACAGTAAGAACAGTTCCTACTGAGACAGCTCAAGCTGACTCTAGCTTTGAATTGTTGAAAAAGCATAATGCAGAGTTACAAAGCAGGCTGGAAGATACTTTGAAACAATTTCAAGAAGCTGCTAAGAAATTGGAGAGATTGACTGCTACCAGTTCACATGAGCAAGTGATGGAACACACAATGTCTAAAATCTATGATCTGCATAGATTGCAAGAAAAGAGACTTTCTGCTGAATTGCAAAAGAAAGTTGAGTTGCTTGTGACACCCTTGAAAGAATGGCAAGATGAAGCCAAAAAGGGGGAAGATAAAGTCATGAGAGTGATGGAGCAGACTCAAACTCAACAAGCTCAGTTAGTTGTGAGTCAAGATGAACTGAAAGCAAGTCTGGATGATCTGAAAGAAGAGATCATTAGCTTAAAGCTGAAAATCAATCTCAGAAAACAACAAAAGACTGTTGAATCTGAAACTCAAGGTGTAGCAACAATTGAGAAAAACATTGCTGAATCTTCTTCTGGAAAGAAAAAGAGAAAACTGATTTTGAGTGATGAAGAAGAGGCTGAAGAGACTGGAAGGGTTACCAGGTCTAAAAGTAAGCTGAAGCATGTAGTTGCTAGTAGCCAGCCAAGTGATGAAAAGATGGCTGAAGCTGTTGAAAAACACAATGAGTTGTTAGCAAAGAAGAAAGCTGAATTATCTGAAAAGAAGAAAGCTGATGAACAGATTAGAAAGCAAAAATTGAAAGATGCAGAAGCTGCAAGGAAAAAGTTTGATAATCGAGTTGCTGCTTTAAAAAGGAAAAAGAAATCTAAGTCTGTTAGAGAAGTTCTTGATGAGAACTACATAGAGTTCATTGTTGATGATGATAATTTGGAATATTGGAAAGATCTAAAGAAGAAAGGGCAGATTGCTAATTTTATTGTGAAGAGGTTCGGTGATCATTCAAGCAAAGAGGATGAATATGCTGATTTTGAAGAATTCATGATGAATGTTGCAAGGGGCTTCTGGGAAGACATATTGTTATTGGCTGCTGGTGCAGATATCCAGATCTTATGTCCGGAAGAACCTGTATGGGATCCTCCAAGATTAGAAAATGGAGAACCTGATCTGAAAGAAGTTGGAAACATTATTGCTAAGATCATTAAGGATGAAGGTATTACTGATCACATACACATGATGGAAATCAAGAACAGGATGTACCTGGCATTCAGAATTCCTAATGAAGATTGAAGATGAAGGACTATGCTGAAGAGATAACTTTTCTTAACCTTATCTTTATTTTCTTTATTTTGATATTTTTGTGGTTATGTGAAGTATGTGTAATATCTGATCTTATGTGAATCCTAATCTGATGTTTGAATTGATGAATTGTTATGATTAACCATATATCTTAACTACTGATCTGTTAATATTTAAGTGGTTTTGGCTTCATCAAAAAGGGGGAAATTGTTGGGATATGAATCTTTTAAACAATGTTCTAGTTGATGATTGTATGTTTTGATGGCTAAAAACAACTTGAAGTTAATGATATATGTGATTATATGTTGATATAATTGTGTTATATGAAATATATGTTTACTGATCTTAAGAGATATTTGAATCTGAGTTACTGATCTTATATATGTTTACTATCTTAGTGTGTTTACTGATCTGATATAAGAACTGTTTAGGAACTAAGCTGATGTTTGTATTGTATAGACATCTTATAGTATAGGACTTAGATGTACTCATCTGTATATAGTTTAGTTGATGTATAGATAGGTTTTATGTATGTAAAGTTGTATTCTATTGTATTCAGCATTGTAAAAGTTAAGAACAGTAGTTTAGAACTAGATTAGTAGAAGATCAGAAGACTTATGAAGACTTAGAAGACTACTTCAGAATAAGAAGACCTTCAAGAAGAGTTGAAGAGAAGCTTAGAAGTTTGAGAAGAATTCTGAAGAAGTTAGAACAGTTTTGGAGAACTGTGTTGATCGGCTCAGAACAGTAAGAGTCAGGGCAGTAAGTTACTGTGCTGAGTTGGTAAGATTGAAGAATAAGTTTGGAAAACTTATTTAAGGAGTAACTGAGTTTTATTGAAGATAAGCTGACTTGGAATTAGTTGAAGAAAGTTACAAAGTCGGTTACAAAAGAAGTTACAAAAACAGTTTTAGAGTTAGTTGAGAGTTAGTTCACAAACTGCTAACTGTCATACTAAGTTCTATAAATACTGTGTGATCTCATACTGCTAAAGACTACTGAACATTTACTGATCCTAAAGCATTCAAGAGCAAGTCTACAGAGCATTTGAAGAACTCACAGAGTCAAAGAGATCAAGAAATCTGAGAACAACCACAGATTTGAAGAGAAGAAATCAAAGGCTAATCAAGAGAAGTTTTACTTTTCATTTTAAAGTTTGTATTGTTGTAAACAAGTGTGCTAGTTACTTGTGAAATTACTATTCGATCGAAGATACACTTGAAAGTGTAATCGATAAGATCAAAGTCTTAGTCTTGAGACTTTAAGCCACAAGAAACTCAAGGAAGAGTTAATAAAACATCACAACTGGGATTGTGAGAGTGGATGTAGACTTTTTGGTCGAACCACTATAAATTCTGTGTTCTTTACTTTTCTGTTTGATATTTGTTTCATATTTGTTTAACCAAGAACAGTAGAATTTACTAAGTAAAGATCTGAATAAAAGTTGAGTATAAAACTGAAACTGGAAGTACTGATCTGATCCAGTAAGAACAGTACTATTCAGAACACATTTCCGCATTAAAACTCTGATATTTTGAAAGATTTTTGAAAGTCTATTCACCCCTCCCCTCTAGACTTTCTTAGCTTACTCAATCTTAACTCAACTTGGGACCAATATTTGTTTATATGAATGTTGTTGAGTTGCATTACTTCTGTTTTATTAGTTATTTGGTTGAGAGTTTTAATTGAGTGAATTTACTTGTTAGATCCTGAATACAAGATTCAAGTATTAAGAATAAATATCTTTCTCTAGACCTAAAGTAAGTTTATGATGTATCTACATTTATTAAATTTTATAAAAAAAGTACTTATAATGTCATTAAATGATGTAATGGTGTCTAATTAAGTTATGGATGTCTCCTCTAAAGTAGGGATGGCAAAATGATCTGCCCTGAAGTCGCCCCGCCCTGTCTCGAGAGATTTAGACACTGCCCCATTTTCAAAATGGAGCAAGTCAGCCCCGCCCTGGGCGTAGAGCAGGGCAGGCATGAGTTTACATATTTATTGCTCCGCCCTGCCCTGTCCCGAATTTAAATATATATATATATATATATATATATATATAAATATATAATAATTTAATTAAGTAAACTAACCCTAAATACCAATGTTTATTTTATTTTAGTTTAATGATGAATTTTAATGTTTAGTTTATATCATTTTATATAATTTATATACATATAAAATAAGACTTGGAACAGGGCAGAGCGGGGCGAGACTCAAAATGCTGCCCCATATCAAGCGTGGAACAGGGTAGGGCAGATGCTAATATGCGCGGGGCAGGTTTGAATATTGAGATACCCGCCCTGCTCTGCTCCGCTCCATTGCCATCCCTACTCTAAAGCTCACAAATTGATCTTCTTCATTATCTCAACTACTCCTAATGTGACTTTTCTAATTAATTCACTTGGAATAATAATTTAACAAATTCCTAACTATCAAACTAGAAAACAAAAGTTTTCCTATCATAATTACTGTGACTACATGGAACCCAAATATCAGCGTGCCCTATTCAAACTCACGAACTGTTTATTAGTGCATAAATATTTAATTAACTTTTAAACTCACATTAATTAATAAAAGTTAATATACCACCAATACATTGTTATTGACTTTAAACAAAAATGCTTAGTAAGCGCTGATAATAGATACACCCTTCACGCCACTAGTGCACCATCATCAACCCTCAACCATTCTGTTAATATAATTAACCCAAAAACAGTATGCCAATTTAACGCTAATCAGGTGAGAAGTATAAAACTAATATTTGATGACACCATAGTCAATTATTGTAGCTATGAATAGGATTTCTAGAAAAATAGTGTTTCTGACGACAAGAGTGATGATGACAATTCAATAATTTGATGACAATTCAATAATTTATGTGTGTGGTCCCTTGTCCTGATCATGATATTGTAATAGACGGCGTATAATGAAATCATTTGATTGTTTTAAAATTTTCAAGATAACATGCGAAAAATCTTTTAAAGTTGATTAATATGAGATTAATTTTATGAGTTTTTGCATAGCGGAGTCCGTAATGCCATTATTTATGATTTTTTTCTTTTTTTTGCATATATAATCTTGATTTTTTTGCATACTAGTAGGTCTTTTTTTTAAGATTTGGTTTTGGAAATCAGAGACCATGAATATGGCCAATTAAAATGTATGGAATATAAAAGAAAAGAAAACCTAAAACCATAAGCTCACAGGTCGAGCCAAAGGCCGGAGTGCCGTTAAAACATTACTTGGGAAAACCCTCCTTAGGGATAAAACCCGAGGTCAAGGGAAAAGGTACACTTGGTTACTGAACATCATGTAATCTAAATCTATTAGGATCCTATTCAAGTGTTTTTTCTTGAGGTGGATACGAGATATATAGATTTCAGGTAAATGTCGTCTTTTTTTTTTTTTGATGAAATATATCTTTTATGATGTTGGATATCGTCACCAATTATTATTAAAATATTCATCGATTATTACAGTGACGAAAGAATTTTGTCATTAATATTTTGAATAATTAATGACTAAAAATAGCATTGTCATGAAAATAGCTTAATAAAGACATCGGCGAGCTGAAGGTTGGACAGGACGAACTGGGTGAGGAGGCGACCAGAGGAGACCAACTCACGAATAAAATGGCAGTCAATGTCGATGTGCTTTGCTCGCTTATGGGCGACCGGATTTTGACTCCAAAATAAGGCACTTTTGTTGTCACATTGGAGAGTTGGGGTGGACACGGGGAGTTGGCCAAGCTCCCGAAGAAGGTTGTTGACCCAAACGACCTCTTGAGCAGTGTTAGCAAGCACACGATACTCGGACTCACAGCTCGAGCGAGCAACAGTGGGTTGTTTCTTTGCACTCCAAGAAACCAGGTTGCCGCCGAGAAAGATGGAATAACCGTACGTTGAACGCCGAGTGTCGGTGCATCGAGCCCAGTCTGCATCAGAGTAGGCGACCAACGAGTAGTCACTATACCGACCAAAAGTAAGGCCAAAGTTAATCCTGCTTTTAACATACCGTAAAATCCATTTTACGGCGAGGAAGTGATCATCAGTAGGCGACTGAAGGAACTGACTAACATGATTGACATCATAAGACAGATCCAGGCGAGTGATAGTCAGATACTGAAGGGCACCAACAAGCGAACGATAAAGAGTGTGGTCGGCAAAGGGTGTCCCAGAGCGAACAAGAGATTCCCCCGCGGCAAGGGGAGTAGAAACAGGCTTGAGTCAAGCAGCTTGGCACGGACGAGGATGTCATGAGCGTACTTCGCCTGACTGAGAAAAAGTCCACTAGGAGTGTGCGAGACCTCAAGGCCGAGGAAGTATCTGAGGCGACCAAGATCCTTGATCGCAAATTCTTTGTCAACGCGACGAATGAAACGTCGAATGACATTATGGTCACTCCCTGTCACAATAATATCATCGACATAAAGTAAGAGGTATAAGGTAACTGTACCACGCCGGAAGTAGAAGAGAGAGGGATCTGCTCGACTACAAAGAAAACCTAAGGTCTTAAGAAGCTACTAAAGCGAACAAACCAGGCGAGTGAAGCTTGTCGAAGACCATACAGAGCTTTCTTGAGGCGACAAACATAGTCTGGGAAGCGAGGATCAACAAAGCCAGGGGGCTAAGCCATGTAAACAGTGTTTGTCAACTTCCCATGAAGAAAGGCATTATTCACATCAAGTTGATGCATATGCCACTGATTCCGAACAGCCAGACACAGGATGATGCGAACAATGGTAGCCTTGACAACCAGACTGAATGTATGTGTGGGATTCTATGTCCTGTGAAGAGTGGGGCTTTACCGTGGTATTTGACATTGTATTTGGAGGATTTCTATGATATGTGCAAGTACTATTGGAGTACATTTGTAGTTGATTATTTGAAATATCATGTTAAGAAAAGCAAGGATACAAAGACTGGTGGTTGTGCTATGTTATTACCGGTAAGTATTTGGTGTTATAATATACACAGTCAATTTGTATAAAACATTACTATATACTTATATATTCAACTTGATTTTGTATGCAGTTTTGGCTTTGTGAACACTCTTCTTTAGTAGACCCATTGAACGAGAGAGCATTCCCAAGATTTTTAAAGTGGGATTTAAACAATCTTAACGCTGTTCAAAAATTTGATATTGGATCGAGTTCAAAATTGAAAGGTGTAAGCTTGGAGGACGGTCCTTCTTTTGATATCGGATTTGAGAATAATGATGAAATAGAGGATATGGATGTTGATGGAACTGTGATGAGGGTATAAAACTGTATAATTTAATGTTGCGTTTGGATGGAGGGATTTGATTTGAGGAGGTATTTCAAATGAAAGGTTTTAAAAATAGATGGATTTCAAATGACATGGTTTTAGTGAGGATTTGAAATCTCTCTCAATTTTAACTAAAAAGTGTATGGACACAAATCTAAGTATTTGAAATCCACTCATAATCCAAACACGTGGAATGGATTTGTGCTATGAATTTGAAATCCATAGGCCCAAATCCACCCAACCAAACGCAACCTAATATTACAATGAATGAAACATACCATTATCTCCATCTTTGGCAGTTGTAACAACTAAGACTCCTTTTGCCCTCCCTTTCATGAAAGTTCCGTCAATAAATAACATAGGTCTATAGTGTTTAAATCCCTCTTTACAAGCAAATAAAAAAATAAAAATTCTTTCAAAATGATGAGTAACGCTATCTATCTCTAAATCAACAATACTGCCCGAATTCGTACGTTTTACAACATCACTATACCAACGAAGTTGATCGTATGATTCATCATAACCTCCAAATATGTCATCCCTCGCTACCTCTATACCGCGCCAAGCTTTATAGTAAGAAATATCGAATCCATAATCCACGTTAATACCATCGATTATATTCCTACCTATAATGTTTGGATTGGACTTCACACTCTCTATTACAAGTTCTTTTATAATCTTAGGCACAAACCTACCCTTATCACCATCTAATAAGTTCCCTACGCATGTGTGTACTAGGTTAGCTTTATGAACAATGAATCCTGTTTTTCAGGGAGACTGTTTGGCTTTAATAAACCAAGTACAATTGAATGATGCCTTCTCACTACATTCTGCATATACATACCTTGGGCAGTTTTTTACGTATGTAAACTTGAAATTCAGTTTGGTAGAGAACTTTATTAGCTCAATTTTGAACTCTGGAGCACCACCAGCAAACGTAGCTCCAACTTTCATTAAATTACGCCAGTGATCAGATAAATAAGACTTCTTCTTCTCAGGTGGGCATATATCAAAAAGAGGTAAACTACCCAACCCAACAAATTCATTAGACACAAAAATATCATTTTTAGGCTGGTTGTTTGCACTAGTGTCTAAGAGTGATTTATGTGGATTATTGTAGTTAATTTCTGCATTCATTTCAAAACCAGATCTAGAATCGAGAGTTAGGCTTTCCATACTATCAGATTGATTGTCTACTCGTGCAATCTCAATAGATATATTCACTAATTTTTCAGATGTCAATCTGCAATACTCTAACAGACCATGCAAATCTGCATCACAATCTAAACAACAATTCTTAATTCCACCTACGGAGTACAAAATGGAATGGTTACCTGTAGATATAGCGGGCCACTTCGCATTTATCCCATCAACAATATATTGAAAGGATGAGGCTTCGGTAATTGGAATTAATTTACTCCTGCCTTCGAAATCGATCTTGAAAATGACTGATGACTCCATTGTTTGAAGAATACTATAATTTTTTTGCGATAATTTAATTATGCAATCCCATAAAACCTAATGCATAAGACTATATGAAAAAGGATTATCGAAAAATGGGAAATCATAAACGTGAAACAATATGAACATAAATTGTATACAAAATTTACCAAGATTGACAGAATTGCATGGAAGACCAAACGACACGAAAACGTTTATGGAAAATCATCAAGTTTTTGGAAAGTGTTTGACTGCATGAAAAGAATGAATCTACGATTTGAATTGAATTCGAAAATGGAATGTGTAGCCGTAATTCAGGGAAGACAGGAAATGATGCTGAATGAATTGGAAATACATATTAATTTCGATTAAAATATATAGAGTGCATAGATGAAAATTTGCAGTGTGTTTTGGTCTTAGTTGTTTTATTGAATTTTTTTAGCTTATTTTGTTTATAAAACTTATGGATTGCCTTATATTATTAATAAACTCTATAGTAACCTTACTTTATCTACATTTTTTTTATAATTTGTGCTCACCCTCCATGGGACTACATTTGGTGGATGGATGGAGTAATTTTTAAAATTTGAGCATACTTATTGGATCGAAATCAAAATGTATAATCCGTCTAGAACAAATTTGAAATACATAATTTACAAGTTGAATTGTGATCAGCTTTAACTTTAATTGACCATATCTTTCCAAATTTTATTAATTTTATTCTGGAGAATGTGGAATTCTGAGTTGTAAATGGACCATACCTTTCCAACTTTATGCAGGATATTATTAATTATAGAGGTAGCAGGTTATATATTAAAATCAACGACTGTTTTCTTTTTATAAAATTAACAACCACAAAAACACTCCGGATGTTTAATACACTTATTCGCCTTTTTCCGGTGGTGGTGTATTTGGTCGCTGCGGCGGCGGAGCAGTACAGCAGAAGTGATTTTCCGGCGGATTTTGTTTTTGGTGCTTCAACCTCTGCTTATCAAGTTAGTTTTCTTTATACGCAAATATTACACCACGTTTGATTCTCCCTGTAACTTTAACAAGAAATTTCAATGTGAAAGTTATTTTTTATATTATTTTATAAGTTTTTCATTATATTTTGACACATGAATTAAGAAAAATGATTAAATAATACATATGCATAAATATAGAGTGAAGTGAATGAATAAAAATTTATTCCCTCCAATTTTTTTTTATAGATCGATGATGTTTTAGACTGATTTATTGGAATTAAGAAAGTGTATGCATTGACAAATATACCCTTAAATAATACTCCCTCCGATCAATTTCATTATTTCCACTTTTCTTTTTTGGTTGTCCAATTTTATTATGCTCATTTCCTTTTTAGAAATAACACTATTCACACTACTTTATCTCCACCCTCCAACCATTATTTATTTACTCAAATTATCACTAATTTTATTCATAAAAAATCATTTTATCTATAAATGAACCCCACAACATCCCATCATACCCTCAACTTATCTACTTTATAGTACATAAACTAATCAATATTCATTAAAACTCGTGTCCGAAGAAATAGACATAATAAAATTGGACGGAGGGAGTAAATGATATTTCTAATTACATTAATTTCCTAATGCACATTTTCCATAATTTACATTAATTTCCTTAAATAATAAAAGTAAGTTAAAAATTAGGAGATTTTCTAAATTTAAAGGGAGGGCATAATTGGAATAAACAGTGTAAAAATTTTAAAACATCATCTAATTATGTATAAGAGAAAGGTCTAAAACATCATCTATAAAAAAACGGAGGGAGTAAAAAATATTTGCTAAAAAGAGTATGAGAAACTTATAGGTGCACGGACCAAAATGACAAAATGGAAAACTTATAAGCGGGTGAAAGAAGTAAAGATAAATGTTTTTATGTAAAAAAAAAAAAAAAGTAATGCCATTTAATGTAATTTTAAGATATTTGAATGAAATAATTAAAAAGAATAAAATTACTTTTTGGGCTAGTCTTATGTGAGACCGTCTCACAGAATGATATCCGTCAGACGTACCTTGCTTAACCCTCATATATAAAAAGTGATAATGTTTGAGCAAAAAGTGATAGTGTTTAAGTAAAAAGTGACAGTTACTTTTGTTAAAAATATTATCACTTTTTACTTAAATATTATCACTTTTTTACAAATTAATATCTGAAAAAAAAAATATGAGTTATCTATATCCAAAATTTTGAAACATGCGTTAAAAGGATCCGTCTCACAGAAAAAGATTCGTGAGACGATCTCACACAAGTTTTTACCGTACTTTTTTAATATTTTAGAAAGAAAAAATCTAATAATATGAAATAGATTAAAATAGAAAATGAAAAATGTAGGATGAAATGGAGAAAATATTTTTTTCCACATTTGCCCTTTTGTTACACTGATTTTTGAAATAAATGAAAGTATGAGGGAGCGGCATATGAGGAGGGAAGAACTCCCAGCGTCTGGGACACCTTTGCTCACTCTGGTATCTTCTTCACCACTATTTTAGTTACATTTCTTCCCATTTTTTATTTTCTTTTAATTGGAATAAATTTTTAGAAGGGAATTTGCTTTTTTTCCCGATAAATTTCACCATTTTTTTTTTTGTTTCGTTAACTTTCTCACTTTGATTTTTATCATATAAGTTACTCCCTCTGTCCCACAATTGCAAAAATTGTTTGCACTCTTTCCTTATTCGTCCGTCCCACAATTGTTTGCACTTTCCAAAAATGAAACATTTTTTTAAACCCCACCCTCACAATATTCACATATTTACACATAATGTCATTACTTTTACCCTCAATCCAATCACCTTTTTACTTTATCCATATAACTTTACAAAATTACCCCTCAATACTCCATTCATTACATCTTTTTCTTAATTTGCGTGCCCATAAAGTGGTGCAAACAATTTCGGGACGGAGGGAGTATACTCTTTTAAAATTTCGTCCAAAAAGGACAAAATGTTGACAATAACTTTAATTTTTTTTTTAAAACTTTTTAGCCTTTTAGGACGAAAGTTTTAAAAAATTGTAACTCACATGACCAGAGTCAAAGTGCTAAAGATAATACTCCATTCGTCCATCAAAGCTCAGTTCTATTTTTTGTTCCACAAAAAATATGCTTATTTTATTTAAATAGTTAACTTTTGAGTATATTTTTTAATTTATTAACAAAATTGAGTATCTACCAATAATATTCTTTACTCTGCCTATCTTTTTTATAATTAAAATATAATTAAAAAAACATGTATATAAAAAAGTGAGCACACTTTTAATGAATAGAGGAAATAAGATTTAAAGCAAAATGGTGCAATTTTTTAAAGGACAAAAGAAAATAAAAATCCTTTTATACAAGAAGGTTTTAGACAATTTCAATTATGAGACAAAGTCTAACTTTAACATTTATATTTATTTTGCTTTAAAACATGAATACATGTAATAAAAACTCATTTCATACACAACTTTTTTGTTAATTTGTAATGTTTTTCTAATAAATTATTGAAACTTATAATTTTAGGCCGTACAAATGGAGCCAACGGAGACATAGCATGCGATGGATATCACAAGTACAAGGTACGTATACATACTTAGCTTAATTGGCTCTAATTTAAGCCATTTTTTCTCGGATACAAATAAATTATGTTTATCGTCCAATAATCTATAAAATCATACAAAATACGAAATTAAATATCCCTAATTTAAGCTTATTTTTGGTCCCATTTAATCTTTTCATTGTTTTTCTCGAGGGATAATTGCTCTTTGTTTTATCTAAATATTTTCTAAAGTTTAGTGGGAGCCGGTGCTTCTACGTTGATAATTTAGTATATGTACTTGTTATTTTCACAAGTTTAAAAAATGTAGAGACTAAAATAGATAAAATATTTTTTTAAAAGGAAACAATTAAAAAAAAGTAAATATATAAACACACTTTTTGTGTATCACTCACGATTATAGGAATAAATTTTACAAGAATATATATGTAAGGATGTTGAGTTATTGGGATTAATTTTATGAGTGGTGTTGAATTATGCAAATTAATTTATGTTTCAGGACGATATAAAACTGATGCATGATATGGGGTTGGAAGCATTTAGATTCTCCATATCTTGGTCCAGACTAATCCCCAGTATACTTACATGCATTTACCATTAATTATTAATGAGGCCTTGCAAAATTTTCATATTTTGTAAATATGATGTTTATTGTTGTCACAGATGGAAGAGGACATGTAAATCCACAGGGGTTGAAATACTACAATGATTTCATTAAACAACTTAAATTCAATGGTAAAAACTATTTTTAAGAATACAAGCCCATCTCTCTTCCTCCCTCATTGCATTTCAAATGTTTTGATTGCAGGAATCGAACCACATGTTACTTTGCATCACGTCGATCTTCCGCAAGCTCTTGAAGATGAGTATGGAGGATGGCTTAGTAGAAACATTGTGTATGTTTCAAATGTCTTTACTATTATTATTATAGTTTGTCTCATGTAAATAAGTTTTATCATGCAACGAGTTCACAATCAATATATTTTAATGAAATAACTAATACTGTTAAAAAATACATTTAAAATGCAAACTACTTATTCGATATAATTAGTTTACACAAGACTTTGCCTTAGTTTTATTGTCAAGTGCATTTTGTGATGAGCCTAAAATGTATGTGTGATGACAGGGAGGATTTCACAGCATACGCAGATGTGTGTTTTAGGGAGTTCGGGGACAAGGTTTTGCACTGGACTAGTGTTAACGAGGCCAACATTTTTGTATTTGGTGGTTATAGTGATGGATTCACTCCCCCTGGACGATGTTCATATTGTAATGCAGGCAATTCGTCTACTGAACCTTATATCGTGGCTCATAATATTTTGCTAGCTCATTCAGCTATTGCAAAACTGTATAAGGAAAAATATGAGGTATCATTCATGCTACTACTATCTGAAATTGATTAATTCCAAATTTCTTGTTTCTAAATCTTGATGATTTACTTATTTATTTTCACCAACATATATATATGCTTTAATGTAGGCCAATCAGAAAGGTTACATAGGACTAAACATATATGCTGTCATGGGAACTCCTTACACCAATACAAGAGAAGATATATTAGCAACTCAAAGGTTTAACAACTATTTCAACAATTGGTAAGCTTATCCAACGTGTACCTTTAATTGGATACTCTTCAATCATCTTATCATGATCACTAAACATTTTAAAATTGCTTCAGGTTTTTGAATCCTCTGTTTTTTGGTGACTATCCTGAAATAGTCAAAACAAGTGCTGTAGGAAGAATCCCTACCTTCACTACAAATGAGTCGAAGCAATTGAAGGGCTCATTGGATTTCGTAGGAGTGAACCACTACTTCAAGATCAAAATCAAGGATGATCCCAACACCCCAAACAACAAGAATGTCGGTGTATTTGCTGATATGAGAGTAAAGTTGTTTTGTAAGATTTTTATTATATATTTATCTTGCATAATAGTTAATACTCCCTCCATCCCAGAATTGTTTGCACCATTTTAGGGGCACACAAACTAAGAAAAAAGTGTAATGAGTAGAGTGTTATGGGTAATTTATTAAACTTTTATAAATAAAGTAAAGAGAATGATTGGATTGAGGGTAAAAGTAATGACATTTTGTGTAAAAATGTGAAAATTGTGAGGGTGTGGTTTATGAAAAAAATTCTTTTTAAGGAAAGAGTGTAAACAATTGTGGGACAGAGAGAGTAGTATTTAACTTTTACCTTAGTAAATCATTTCATTCTCTTTTCAGATGATGCAATTGATGGGGAGAGTAAGACGCTTCCAGAGCAGGTAAGTATGGACATATATAAATTGCTCGATTTTTTCCATTTCTTTGATTTGATGACACTTTCTTGTCTTGTTTCTCGTCTAGTTACCCATTAGGCCTTCGGGCCTTTATGAAGTGTTGGAGCATCTAAAACGCGTTTATGACAATCCCCCTATTTATATCCATGAAAATGGTCTCTCTCTCTGAGCCTACAAACTAATGCATTAAGTCAACATGCATTCTCAAAGATGTTGTTTTTGACAGGTCAAACGATGAAGCGTAATGAAACTTTGATAGACAAAACTCGTGTGGATTATATACGTGCTTACATGGGGGCCACTCTCGATGCTATAAGGTAGGAAATGCAATTTGATCAATTTTTACATGTTCATAGGACACTAACCTAGTATCTTAATTTTTACTGGAAGGAATGGATCAAATACGAAGGGGTACTTTGTGTGGACGTTGTTCGATTGTCTAGAGTTGTTGGATGGCTATGAGTCTTCGTATGGGTTTTACTACGTAGATTTGGATGACAAAGAGTTGAAAAGGTATCCAAAACTTTCTGCCCTTTGGTATTCTGATTTCTTGAAGGAGAAACATGCCCTTATTCAAGTTAATTGATCTGGGAGAATGTCCCTATTTATTTGACATAAGAGAATCTTCAAGCACTCAGATTTGTTGGTACTTTCAATATGTTGTCGAATTTGTTAAAATAAATATAAACTTCAAACATTCAATAAAGTGCTCGCTTTTGGTCTTTCCTAATAAGGATAATATTCAAGACTAAGTCAACTTTTATTATATTCCTAGAATATTCTTTGTATATTTGGTACATATTGATTTGTTTTTTTTTTTTTGTAAATATCTCTATAAATCCTATTTAATTAGTGGAATATACTACTCACGAATTCATCTAGTGATTTATATAACCCTCTTATATGGTATCAACCATAATTTCACTATAATCCCATCTTTTTCTCCCATCTCCTTATCCTCTTTCACTAAAGAATCATGAAAGAGGTTCTTACCAGGTCTGTTTGGTTGGCTCTCGAGTCCGTCTTCGCTCATTTACCTGATTCACGGGCTCATCAACTCCGTGATGAGCTTCAACTGTTGAAGAAGGGATATTTGCATGTCTCTGATTTCACTAAGAAATATAAATTGATCTCTGATCAGTTACAGGCGATTGGTTGCCTAGTGTCTGATTCTGACAAGGTTGCCTGGTGTCTGATTCTGACAAAGTACCTTCGCGGTCTCGGCACTGAGTTCAACAAATTTTTGGACGTTCATATGACTATTTCTCCAACTCCTCCATTTAGAGACTTGGCGCATCAAGCCCGCAACTATGAGCTATTTCATCAATCTCTTGCTGGTACAAATCTGGCGCCTGATTAGTGTGAAAATTGTTCGAAATTCATGTGTTTAATGCTCATAATTTTATATGATTTAATTGCAATATTTATATTAAATTTACTAATTGCACTTGAAATGAGAAAGATACGTGTTTTACTATTTTTATATGAAAGTAAGGATTTTTAGAACAAAACACATGTTAACTATTTTATGAAGTCAATGGAAGGGGTGAGACTTGAATGAAGTCAAAACGAGCCAAAGAATGAAAGGAGGAAGTTATTTGGACCAATAATTAAATTGTTTGGCCCATCTAATTAAAAGCATCGGCCCATTTGCAAAATCAAATTGGAAGCAGCCCATTCCTTAAACAATTAAAGGGACCCAATCGCCATATTTGTTGGCCGTGTGAATTGTAGCTATGACAATTGACAAATGGGCCACCATTAATTTTACTTTCCAAGCCCATCCCATTTAACATTGAAGATGCACACAAACTGCAGCTGGCAATTGGTGGGGGCAAAGCCGTGAGCAGATTGGCGCAAAACAGGGGGCAGCTCATTGGGGGAAACCTTCCCCTCCACACTTCACTTCATAGATAAGTTTAGCTTTGTCCTTTCATTTTTTAAATAAATTTAATTGAGTATTTTATTTTATAGTGAGATTGAAGGATTGGAAGTACCTTTCCTTAATCTATGTTTTGTTGTTTATTTTTTATGTATTGTCTTTTATTTGTTATTTTAGTTATGGACTAATTTTTTATTGTTTTGGGTGTTAGAATTATGTGGGTAATTAGTGGGTTTATGAATTAATTGCTTAATTTACCTATGTTTTGGTGTTTAATGTTTCTATTGTTGGGATTTGTATGATTAAATTAGTTGGTTATTTCTATTAACTAGCATTTACAATTTTTTGAATTGCAACGAGAGTTTAGTTTGCATGATTGGGATGTATATGAAAAAAATTGATTAATTAGATTGAGTTTAATAGTAATTATCTTAACCGAGAGAGGGTTGATTGCTTAGATCGACAATATTATATATTAATCGATTCACTACAAAATAATGGCCAGAAGGCAACAACAAAAGGCAACGGCAGGCTACCGTTGCCAATTGGCAACGGCATTAATAACGGGAAGGAAAAAGGCGACGGGGGCGGGTGCCGTTGCCTTAAGGCAACGGGAGTGGGCCCCGTTGCAAAAAGGCGACGATATATAAGGCCCGTTGCCAAAAGGCGACGGCAGTGGGCCCCGTTGCCATTTGGTAACGGGCCCCCAGTCGCTAAAAGGCAACGGCAGTGGGCCCGTTGCCTTTGCCGTTGCCCTAATTAGGGTTTAGGGTTTAGGGTTAAATGGATAAGTGAATTGAAAATTAGAATGAATTTAAATGAAGTGATTAGAATAAATTTACATGTATAATCGAAAATTAAATAATTATACTCAATGTTGTATGTAATTATAATGTTGTGAATTGAAAATTAGAATGAATTTAAATGAAGTGATTAGAATAAATTTACATGTATAATCGAAAATAATTATACTCAATGTTGTATGTAATTATAATGTTATGAATTGAAAATTAGAATGAATTTAAATGAAGTGATTAGAATAAATTTACATGTATAATAGAAAATAATTATACTCAATGTACGTTGTATGTAATTATAATGTTGTGAATTGAAAATTAGAATGAATTTAAATGATGTGATTAGAATAAATTTACATGTATAATCGAAAATAATTATACTCAATGTTATATGTAATTATAATGTTGTGAATTGAAAATTAGAATGAACTTAAATGATGTGATTAGAATAAATTTACATGTATAATCGAAAATAATTATACTCAATGTTGTATGTAATTATAATGTTGTGAATTGAAGATTAGAATAAATTTAAATAGTGTAAATTAATTAATGATACCGTAATTAAATTATTTAATTTGAAAAACATTATAATTTAATTAATTCTCATTTAGAAATAATTATGATATGCTTTGACAATTTAAATTTAATAAGCAACCATTAAACTTAAAATGGATTGAAATAAAGAATTGAAACTAAAATTAAATTGAATATAGGGTTTAGGGTTAAATGGATAAGTGAATTGAAAATTAGAATGAATTTAAATGAAGTGATTAGAATAAATTTACATGTATAATCGAAAATTAAATAATTATACTCAATGTTGTATGTAATTATAATGTTGTGAATTGAAAATTAGAATGAATTTAAATGAAGTGATTAGAATAGATTTACATGTATAATCGAAAATAATTATACTCAATGTTGTATGTAATTATAATGTTATGAATTGAAAATTAGAATGGATTTAAATGAAGTGATTAGAATAAATTTACATGTATAATCGAAAATAATTATACTCAATGTTGTATGTAATTATAATGTTGTGAATTGAAAATTAGAATGAATTTAAATGATGTGATTAGAATAAATTTACATGTATAATCGAAATAATTATACTCAATGTTGTATGTAATTATAATGTTATGAATTGAAAATTAGAATGGATTTAAATGAAGTGATTAGAATAAATTTACATGTATAATCGAAAATAATTATACTCAATGTTGTATGTAATTATAATGTTGTGAATTGAAAATTAGAATGAATTTAAATGATGTGATTAGAATAAATTTACATGTATAATCGAAAATAATTATACTCAATGTTGTATGTAATTATAATGTTGTGAATTGAAAATTAGAATGAATTTAAATGATGTGATTAGAATAAATTTACATGTATAATCGAAAATAATTATAATCAATGTTGTATGTAATTATCATGTTGTGAATTGAAGATTAGAATAAATTTAAATAGTGTAAATTAATTAATGATACCGTATTTAAATTATTTAATTTGAAAAACATTATAATTTAGTTAATTCTCATTTAGAAATAATTATGATATGCTTTGACAATTTAAATTTAATAAGCAACAATTAAACTTAAAATGGATTGAAATAAAGAATTGAAATGTTTTCAAAAAAAAAAAAATAAAGAATTGAAACTAAAATTAAATTGAATATATATTAATTGTGTTCACAATATGACAACTAAAGCTCCTAGCCTAAACGACACACAGGGGCGCCCAAAACTCTACAGGACCGAGAGGTCCCGTGTTCGAAACCCAGCTGGAGCGAAAAATCGCGAATATTGGTGGCCTAGTGGTGGGGGGTGTCGCGAATATTGGTGGCCTAGTGGTGGGGGGTGTGTTGGTTGCCTTAGAGACCTGTGTTCGAAACCCAGGTTCTCATTTTTTTAAAGGTAACAAAAAGGCGACGGCCTTGGCAACGGCTGGGCCCCGTTGCGAAAAGGCGACGGCTGGGCCCCGTTGCGAAAAGGCAACGGCCTCCACGCCCTTGCCAAAAGGCGACGGCCACCTGCCGTTGCCAAAAGGCAACGGTTTTTCCTAAATCCGTTGCCTATAAAATAGCAACGACCATATTGGCAACGGCGGAGTGCCGTTGCCTTTGCCGTCGCCTTCTTGATTAGTGAGGGGGAATCCGTTGCCTTCCCCCTCGCCATTTTGGCAATTTTTTGTGGTGATTAGTGGTCGTCTAAGAGATTAGTGAGAGGGTGAGTCGTAAACATTAGTAACCGTGTTGAAAGTGTTTACGAGTCACTATCCTAGTAGCTTATGGTACTAATTAGATCCCATAATTGCTAATTAGTGCACGTGTTCACCTGAGCCTCACGAGAGATTGGTCTACACATACATGTGATAGCCTTTAGCATAATTCAAGACATTAGGTGAAATTATTGTGATTAGTTCGTTAATTCATTAGTGATCCCACATAAGGAAGACACCCGAAACAATTCTTCCACTTGCACTTTCATATTTGAGAGTTAGTTTTAGTTATTTATTTAGTGTTTATTTTTCTTATTGATATTTGCTTTATCCTCCCGTTTAACTTCTGTAGATGTTGTTAATCCTTAAATGCCTTAACATTATCAACAACATCTTAATTTGACCTTCCGAGATTTTTTCTAAGTCTTTTCTGAAATGCTACATTAAATGTTGATCTAAATGTTGTCGCATTTCTGGCAGGATCTAGAAGCTTCTACAAGGATCTGGAACCTGGAAGATTCCAAAACATTGGAGAACATGCTAGAACGGCCTAGATACATTTGGAACGACCTGGAGCAGCCTAGAAGGATCTAGAAAGATCATGGAAGTTGTGGAAGTTGAGTTTCCTAAAAAATAGGACCTCAATGTGGAAGCCTCTAGAATCAGCACCCCACTACTATAAATACCGATGGAAGGCTTCTCAAATCAGTGTACTCTATTCGATCAACTTCCTAGACCGAGCGTATATCCCTGTTAGGAATTGTGGCCAGTAGAACTACCTTTTAGTTCATACGAAGTATCCCACCCGTATGGCTGTGTGTCTTCTTATCTATTGAGAGTGTAATCTTTAGATAGACTAGGCATTTCGACAGTGTATACATTATACACTTAGTTCGTTTTTAGAACAAGGCACCTGCCTCGTTTGTAGTTTCTGTTGTGAATGTTAATGCTGTAACATTTCACACAACATTTATACTTGAAGATAAGTATTGGTTTTCGCCGTAAGGCTAGCATAGATTTTTATTTATAAAATCTATGTGAAAAATTATTTCCATTGTGTCTCGTTTGTTTTTAGTGTTTCAAGTCTTCCGCTGTGTTAGTCATAATTTCTGATATTCTGTTAGAGCCAGTGTTGTACCAATTGTCACAACATTTAGTACAACATTATTCTACTTAAACTTAAACACTTCATATTCATACACACCCAGCACACTTTCAGTTGGTATCAGAGCTGATACCTGACGACACTAGGTTAGATCTTTGGTCAAGTGTGTTTTTAGTGTAGGTTAGCAATGGAAACACATCACATATCCACAGCACTTAGGCCACCCGTATTAGATGGATCGAATTACGCTTATTGGAAGCCTAAGATGCGTATGTACATCAAGTCAGTTGATGAACGTGCTTGGAGGACTGTACTTACAGGTTGGGAAGCTCCAAAAAGACCAGCAGACGCAGATGGTGAAATACAACTCAAGAGAGAAGTTGACTGGACGGCTGATGAAATAACAACAGCAAGCTACAATTCTAAAGCTTTAAATGCAATTTTTACTTCTGTTGATGTTTCAATGTTTAAAATTATATCTAACTGTTCTACTTCTAAAGATGCATGGGACAGGTTGCAAGAGCATTGTGAAGGTTCGGAAAGTGTTCGAAGGACTAAGCTTCGAATGCTGGGAACAAAATTTGAGAATCTCCGAATGAAGGAAGATGAAACAATTACAGCCTACAATGAAAGGTTAAGTGAGATTATCAATGAATCACATTCTCTTGGTGACCCTATTTCTAATGTTAGAGTAGTTCATAAGATATTAAGATCTGTTTCTAAAAGATTTGATGCTAAAATTTGTGCTATTGAAGAGGCAAAAAATACAGATACATTAAGTCAAAATGAGTTAGTGAGTATTCTTAGAACATATGAAATTAACACTAATCAAGTTGATGAAAATGATGCTGATAAGAAAGTTGTAGTTTTTAAAGGAGAAACATCAAACATTTCTGAGTCTCAACCTATCATTACTGAAGTTGATTCTGATGAAGAATTGCTTGATGAATGTCTCAACAATCCTAACAACATTGCCTTGCTCACTAAGCACTTTAATAAGTTTCTTAAGAAATCTGTGAACAAATCTAGAAATATTCAACCTAAGATTCAAATCAACACATCAACACCTCAACCAGAAAGGAGGAAAGGTCAATTTACACCAAGACTGTCAAAGAGTGAAGGTAAACCAAGGTATGATCCTGAATTTCGAAAATCAGTTCAATGCAATGCTTGTTCTGGTTATGGCCATTATGCAAATGAATGTGCCAACACTAGACTTAAGCAAAAGCTGAACTTTAGTGCTACCTTGAGTGATGAATCTGATGATGATGATCTTGATGAATTAAATCAGAATGAATATTCTAATTTTACCAGAATTGATTATAATGATTCCTCAGATGATGATCTGGATGAAACAGATTCTGATGTTGTACCTGATGTCTCAACATCTACAGCAACATCAGAACAGAGTCACCCAGATTTGAACTGTTTTAATGGTTTAGTTGATGATGCAGGAAAAAGGACTGATGACAAGGAACACCAAAAGTTGTTAGATGATTGGAACAATCAGAAACTCACTCTTAATTCCTTGAATAAAGAGAATGAGGATCTGAAAGACACAATCACCAAGCTAGAGGTTATTCTTACCAAAAGAGATCTGGAAATCTGTAACTTAAAGGAGAAATTGATAAATTCCACCTTATGTTTCAAGAAATATTCCAAGAGTGCTTCTGAGGTAAATAATGCTATAGCTACTGGTAAGTCTAATAATCATGGTTTAGGTTATGATGGTACTACTGCTTCTATTTCTGAGAAATTTAGAAAACCTGTGAAATTTGTGAAGGCAAATGTTGTCACATCTGATGCAACATCTGCACAATCAAATCCTCACAAGGTTAAAAGGAAGTATATCTGTCATTACTGTTCTAAAGTTGGTCATATTCGTCCTTACTGTGTAAAATTGTTTGAAGAACAGAAAACTTTGAAAATGCTGCATAAAAAACTGTCACATTCTGGTAAACAGTTTTTGAAATCTGCATGGAAACCAAAAGCTACCTGTAATGTTGCTCATACCTCTTTAAAAGCATGTCTACCTGACTCATGGTACTTTGATAGTGGTTGTTCTAGACATATGACATGTCGTACTGATTTCTTATCTGATTATGTGACCTTGAATAGTGGTAATGTTACATATGGTGGAGGTTCTAAAGGAAAGATTCTTGGTAAAGGAACTTTGAATGTTAAAGGTTTTCCTAAGCTTAAAAATGTCTTACATGTTGATGGCTTACTTGCAAATCTGATTAGCATTAGTCAACTTTGTGATGATAATTTGCATGTGAAATTTGATAAAGATTCATGTTATGTTCTTAATAAAGATGAAGTTTGTGTTATGACTGGTACTAGGTCAGCTGATAATTGCTATCTTATTGGAACAAATATGTGTAACTTGTCAAAATATGATGAAAATGTCTTATGGCATCAAAGATTGGGTCATGCAAATTACAGAGCAATGAATAGACTAATCAAAGCAGACGCAGTAAAAGGAATTCCAAAACTAAATCTTCACAACAACACTGTATGTGGACCATGCCAAAAAGGTAAGCAGGTAAGAATGTCGCACAAAATGCTGTCACATTGTACTACACATCGATGTTTTGAATTACTGCACATGGACTTGATGGGTCCTATGGAAACTGAAAGCATTGGAGGAAAGAGGTATTCCTTAGTTGTGGTAGATGATTTTTCTAGATATACCTGGGTAGAGTCTTTAAGAGACAAATCTGAAGCATTTGCTGCATTTAAAATTCTTTATAAAAGGTTCAAAAATGTGTTTAACTTGAAAGTTGGCCGTATTAGAACTGATCATGGTAGGGAATTTGAAAACAACATGTTTAATGATTTTTGTGACAAAAAGGGTATCTTGCAAGAGTATTCATCTCCTAAAACTCCACAACAAAATGGAATTGTTGAAAGAAAGAATAGAACTTTACAAGAAATGGCTAGAGTTATGCTAACATCCAAATGTCTTGCTAAGAAATTTTGGGGAGAAGCATTGAATACTGCATGTCATGTTATTAATAGGGTTTTTATTCGTTTTGGCACAAGTCAAACACCATATGAGATTTTGAACAACAGAAAACCAAGTGTGAAATATTTTCATGTATTTGGTTGTGTGTGTTATATTTTGAATGATAGGGATCAACTTCATAAGTTTGATTCTAAAAGTGATAAAGGTTTCTTTTTAGGCTATTCTAGAAATAGTAAAGCTTATAGAGTTTATAACCTTAGAACTAACACTGTTCAAGAATCTGTTAACGTTGTGTTTGATGATGATAAAGGTCTTACAGATGACAAGGATGAAGAAGATGTATCACAGGTTACTGACACTTCTGAGAATACACTGAAGTCTGAAAATGTTGCACCAAATGTTAACATATCTGGGTCAACATCTACAGAACAGTCAGCTGTAAATTCACAAAATGATCAGTACATCCCCAAAACAAATCCTTCTTCAAGAATAGGCAAAAGTCATCCTTCTGACCAGATCATAGGCGATGCTACAGTTGGAGTGCAAACAAGAGGAAAAGTAAGATCAAACAAGGTAGATGTGGTAAGAACAATATGCATGTCTTCTATGTGTAAGGTTGTAAATGCTGAATGCTATTTATCTGAAATTGAACCTAAGAGTGCTAAAGAAGCCTTAACTGATGAAAACTGGATTAATGCTATGCATGAAGAACTTGGTCAGTTTGAAAGAAATGAAGTGTGGACACTTGTTCCTAGACCTAGTCATACTAATGTCATTGGAACAAAGTGAATATTCAAGAATAAAACTGATGAATCTGGTAATATTGTTAGGAACAAGGCTAGGTTAGTAGCACAAGGTTACACCCAAGTTGAAGGAGTTGATTTTGATGAAACTTTTGCACCTGTTGCTAGGATAGAATCTATTAGATTACTGCTAGCTATTGCATGTTTTATTGATATTAAACTTCATCAAATGGATGTAAAGGCTGCATTTCTAAATGGCATATTAAATGAAGAAGCATATGTTGAACAACCTATAGGATTTGAAGATCCACTATATCCTGATCATGTATATAAACTTAAGAAAGCATTGTATGGTCTTAAACAAGCTCCTAGAGCATGGTATGGTAGGCTTACTGACTTTCTTTTGGAATATGGATTTATTAGAGGAGAAGCTGATAGAACTTTGTTCATTAAGCACACTGAAAATGATATACTAATTGCTCAAATATATGTTGATGACATTGTGTTTGGTTCTACTTGTGATAAAATGTTGAGTAAATTTGTTGAGGCAATGACTGCAACATTTGAAATGAGTATGGTTGGAGACTTGAACTATTTTCTAGGTCTTCAAATCAAACAGTGCAGAGATGGTATTTTCTTTTCCCAAAGCAAGTATGCTAAGAACTTGGTTAAAAGATTTGGTCTTGAGAATTCAAAACCAATGAAAACTCCTATGGGATCTTCTTTGAAACTTTGCAAAGACAGTGCTGGAACAGATGTTGATCCAACACTTTACAGATCCATGATAGGTAGTTTACTGTATTTAACCTCTAGTAGACCAGATATTATGTACAGTGTGTGTGTTTGTGCTAGGTACCAAGCTAATCCAAAGGAATCTCACCTGAATGCTGTGAAAAGGATTATCAAGTATGTTGCAGGTACAAGTGACCTTGGAATCTGGTATACTAAGGACACCAACAACATTTTAATTGGTTATAGTGATGCTGATTGGGCTGGAGACATAGATGATAGAAAGAGTACGAGTGGAGGATGTTTCTACATGGGAAACAATCTTGTATCATGGCACAGCAAGAAACAGAATTGTGTTTCACAATCCACTGCAGAATCTGAGTATATTGCTGCTGGAAGCTGCTGCACACAACTCTTGTGGCTGAGCAAGATGTTCCATGACTATGGTATGGAGAATGGTATACTTACTATCTTTTGTGATAATACTAGTGCCATTAAAATTTCTAAAAATCCTGTACAACACTCACTCACAAAACACATTAGCATTAGACACCATTTTATGAGAGATTTAGTAGAGAAGAATATTGTTAAGTTGGAGTATGTACCTACTGAAAAACAGAATGCTGATATCTTTACTAAAGCCTTAGACCATGAGAGATTCTCTATCTTGAGAAAATCTCTTGGCATGAGCACTATCTGAAAAAAATTCGGATGGATGTTGTCACAAATGCGGCAGCATTTGGGACAACATCATGGGTTGTATAAATTTTATAAGTTGAATTTATTTCTTACTTAGTTAAATAATTCCTTTGTAAAATATCTACGAATCTAAGAACATTGGAGTGCAAAAATAAACATGTCTTACACCTCTCAAATGCATAAAAATGAGAATGTTATTAGCATACTAAAAGATGTACCAAATCACTGAGTAACTATGGAGCACGGAGTTCACTACTACGATGCCTTCTTTTCAAAAGGTGACATTTGGTAAAAACATCAACATATTTGTAATCCATTAAGTAAGTATGGGGCACGGAGTTCGCTACTACGATGTACTCTACAGGAACAATGGATCAATACAAATTAGATGCTATAACACAAAAAAAAAATTATGGTGCAACACAAATGAAGCAAATTCATGTAAAAACCGTGTTGAGGTGTTTGTAACAGTTTTGAGCACAACATTGCCTGATTCAAATTTATTTTTATCTGTGTAATTATTTAATTATTTATTGAGATTCAGTTTATTTATTTAATTAATTACTGACCCTTATCTTTTTTTTCAGATTATGCGAAATTAATTCTGGAATCTTCCTAATTATCTAATTAATTTAATTAATTTAATTAATTGATTTTTCCCACTAATTAACCATGATCTAGGTTGTGGCTAATAATGTGGAGCACTTTCGAAAATTCTAGATTAATTCTTCTGTTTTATTTTTCTTAACCTCCAACTACATTACTCTCTCTATAAATATCGAACATAAGATGCCATTTATGTGCTAAATTGTGATTTCTGATTGTGTTGAGTACTAGATTGCAAAATTGTTATTTGGTTGTGTATATCTCAAAGAAGTGTGTGCAAATTTCCATCCTTACCTTGAAATTCCAACCGCCTAACTTAAATGGCTGGAACAAACTCGAATTCCTCACAATCTCTCTCTGATTCGAAAACCTCATCTCACTCTCGCACAAATCCTCTCGAAATTCTTGCTTCCATGGCTTCACAAAACTCTACCGCTTCAAATGCTGACTCGAATGTCTCTGCAACTCCATCAACAACCACTCCCATTCCTCAAACTGCTCCTCAAACCATTCCACCAACAACCAACATTCCTCAAGATGCAACTGTTGAACAGTTCAACAAGGCTATCGAAGAAGTGTCTGACTCTCTTCGAACAACTGGTCATCTGCCCGTGATGACATTTGGAGATATCACAGTGGATATCTCAAGCTATTTGGCTGATCAAACCGCCCAAATGGCTGCCGCTTCAAAAAGCCCTAAATCACCCTCTGTTCACGAACTGCAAACTGAAAATGTTGAAGCTTCTGTTGAAGAAGAAGCAACTGCTACTTCCGACCCTGAAGATGTTGAAATGGAAGATGCAAACATCTCTGAAGACGGTACAAACTCTTCACTCTCTGTTTCTGATGAATCTGCTCCCATTCCTTTCAAGAAGAATGCGCAGAAAGGAAAAAGACAGAGGAGTCCAGTTCAAAGAAGAAGATCATACCGTGTATTCACTCGTGTGGATTATTCTGAATCCATGAGGAAGAAGAAGAAAGCTGGAGCTGATGCTGGTGAACCTATTCAAGTGTTCACAGATTCTGAAGATGAAGCTCCCATTGTTGCTGAGAAACCAAAGAAAACTAAGACTGTTGTTGCTGAAAAATCCAAAACGAAGGTTGTTGCTGAAAAGAAAGGGAAAGGAAAGTCTGTTGCTGAACCAAAAGGCAAAGAAAAGATGATCACTGAAGATGAACCAGCTGAGTCAGAGTCCAATTCTGATTCTGAAAAGTGCTTGAGAGACATTCTGAAGTCTCTTAGGAAAAATGCTGAGCACAATGCTGCTGCAAAAGAAGCTGCACCAGGACCTGAAGATGGTGGCAGTGGAGATAGCTCTTCCAGTGCAGCAAGCAGCCCTGAACAGAGCTCTGCTAAAAGCTCAACACCAAGCTCAGATGACCTTGCTTCTGAAGAGGGAGGTATTTCTGATTCTCTTAATACACTAGAGAATAGATTGGCCATTTATTCTAAAAGAAAACTGCTGATAGAGAAGAGGATCAATATACCTGATTTTGATAGTAAAGGCATGGTTAGTTTCTTAGAGGAAAGGAATTTGATGCATGCTGTAAATTTTGGTGAATCTTTCTTGACAAATTGGGCATATGAATTCTATGCATGTTTGAAAAAGAGCACTGGTAGGAGATCTTCTAAGTGGTATGGGACTGTTAATTTTAGGGGGAGGGATGTACCTTTTACTCCTGAGTTGATAAATGAGTTTTTAGAAATTCCCAATGTTGAGGTTGATGAAGAACCTGACATGGATGTGGTCATTTCTGCTATAACTGCTGGTAGGGTAGTTAAATGGACTAGACACATGCTAGCCAAAGACCTCACTTCCCTACACTCTGTGCTATACAAACTCATCATTTACAATTGGATTCCCACCACAAATACTACCAAGATCACTAAGGATCAAGCTGTTTTGATTTATAGGATTTCTGTGCTTAAGAAGTTTAATTTGGGTCTCACAATATTCCAACATATGATGAGATTTACTGGGAGAGTTTCTGAGAAAGGCAATTTACCCTATCCTGTTCTGATTTCTAACTACTTGAGACATCATGGTTTTGTTGCCAAGAACACTAATGTGTTGAGGGGGAGAGTTCCACTGTTGGCCATAGCTCCTGCCTTACTTACTGGAGATAGAGTCATTGATCTGCCCTTGCTTGCTCCTGGTACTGAACATCAGCAAAGACCCTCTACTTCTGCTCAACCAGAACCAACCAGACCCTCTACTACTGATTATCCTGAATCATCCAGACAAAGACAGAGAAATGCAACCCCAAATGTTGAGAACATCCGTATCAACATTTCTGGTAATGTGTATCTTTCACAGGAATTCATCAAACTCCAACTCCAACACTTGCAGGACACAATAGATGAGCTTCAGTTCCTGAAGAACAGGTGGACCAACCTACTTTCACCTACAACAGGGGGAGTACCACCACCATCCAACTCCAATGTGGTCATTGAGGAGATTAATGATGATGGAGTTCCAGCTGCTGCTGATGTTGGTGATGGACCTGATGCTGCTGGAGATGCTGCTGTTACTGATGTAGTGGCACACCTTGCATCTACTTACTTTGTTGATGAAGGAGATGATGATGATACTACTGAGATGGACACCTTGTATGGTGATCTACCTGGAGAAAGCTGTTAGACAGGGGGAGATCTGATTTCCACAATGGCTATGGTGCAGGAAGATGATGCTGCAGCTGTTTCCACAGCAATATAAGCCATTTAATCAGTTCTACCTTTGTAATTAATGTTTAAGTCTGAATTCTGAAATTCTGATACAATTGTTCTTATATTCCTAGATGATAGGGTACTTATTTCTGCAACTTGCTTAATGATTCCACTTGATATTTGTTTACTGCTTTGCTTAAGTTGTTTGCAGATTGACATGTGTTTACTATTGCAGGTTGTAGTGTAGTTTCTGTTTTTTGTTGTTTTACATTATATTTTTTTGCTCTGATTTTTTTTATTTTTTGTTAGTGTCATACTTAGATTCTAAGTGAATTTCTTCCAGTTCAACTTATTATCTTAGTATAGTTACTTATGTTGTGAATAAGTGTAGTGTTTATACTTGTTCTATTTCGGATAAAATTTATCTTGATCTCATGGCACGGATCATTGTAAAATTAATCCCTGATCTTCATTTGATTTGATCGAACGGTTACAACAGGTATTGTCTTGACTAGTGCTTAGCAATGATGTTAACCTCAACTAAGTACATAATACTGAGTATGTATAGAAATATATGTGCATCAGGTGTGTTGTAGTCGAAAGGTCAAATTGGGGGAGATTGTAGATGTTGTTAATCCTTAAATGCCTTAACATTATCAACAACATCTTAATTTGACCTTCCGAGATTTTTTCTAAGTCTTTTCTGAAATGCTACATTAAATGTTGATCTAAATGTTGTCGCATTTCTGGCAGGATCTAGAAGCTTCTACAAGGATCTGGAACCTGGAAGATTCCAGAACATTGGAGAACATGCTAGAACGGCCTAGATACATTTGGAACGACCTGGAGCAGCCTAGAAGGATCTAGAAAGATCATGGAAGTTGTGGAAGTTGAGTTTCCTAAAAAATAGGACCTCAATGTGGAAGCCTCTAGAATCAGCACCCCACTACTATAAATACCGATGGAAGGCTTCTCAAATCAGTGTACTCTATTCGATCAACTTCCTAGACCGAGCGTATATCCCTGTTAGGAATTGTGGCCAGTAGAACTACCTTTTAGTTCATACGAAGTATCCCACCCGTATGGCTGTGTGTCTTCTTATCTATTGAGAGTGTAATCTTTAGATAGACTAGGCATTTCGACAGTGTATACATTATACACTTAGTTCGTTTTTAGAACAAGGCACCTGCCTCGTTTGTAGTTTCTGTTGTGAATGTTAATGCTGTAACATTTCACACAACATTTATACTTGAAGATAAGTATTGGTTTTCGCCGTAAGGCTAGCATAGATTTTTATTTATAAAATCTATGTGAAAAATTATTTCCATTGTGTCTCGTTTGTTTTTAGTGTTTCAAGTCTTCCGCTGTGTTAGTCATAATTTCTGATATTCTGTTAGAGCCAGTGTTGTACCAATTGTCACAACATTTAGTACAACATTATTCTACTTAAACTTAAACACTTCATATTCATACACACCCAGCACACTTTCAACTTCTATAACACCATTTCGACGTATAGTTTTGGGGCTCCACGCTCTCCTAAACCCCAAAACCAAACTGAACTAAAAAATGGGTTTGATCGGTTTGGATACCGGAAATTTTAGTTCGATTTTCGGTTTGTATTTTTTAGAAATTCAGTATTCGGTTCGGTTAACCGAAAACCGAACTGAAATATATTATATTATTTTGCAAACCCTAATTATCCCAAACCCAATTTCCCAAATCCATTTCCAATTCTCTTGCCTCTCTTCCACATTTCCACCACTGACCACATTTCAACTTTCACACCGTCGGGCTCTTTGACGTCCGTCCACACTCATCCCACTCGCTGTTCTCCCACATAGGGAGGATTCTTGACATCCCAACAAGGCGATTCACATCGGCGTCGATGACTCACAAGCTAGGCGCGAGCGCAATTCATAATGGCTCATCCCTGCATCGCCGTCGGCACAGCTAGCCCCGTAGTCGTGATTAACAACGACATCGTCGTCCCCATCGAGATGTTATGAGACAAACCAAGGAAGAAGATGATTGATCTGCCAAGAAGTCAAAGTCACATTTAGTTTTATTTGAATCTTTAAATCTGCAATTACGTTTTATGCATACGGTGTCGTTTGAGCATGGGTCTTTATTATAAATACCCATTCATTTTGTAAGGGTGGGACTAATAACACCCAATAAAATGTTATACACACCCCAAATGTTAAACACACCCCATTAAAATTTAAAATTCAATTTTTATTACTATACACACCCCAATTATTTCCTATCTACCCTTAAACCCTCATAACTAATAAAAATTAATTAAATCTTAAAAACATATGAAATTTAAAATTTAATTAACAGAAAAAAAATCAATAATACAGTAAAATTACGTGTAAACTTTGAAAATATTAAAAAAAATCAGCTAAATTTTAAAAATCATTTAAAAATGGAACAATCAATTAAAAAATTAAGAAAAAAAAGAAAAAATAATAATTAAATCTAAATAAAATCTGAAAAATAAATCAAATAAAATAAAAAAATAAGGATTAACGATTTTTTTTTTAAATTAAATAAAATAATAAAGAAAAATCAACTCAATATTAAATTAAAAAATAAAATCTTTAAAAATAAAATAAAGCTAAATGAAATTTAAAAAATTCAACTAAATTTTAAAAAAAATAATTAAATCAATTATATTTTTAATATTTATAATTAATTTAATTAATTCTTAAGATTTAGGTGATTTTTAATTTTTTAGATTTTATTTATCATTATTCGAATTCTTAATCTTAATTGATTTTTTAATTAATTATTTTTTACGATTTATTAAACAAATTAAGAATTTATTTATTTTTAATTGATTTCTGAATTTTTTATTTGAATAATTTATTTTTTTATTTTTAAAAAATATTTAATTTTTTCAGATTATTTTTAAAAAATATTTAATTTTTTCACATTATTTTTAAAAAATATTTAATTTTTTAAAATTTTTTTAAATTAATTTTTTAATGATTTTTTTAATCTTTTAAAATACTTTTCAGATTTTAATTACTCCCTCCGTCCCATGATTTTGTGCATGGTTTGACCGGCACGGAGATTAAGAAAATGGAATATAGTGATGTGTATATGGTGGAATAAAGGAGGGGTATTATTGGTAATTCATTGACTAAAGTGAATGAGATTTGACTAAAGTTATAAATTGAGTTAAATTGTGGGCCCAAATAGAGTGGCATTTTTGAAATTAGATGAATGTTGTAAGGATAAAAATTATGTGAGTTATTTCCTTTTTTTGGAGTGTGCAAATAATGTTGGGATGCCCGTTAAGGAAAGTGTGCAAATAATCATGGGACGGAGGGAGTACATTTTTTAAGATTTTTTCAACTTTTTTTAAAAAAATTATCTTTAATTTGTATAAGGGTTACTTAGTCATTTTACAATTATCTATTTTTATTTTTAAAATAATGGGGTGTGTATAACATATTTTGGAGTGTTAGTAGCGGTGCCCATTTTGTAATTGCAATTTTATCTTAGAAATTATAAAAAAAACTCTAAATTTCTCTCCCCTCTCTCCCCATAACCGCCTCTGTCCTGCACAATATTCCATTTCTTTATAGTGGCCTTAGAGCTACGATCCTTTCATGCGCAACAAACAATCGTCAACAATGGTGAACAACAATACTGAGAGAATTTCAACACTAGAAACGCAAGTTAGTGAGTTGAAGGATGAGTTATCTAAGAAGATCGATTCACTTACTGGTGCAATGGAATTGATGGTAAAGGAGCTGCATATCAACCGAGGTAAAGCTTCAATGGAGGATTATGAAGCTGTGGATAAATCGAGTGATGGATTGCTTGGAACACCACCTGGAGGCAAAATAGCTCATGAGGTAAGACCACCTGTTCGTATTAATGAAGTTAAACCAAATACAAGAGCATATAAAGTATATTTTACATAGTTTAATGGAGAAAATTCAAGGATCTGGATAAGAAAATGTAAGAAATATTTCTTGTTCAATCCTATGAGTGATTATGTTAGGAATTAATATACAAGAATTAATTCCCACCCTCTCTACAAGTTCGGATTTTGAGATGAGACAAAATTCTTTCATGGTATCAGAGCAAACCAGGCAAACGATCTGGGTTCGATTCCTGTTGAAAACACTCCACCCATTTAAATTGTCCACTCAATGGGCCTCCTCCCCAAAAAGGGTAAGAGGTGTTAATCCGGTCCACGAGTGAGGGGGAGTGTTAGGACTTAATATACAAGAATTAATTCCCCACCTCTCTAAAAGTTCGAACTTTTAGATGAGACGGAATTCTTTCATGGTATCAGAGCAAACCGGGCAAACGACCTGGGTTCGATTCCTGTTGAAAGCACTCCACCCATTTAAATTGTCCACTCGATGGGCCTCTTCCCCAAAGGGTAAGAAGTGTTAATCCGGCCCACGAGTGAGGGGGAGTGTTAGGAATTAATATACAAGAATTAATTCCCACCCTCTCTACAAGTTCGGACTTTTAGATGAGACGGAATTCTTTCAGATTATGAGAAGATTATTCTAGCTTCTTTGAATATGGAGGGATCTGTTGACTACTGGTATGTAGATCAGATTGAGGGTAGGGAAAACATGTTATGGGAGCAGTTTGTGTTGTTGGTTTTGAACAAATTTGCTAATGTGGATGATGACAATTTAATAGGCAAATGTAATAAGCTTACACAAACTAGCCCAGTGAAGGAATACATCAAAGAATTTGAAGAGCTCAAAGCTTATATGGTAGCCATGAACATAACCAAACATGAGGAATATTTTATTAAGAGTTTCATCAGTGGCCTTAAGGAGGAAATATGTCAGTTCCTAAATATTATGAAACCTGACAACCTAGAAGAAGCTATGAAGTTGACAGTAAAATAAGAGTATTTGTTGGTATCTAAGGGTAGTAAGTCATCTTTTAAGCCCACTGGTAACTCTTCTTGGAAATCAAATTATGAGTCCAAGGAGAAAACCAATGTGAGTGAAAAGTTTCCAGTCCATAAGAAGTTGACTTCAGCTGAAATGGAGGCTAGAAGGAAGAAAAACTTGTGTTACAATTTTGATGAAATTTATCACATAGGGCACAAGTGTAAAATGATATTTGTAATCTTTGTGGATGGTGATGAAGAAGAGGAAGAAGTGGGGAATGAGCTGGTGCTGCAAGAGTTACAAGACACTGGGCAGGAACCAATTGTGTCATTGCATGCTTTGGCTGGGCATAACAACCCAGATATTGTCAGAATTAAGGGAAGAGTGGGGAAACAGATGATCACTGTGCTACTGGATTCTGGCAGTACACACAGTTTCATTGATCCTCACACAACAAGGAGGTTGGGGTATGAAATGGAAGGTACAAACTCACTAATTGTTATTGTGGCTGACGACAGTAAAGTGGAGTGCAACACCAAGTGCTCTCAAGTAGAGTGGGAGATGGGTGAATGTAAGTTTATTGCACCCATGAGAATATTAACATTTGGAGGTTGTGACATGGTCATGGGTGTGGACTTGCTCAGTCAATTAGGCTCTGTGACATTTGATTTCAAACAACACAAGGTGCAATTTGAAAAGGATGGAAGACTGATTACCTTGTAAGGGATCAATCATGATATGCATATAAGTATGCTTACAGATAAGCAACTTGACAAGTTGATGAAACATGGGCCACAAGGAGATATGCATTTTCTGTGCTACATAAAAGGAGAAAAGGAGGTCGAGAAGTGTCTAACAACTCCTGAATTAAAACCACTTTTGGAAATGCCCAATGCTTTACCACCTCAGAGGCAGTTTGATCATCAAATTAAGATAAATGAGGGAATGGGTCTAGTTAAACAAAATGCTTACAGGTATCCCTACTTACAGAGAAAAGAGATTGAGCTTCTAGTGCAAGAAATGCTGAAAGAAGGGATAATAAGGCCTAGTCAGAGTCCTTAGTCCTCACCTGTCCTTTTGGTTAAAAAGAAAGATGGAACATGGAGACTCTGTGTGGATTACAGGACACTGAACTCAATCACCATAAAGAATAGTTACCCTAGCTATTCCTTTAATTGAAGATTTTATGGATGAGTTGGGTCAAGCTAAGTGCTTCTAAAAAATTGATTTGAGAGCCGGATATCATCAAATTAGGGTGCACACTTCCGACATTTAGAAGACATCATTTGTGACAGTATCTGGACTATATTAGTTCATTGTTATGCCATTTGTCTTAACCAATGCCCCGGCTACTTTTGAAACAGTGATGAACTCTGTATTTGCTCCTTATCTTAGAAAAATTGTGTTGGTTTTCTTTGATGACATTTTGATCTACAGTCAAATATGGAGGAGCATATACAGCACTTGGATCAGTTGTAGGTCCCTAGTTGAGTGTAAGATTGAGTAAGCTAGTAAAATTCTAGAGTGGATGGGTGAATAGACTTTTAAAAATCTTTCAAAATATCAAAGTACACGATGCGGAATATCAGAATTAACAATGAGCCCTTAAGATTTATACTCAACTATTACGATGAACACTTATCTTGTCTAGTCTATATGCAGATTAATCAATTAACAATATAATCAATCAAACACAAAACAAAACAGTAAGTAAATCAAACACGAGATTTATAGTGGTTCGACAACTTGTCTACATCCACTCTCACAACTCCAGTCGTGAAATTTTATTAACTCTTCTCTTCGAGTATTCTTGTGGCTTTAAGTCCCAAGATTAAGACTTCGATCTTTTCGATAACACTACCAAGTGCTTCTTCGATCTAACAACTAGCTTATGAACAAGTAACTAGCAACTTGATTATAAACAAAACTATAAAGAAACTTCTCTATTTGCAGTAGCCTTCTAAATTTGAACTTGTCTTGTTCTGGCTTCAACTTCAAACTTCAACCTTTAACTCTATGAGTTTTCTTCCTTACTTTGAATTCTTCAACGTACGCTTCAGTATTTGTAGTTTCAGTAGTCTTTAACGTTTGAATGTCTCCAACTATTTATAGACTTCAGAAATCAAGATCAGTTAGTTATCCAACAAAATTTTCTTGATAACTTCCTTCAACAAACTTTTAACTGTTTCTTCTTATCTTCTTCACGCGTTTCTTTAGTTAATTAGTTATTCCATAACTAACTCTTCATATCTTCACTTCTAGATACGACTTATCTTTAATCTTCAACTTCATGCAGACTTTACTTGTCTTGCTTCGACACTTAGAATATTTCTTCAGTCTTCAACACTGATCTTGTCTTCACAAGTCTTCTTGTCTTGTAGTCTTCTTCCAGTAGACTTCTAGTAGAACTATACTAGTCCTATCAACTAATCTATCAAGACTATTACATGTACTTTAAGCTTTATAAAATAGCTTAGTAACTGTTGGTCCCAAGTTGAGTTAAGATTGAGTAAGCTAAGAAAGTCTAGAGGGGAGGGGTGAATAGACTTTAAAAAATCTTTCAAAATATCAGAGTTTATAATGCGGAAATGTGTTCTGAATAGTACTGTTCTTACTGGATCAGATCAGTACTTCCAGTTTCAGTTTTATACTCAACTTTTAATCAGATCTTTTACTTAGACAACTTTACTGTTCTTGGTTAAACAAATATCAAACAGAAAAGTAAAGAACACAAGATTTATAGTGGTTCGACAAATGTCTACATCCACTCTCACAATCCCAGTTGTGATGTTTTATTAACTCCTTCTTGAGTTTCTTGTGGCTTAAAGTCCCAAGATTAAGACTTTGATCTTTTCGATTACACTCCAAGTGTATCTTCGATCGACTAGTAATTTCACAAGTAACTAGCACACTTGTTTACAACAATACAAACTTAAAATGAAAAGTAAAACTTCTCTTGAATAGCCTTTGATTCTTCTCTTCAATTCAGTGGCTCTTCTCAGATTCCTTGATCTCTTTAACTCTGTGAGTTCTTCAAAATGCTTTGTAGACTTGCTCTTGAATGCTTTAAAATCAGTAAATGTTCAGTAGTCTTCAGCAGTATGAGATCATACAGTATTTATAGAACTTAGTATGGCAGTTAGCAGTTTGTGAACTAACTCTCAACTAACTTTAAAACTGTTTTTTTTTTTTTAACTTCTTTTTGTAACCGACTTTGTAACTTCCTTCTTATTCCAAGTCAGCACATCTTCAATAAATCTTCAGTTACACCTTAAATAAGTTTTCCAAACTTATTCTTCAAACTTACCAACTCAGCACAGTAAACTACTGTTCTTAGTTTTACTGTTCTTGGTCAGTCAGCACAGTTCTCCAAAACTGTTCTGCACTTCTCCAGAATTCTTCTAAACTTCTCTTCAACTCTTCTTGAAGTCTTCTTATTCTGAAGTAGTAGTCTTCTGAGTCTTCCATAGTCTTCTGATCTTCTTCTAATCTATTCCTAATCTACTGTTCTAAACTTTACAATGCTGATTACAATAGAATACAACTTTACAAATATAAAACCTATCTATACATCAACTGAACTACATACAGATGAGTACACCCAAGTTCTATTCTATAAGTTGTCTATACATTACAAAACATCAGCTTAGTTCCTAACAGTTCTTATATCAGATCAGTAACACACTAAGATCAGTAAACATATATAAGATCAGTAAACTCAGATTTCAATATCTCATTAAGATCAGTAAACATATATTTCATATAAAACAATTATATCAACATATAATCACATATATCATTAACTTCAAGTTGCTTTTGGCCATCAAAACATACAATCATCAACTAGAACATTGTTTCACAGATTCATATCCCTACAGTAACCTTAAAACTATACATCAATATGAACATAAAACATAAGCTTATATACATCATTTATCAGCTTATCATAAAACCTATATGAAACTTTCCTCAATACTTAGTTTATTTTTCCAGTACTTATACTTTGTACTTGTCTTTTGTACTCTTCTGATCTTGTCACAAGACGACTTCCATAACTAGATCAGTCAACACTTAGAAATATATTCAAGTCTACTTTTTGGCTTATCAAAACTACTTCTTTCATCAACTAGGACTTGTTTCAGGATTCATATCCCAACAATTTCCCCCTTTTTGATGAAGCCAAAATTACTTGAATTATTTTAAGTAAGTAGACTAGTTAAGTAGTTATCTGCTCAAAATGTTTCATCTTTTTCATTCATAACAGTAGATCAGACAGATTACAAATACTTAGAAAAATAAATTGAAATAAGTAAAAACACTTACAATCTTCATTCCATGCTTCCACCACTTGGAGTGTCAACATTTGGATTCGGAACTTGGAATGCTTCAAGGATTCTTTTGTGAATATCAGATATGTGATCTTCATTATCAATCTTCTCTTCCTCAAGCAACTCTTCTTCAAACTTCTTAATGATATTGAAGTCAACTCTTTTTCCAAAACCAAGCATAGGAGTTTCCCATTTTGGAAATTCTGGACTCAAAATATTATAGCCAACAGCGGTAGCAATTCGCATTATGAGATTCCATAAATTCTCATCTTCAGCTTCCATGAACTTCTCAAAAATCACGAACAACTCATCTTTGCTTGCTGTATCTCCATGCTTACGAACAATCCAGTGAGCAATCTCCCACTTATTTTTGACAAATTTTTATACTTCTCTATGTCCATCATATATAAACTTGCCAATGAGAGCATCCTCAATCACATCTGGATTTTCCTTGCAATCTTGCAGCCTTTTGATATGTTTGCCTAACACCTTCTTGTTAGCATACTTATCATCTTCTATTTTCTGCTTTTTGTGGATTTCTTCAATATCTTCATCATTAAATCCAGCCATTATCTCACCTAAGGCTTCTTTCTTTGTTTCCAACTTCCTTTTAACATGCCTTGGCTTGGCAACATCAGATACTATGCTCTTGCCTTTTGATAATTTCAACTGTTCTTCAGCACTGATCTGTTCTAACTCTGCTTTCTTCACTAGTCTTCTCCTAGTAGAACGAACAGGAACATCAGTCTGAATCTCAGTATCTTGAATTTTTACTTCTTTTACTTCTTCAGTCTCTTCCCCCTTTTTGGCTTCATCACTTGCCTTAAGAGAGTGAAAAGTGAAGTAAAACGTGTCATCTCTTCTTCAATATCTTGCTTCATCAGAACGTAGCTTTCTCCATCTGCTTCTAATGACTTCCATCTTGACTAAACTTCTTAAGACGATCAGCTGTGTACTCAAGCTTTTTCGATGTAAGATTGAATTCATTCTTGAAATGAGTAGCAGTCAACTTCAAGAGTCTGTTCTCCTATGTCATCGCAGTTAGCAATGCTCTTGCTTGCACCAACTGTTCATGAGCTTCTCTTCTTTGCTCATCAGCAATTTCAATCTTGACTCGATAAACTCTTTCCATCTTTTTAGATTCACGAGCAAGAACTCTTGCAAAGTCAATTGAGCTCTTTTCTGAATATTCAACCTGGTTTTGCAGAAATGTCTCCATCTGATTAACCTCATTGATAATCAATTCTTTTGAACTAGTCACAAGCGAACTGTTCTGGTCTATCAACACTTTCTTCACATCAGACTTCAAAAAATCATCTATTGCTGTTTTTATGACTTTTCTCAAGTCGTCTTTCAACTCTTCAACAAATGCAGTTGGAATAGCTTGAGTTGTGTGGACAACTTCTTCTTGAACAGCTTCTTCCATCAACTCATCTTCTTCAGCAACAATGACTTCAACCAACTTGTCTTCCAGCTTAGTAGTTAAGACCTCGTCTTCTACTACTTCTGGAACAACACTTCCAGCAATAGCTTTTAAACTTAAAGGAGTTTGATAAGGAATGATGGCTAACCTTTCTTCCTTAGCTCTGCGCTCAGCTTCATCACATTCCTTCTTTACTAACTCAACCAATCTGGCAGTGTAAGCACAAGTTTCTGCAGGAAAATACTTCTCCACTTTTCTGGTGATCTGACCAACATTGCACCTTGGACCGTGCGCATGCTCAACTTGGAATTCGAAGATAATTCCTCTAAGTTGATCAGATATATTCTCCAGATCAAGAATCGGATCAGACGACTCCGGCTCAACTTCATTGAAGTCATCTTCTGAGTATTGAATACCAATACTTGGCTTACCTGTAGATAAAACATCATCTGGGATATCCAACATTTTCTTTACCAGATTTGTCAGAGCTTCAACAGATTTCAACTCTGAATGCTTTTTCACACCATTGATCTCCTTCTGTTCAAGTTCCCAGTCTTGAAAGTTAGAGATTCCGCCATACTAGTTATAACCTCATACATATCTTCACATGGTCCTTCTCTCAAAGAAACCCATGTGCAGATGCGGATCAACTTCTCATACGCTTCTGAACTGGTATCTATCTCAACAGACAGGAGCATCTTCTTCAGGTTCTTGGTTATCTGTGCTCAGAGCCTCTTCTCCCTTGGGCACATAGGATAATCAACCAAGTTAGGAAATTTATTTTTGGGAGGGGTCTGAGTGAGTGGGGTCCTTATCTCAGTTACTGAAGTGTCAACTATTGGGGTTCCCAAAATAGACGGGTTAGAAGGTTCAACATTTTTTGTTGAGGGTAAGGTTATTTGGGTGGTGGTTTCTTGGGGTTTGGATGGGGATTGAACAAGAATTTAAGCTAAAGTAGTATCAGCATGAACATATACTGGGGCATCTTGAGTCAATAAAGAACTCAAGTGCTGAACGAATTTGGCAGTGGTTTGATAATCAGGTCTGGCACGAGAACGCAGGGTTCTGGCCTTGGTTTTGATTGGAACAGATGGGGGTGTAAGAATAGTAGATGAACTAACCATTTTGTCCTTCTTGACTGGTGAAGAACTAGATGCGGCCACCAGATGAGTAGGAGGAGGAGAGGTGATGGCAAACTTCTCAGAATCTTGCCAACTCTTGCATTGTATTCCTCTTCTGTCTCCATCTCTTCTTCTGAAGATCCAACTGATTTTGTTGCTTCAAAATCTTCAACTGGCTCAATCATAGCCTCATCTGACACATACTCAACTAGTGCACCACTAGTTCCACCTTCCTCTGGCTGCGTCTCTTCTTCTCCACTAGAAGATTCAGCCTCAATCATGGAATCTCTAGGGTTGATCTGAATCTGCTTCTTCTCAGCGATCCGACCCTGAGTTTGTCTATCTATTGCATCCTTCTTGAGATAATATTTGAGAGGGTGAAATGGCTTGCCCTTGCTCCAATTTTTTTTGAAGGTAACAAGTAGGGTAAGAGAATACTTAACTTATTTCCGAAACTGACAGTAGGAGTTACATTCCATTCTCCTGCATCACTATCCACTTTGACATATTTCGAGAAATACATCACTCTTTCCATGAATAACTTCTACCAATTTCCTTCAGTTATTCCATCATAGATCGCAGCCATAACTCTAGTCTTGCGGAGAGTCACCGAATCATAACTACCAGTCACACCCAGTAACATCTTGCTTGCGATGTCTAGTAGAGTCTTATATTTGGGCAACAACTACTTCTTCTTCACAGATGGGAGCCTTCCATCACTAGTTAACTTGAGCTTCCTTCCATAGAACACACTCAAATATCTCAATTCTTGACCCGCTGCATATTGTTCAACATCAATCGAACTAGGAACCAGTCCAAGCTTTTCATCGAGCATCTCTCTGGTCAACTTGACTCTTTTGCCACCAATGAATGATTCTATGTACTCGCCTCTGTGAACAGCAGACGCATAGAACTCGAGAACCTCTTCCTCGAATATCATTTCTGGAACCATTTCTAGATATTGCTTTAATCCACAATGGAAACATTTTATCAGAATCTCCTTGTTATCATCTGTGTGCGTGCCTTTGTAAAACAGAGAACTTTCGACATGCACTTTGCTATCAGTAGCAAACTTAGAAACATTAAAAGGTACTTGCATGTTTGATTCAGCATCGAAAACAGAAATGATAACCATTTTGAATAAGAAAAGTAGGATTCAAGAGCACAAAAGAGTAGTCGAACTAAGAAATCTCTTAAGCTTTGAATGTGCAGTAATGGTGAAATCGTGTGGAGTAAATTTCAGAATGAGGGTTTTAACAGAATTTGGGGTTTTGAATCGAGTGGTTAAGATTGAATAGATCGATCCAACGGTAACAATTCGACCTTTGGAATTCAGTTGAGGATTCGAGGATATTATGCGATTTAGTATTGTAAACTTTGGAATCCACCTCTGTTATTGGTTAGAAAAGAAGAGTGTACTCATCTAACCTAATGCAATAGGTTTAGGCGGGAACTAGGTGTATACACCTCATTAAATGGAGTGTATAAATCCAGTTTTAGGGTTTCCAAAATTTCGCAATTCAAAATTACAATACTACCCTTAAATCAATTCCAAATACTTAGTGAATAACAAACATATAAGAACTTATCTGGTCTGTTCGAATTTATCAGAATCAGATTAGTAGTTTTTAGTTGCACTAGACGAGTTCCCCCTTCGATTGTCGAACATCAATCATGTACCTATCTCATCTTGTGTTACATGTGAGAGTAGATACAAGTAGTAGAGTAGAATAATTAAACTGAATATCAATCAAATGCAGTAATCAAGGTTTTGATCAAGATGACTTTTAACAAACTTAAGAGTCAACATAAGGATATTTAAGAAATCGTAGATTCCCCCTTAAATGTATATTCTCTTAGTATTACCCTCAGATTTACCAGCTTCCTCATCGGGTTGTTTGGTCATCTTGTCTGACCTTGTTTACCTGGATCTAGTTTAGTCTGAAAGTAGTATGACTTGTCTATGTTGTACTCGTCTGTTCTGCAAATGACTTGCTATTGTGTACCTGTCTTGTTAGTACAATGCTATGCAGTAGTGGGGTATATATCAATTGATCCTAAACTAATGCATAATTCTTTAAATCGTGCTTCAGGCAGTGGTTTGGTAAGAATGTCAGCTCTCTGAATGTCAGTGTGAATCTTTTCCATGCGTATGTTCTTCTTCTCAACATGGTCAAGAATAAAATGATAGCTTACGTCTACATGCTTACAACGTGTATGCAAAATATGATTTTGAGTGATAGCAATAGCACTATTACTGTCACAGAATATAGGTACATTCGATTCTATAATATTGTAGTCTCGGAGTTGTTGCATTAACCATAATAGCTGACTACAACAACTACCTGTAGCCATTTACTCTACTTCAGTAGTAGAGGTTGCTACACTTGTCTGTTTCTTTGAAAACCATGAGATGAGTTTAGAACCAAGAAATTGACATGAACCAGATGTAGATTTCCTATCTATTCTGCAACCAACAAAGTCCGAGTCTGAATATCCACTTAGGAATAGATCATCATGTGTAGGGTACCATAAACCTCGATTAATGGTTCCTTTCAGATATTTCGAAATTCTTTTAGCAGATTCCAAGTGACTTTCCTTGGGGTTTGCTTGAAATCGTGCACACACACCAACAACAAAAGTTATATCTGGCCTACTAGCAGTCAAGTAGAGTAATGAACCAATTAGACCACGATAGTATGATTGATCTGCGCACTTACCTCGTTCATTAGGATCCATGCGGTAGGCGGGTAGCATAGGTACACCAACAGTTTTACAGGTTTTGATGCCATACTTATCAAGTAGATTACGAGTATACTTGGCTTGATTTATGAATATGCCTTCATCAGATTGTTTTACTTGAAGACCAAGAAAGTAATTCATTTATCCCATCATGAACATTTCAAAATTACTTTGCATGAGCTTCGAAAAGCTTTCACTCATGCTTTTGTTGGGTGAACCAAAAATGATATCATTCACGTAAATTTGAACAAGTAGGATATCCTTCCCTTCTTGTCTTTTGAACAAGGTTCTATCGACATTGCCCTTAGTAAAACCATTTTCTAATAGAAAGAGAGAGAGAGAGTGTCGTACCATGCTCTTGGAGCTTGCTTCAGTCCATACAAAGTTTTCTTTAACCTGTATACTTGATTGCCTTTCACTTCGAAGCCTGGAGGTTGTTCTACATATACTTCTTCCGCAAGAATACCGTTAAGAAATGCACTTTTAATGTCCATTTGATATACAGTAAACTTCATATAAGCAACATATGCAAGAAACAATCGAATAGCTTCTAGTCTAGCAACAGGTGCGAAGGTTTCATCATAGTCTATGCCTTCGGCTTGTGAATAGCCTTGGACTACTAGTCTAGCCTTATTCCTAACGACTATATCATTCTCATCTTTCTTATTTTTGAAAATCCATCGAGTGCCAACTACATTATGGTGTACTGGTCTATCGACAAGTTCCCAGACGACGTTTCAAATAAACTGGTTCAACTCGCCTTGCATGGCGATGATCCAATTACTATCGGCTAATGCCTCTTTAACGGTTTTAGGCTCGATAGATGAAAGGAAGCAACACCAGCAAAACAGAGATGGACTAGGTTGTTCTTGCGACACAAAGAGTTGTCGTCTAGTCTTTACACAATCACCAATTATATTATCAGCAGTATGAGCATATTTCCATGTCTTTCTAGACTTAATAGGCATGCTTTCATCATCTAAGTCAACTACAGCATCATGCGAATCTACAACATCTATATTAGCAGATTTATTAGGAGTACACGAGGCAACTAGAGCAGGCATGTCAACTGGTCTAGTAGACTTACCTTTGTCACTTACCTTCACCTCGTCATCTGACTCGAGGGCTTTCAGGAATGGATTGTAGGCTTGAACCGATTCGTACACTTCTGTTTCTTTGTCAGATTGAATCTTTAAATCTTTCACTTTCTCACTAATTTGGTCGATAGACGAGTCCTGTCGAGATTCATCAAAAACAACATGTGGTGTTTCTTCCACACAAAGAGTAGAGTAGTTGAACACTCTGAATGCTTTGCTTGTCGAGGAGTATCCTAAGAATATCCTCTCGTCTGCCTTAGCATCAAACACATTCAACTTACTTTTCCCATTGTTATGGATGAAACACTTGCATCCGAATATATGGAAATATGAAATTCTGGGCTTTCTACCTTTCCATACCTCATAGGGTGTCTTACTTAGTGCCTTGTTGATTGCACTTCTGTTTTGGGTATGACATGCTGTATTAATTGCTTCAGCCCAAAACTTTTGAGGAGTGTTATACTCGGCTACCATAGACCTGCAGACTTCTTTAAGCGTTCTATTCCGACGCTCAGCTACTCTGTTTTGTTGTGGTGTTCTTGCTGCACTAGTAAGGTGCTGTATACCAATTTTAGAGCAAAAATCTTTGATATAGCTATTGATAAATTCAGTCCCCTTATCACTACGAATTTTGATAATGGGCAGACTCATCTCAACTTGAGCGCATATGCTAACTTTTCTAGCGGGACATACCTCAGCTCGGCATCCCTCGGTTTTTGACTTACATAATAAATTGGTAAATGAGTTGTACATTCCGCTCGGACGAGCACTACACTTATAGCATATTGACTTGCGGAGAGATATATAAACAATTTCTCCCCCGGGACTGGTTTTGATAATATCATTGTATCCGCCAAATATTCTTTGAGCCCAGTAAAAGCTTGCTCACACTCCCAAGTCCATTCAAATTTTCCCTTCTTCAAAGCATTGAAGAAAGGTTTACAACGATCTTCGGTTTTTGCTATAAATATGTTAAATGCTGTTGGGAATAAAATGATTTTGATCTAGATACCAAAACCCCTGATTGATGATGTTCAGATTAGTTGAGATAAGCTCAAGTCTAGTTCAGGCAAGTTGTCTCAGTACACTTAAGTATGTAGATTGCTTAAGTGAAAAGTCTCAGGAATGTTGTGAGATTTTAGTGTTCAGGATAGTTGTCCAAAGCTGGAATGTTAGGCAACTTGATAAGTCTATAGGCCAAAGTTGCTGAACTTTCAGGACAGACTGACCAAGTGGACAACTTAGCTGAAGAGATCAAGAGCAGTAAAGCAATGCTCATAAATGCAAATGATCAAGACAGCTGAAGTACAAATGATCAAGAACATTAAATGTCAAAGCCCACAGAAGACACATTCAATGAAGCATTTATTGCCAATCATGCCTGAACCAAGCATTAAAGACTTAGAGCATTAAAGAGTGAAGCATTGAATGAATGTTGGAACATTCTAAATTGCAGCAGGAATGTTCAGGGAGCTTGTCCCATCTGACCGTTGGTTGAGTGTAGCTTCTTCCACAAATCAACCTTGGGAAATGTGCATATTTGGAATCTGACACAAGTCATCTCAGCCGCATTTTTCTGAAGTCAACACATTCATTCAAGCAACCATTGAAGAGGTCTTTTACACAGTGGATAAAAGAATGCCAATGCTGATAGCCGTTTCAATGGTGCTGCAAATAGACAAGTTTGAATTGCTATCCCTCCAACGGTTAGCTGCTCAAATTTGCCTATAAATACAGAAGTGATCAAGGGATTCATAACATCCAACTACAAGCTATCAAACTATCATCAAGCTTTCAAAGGAAACCAAGCTGTTCTCTAGAATCCCAAGTTTCCTGAATCACTTCATCAAGCTAAGCCAATCTTTGTAGAATATCCAAAGCTTAGCATTGAGATATCCTAAGCCTTTACACTGTTCTTATTGTAAAGGATATCTCTATTAGTTGGAACCAAACCTCAAACCCTATCTCATTTAGTGAAGAAAGAGTTTGTTGTAGAAGTGAGGAGTTAAGGACTGTTATTGTGAAACACAGTCTTAACTCAGAGAGATTGAGCACTAGGACTCAAGTTATCCTAGGGATCAAAACACTAAGAGAGTGTTGTTGATCAGTGCACCTTGGCACTATAAACCAAGCTAATTCCATTGTGAAGGAATTATCCTGTTCAACCAGGGAAAGTGGATGTAGGAGTTTGAGTCTCTGAACCACTATAAACTTGTGTGTCATTTATTTACTGCACTCTTTATTTACTTACATTCCAACATATTTTAAAGAGCAAAATTCAGTAAGTTAAGAAAAACTGTTTTGGACAAAGTCCCTGATAACTGTATTTTTCAGAAATTAAATTGGAGTATCTCTTTGAGTCAAATGCCAACCACATTCCGCACTTAGCAACTCTTTTAGATATTTAGCCAACTGATCACTCAATAGTAATCAGTAGGACAAGTATCTATCAAAGTTCTCACTCAGGCTAGTTGTGAGACAACTTGCCTGATAAGACCAGTTTGTCAAAAAGAAAAGAATTTGCATACACAAGTGCATTCCCCCCCCCCCCCCCATACACTTGTGTTATACTCCACCAAGGACCAACAAGTGGTATCAGAGCAGGGGTTCAAAGACCACTGTCTCTGAAGAGCCAACTGTTCTTTAAAAACTCACATTACTTCTGTGGTCACTAAACTGATCCAAATTTCTGAAAAATCTACTTGTATTTTTCTTTGTCTATCTGTTCAAAAATGGCTAACAATGCAGTTCCAGGAGATGCTGTCAACACCATCAACAACATGGGTCCAAACCAAGTCAATCATATTTCTCATCACAAATTGCCAATGTTCTCAATTGAGAATTATGATTTCTGGAAGATCAGGATGAGAGCACATCTTGCTTGCCAGCATGATGAAATGCTCAAAGTCATCACCAGAGGACCATTCACCTTCACCAAGCTCAATCCCAAGGTCACTGATGCTCAAAAAGCAGACCCAAGGGAGCTGTTGCCAAAAGATGAGGATGAGCTGATAGCAGAAGAGAGAAAAAGGCACAATCTGAACTACATTGCCATGAACACCTTGTACCAGACAATTCCAGATGCAGTGATGGGAAGAGTGTATCACTGCACCACAGCAAAGGAGATCTGGGATACCCTAGCACTTATGTGTGAAGGTACCCAAAAGATAAAGGAAAACAAGCTACAAGTGGCTATCCAAAAGTATGAACAATTCACTATGGAGCCAAATGAAACTATTGATCATCTTGATGGCAGATTCACTGACATCATGAATGAGATGAATTCTTTGGGCAAGTTCTATGCCAAAAGAGAAGTTGATTTGAAGATTCTGAGAAGTCTCACATCAAAGTGGGACATATATTCTGTCATGATGCAAAATACCAGCAATCTTGACAACATGCCAATGCAGTAAGTATTCTCTGAACTCAAAGCATATGAGTTTGATCTCAACAGAAAGAAGGTGCATGATGAGCCATCTTCCTCAAGCAAAGGTGTTGCTTTCAAAGCCACTGAAACAGAGAAGAAAAATACTCAAAGATCTTCTCAATCTGTTTCAAAATCAGAAATGAAGGAGGAGCTAGCACTCATGGCAAGGAGATTTGAGAAGCTCAACTCCAGATTTGGTAGATACAAGAAGTTCTACCAAGACAACAGAACCAGAAGGAGATTCAGCTCTCCTGATAACAAATCAGAGGACAAAGTCTCTGATGAGAAGAAAGAAGACAGATATGCTGATAAAAAGAAATACAGCAAAGGTGAAACATCATCATCAAGGAGGAAGGAGTCCTCAAGCAAGAAAAATGATAATGAATATGTGTGTTACAATTGCCAGAAAAAGGGTCACTTTCAGTATGATTGTCCTGACCTAAGTGCCAAAGAAAGAAAAGAAAGGCAAAACAAAAGAGACAAGAGGATGAACAACAGGAAGGCCATGGTAGCTGGAGAATCAGCAAGTGAAGAGAGTGTCTACTCTTCTAATGATGGACTGTTCTCCAACAGTGACAGTGATGATGACTGCCAAATGGCATTTGAAAATGAAGAGGTATGTTCATCTTCCAATCTTTCAATTAACACACATGAATCTAGTGAAATCCACCTTGACTTTGAAAAGTTGCTAGAAGATTTCACCAGAATGCAAGAAGTATGCAATATGGCACTGAGAGAAAATGAACAGTTGAGGTCTAAAATTAAAATGTCCAATCTTCCTGAATCTGAGGTTGACATTAAATCATCTGAGTTGTATCAGCAGATTGTGAGAGAACATGGAGAAATGTCTCTCAAAGTCTCTGAACAACAAAAGTTGATTGATGAACAAAGTCTGATTCTAAAGAAAAAGGATTTTGACTTTAGAACTCTTCAAGCTAAATTTGACAATCTCTCAAGTGAGTTTGATACTCTAAAATTAAGTGAGGGGAGCTTAAAAATGAAAATGTCTGCCTTGAACAAATCTGCTAAGGCAATAGAGGAAATTCAAGGGTTTCAAAGACCATTTGCTCAAAAGGGTGGATTAGGTTATAATCCATTTGAACCCTCACCTGGTCTTAGTATTGCCTCCTCAAGCAATACTAAGATGACTTTTGTAAGATTAGTGGCACAACAAAATGAACTGGAAGTAAATTAACCACTGATCAAGGATAAGGGTAAAGGAATTTTTATACCAACTCAAGTGAACAATGTCCCTAAACCCATACCTAAGGAAAAGGTTAAAGGCATTGCTTACAGGAGAAATGAGGTTCAGAAAGGTAGAACCAATGGAAGGTCAACCTATCTGAATTCTCATCAGAAGAGTTGTCCAAAATCTGTTCAGAAAAGGCCAACTCAAATGAGGCAACCTCAACTGAATGGATTGAGGCCCAACCCTTCTGACAGGTATAAAACCTTTAGGAAGCCTAAACCTCATATGCCAAGAGGAAAAGGCCATCCAAACTCCTATCCACAAAGGTCTTTCCAAGCTGCACCTAAGTCTAGTAACTTCAGGAGAAATGTCCCAAGGAAATTCACCAACTCTCCTGAACCTTACAAGACCAACACTTATACACAGAAGGCACCCAAGGCATTTAAGGGTCAAACTGTGTATGTAGATGTAAATGGAAACCAAGTCAGTCACTTTGAGTCAATCAGAGTAATCAGGCAGATTTGGGTTCCAAAAGGTACAGCTAACCCTCTAGGACCCAACACTCAAAGGGTACCTAAATTTTGACTTTGCAGGGCTGTAAGGACCACAAGAAGAAGAGAAGCATCAACAAGAAAATAGCATGGTACTTGGACAGTGGATGTTCAAGACACATGACTGGGAACAAAGAGCTTCTCTCAGAATTTATAGAAAAGGATGGTCCTTCAGTAACCTTTGGAGACAGCTCTCAAGGAATCACAAGAGGCTATGGTACATTAAACATTGGTAGTGTCAAAATTACTGATGTCTCATATGTCCTAGGCCTAAAATACAACTTGCTGTCTATAAGTCAAATTTGTGATAAAGGATATAGTGTTGAATTTGCACCAAATGAATGTATTATCAAAAATAATTCAACACAACAGGTGCTACTAACAGGGGTGAGAAAGGGAAATGTTTATTTTGCAGATTGGAGCAAAACCCCTGAAGCAGTTTGTCTTGTTGCCAAAAGCACAAATGAGCAAAGCTGGCTCTGGCACAAGAGATTGAATCATCTGAATTTCAAAACCATCAACAAGATTGCAAGAAACTCTCTAGTCAAAGGACTGCCTAATCAGGTGTTCACCAAAGAACACATATGCCAGCCATGTCAGGAAGGAAAGCAGATCAAAGCTTCATTCAAAGGAAAACATGTCATCTCAACTGAGAGAGTTCTTCAACTACTGCATATGGATTTATTTGGTCCAATTATCCCAGTAAGTTTAAATGGAAGAAAATATGCATTAGTTGATGTTGATGATTTCTCTAGGTACACTTGGGTAGTATTCTTGTTAAACAAAAAGGAGACCCAAGTCAAGCTACCTGAATTGATGATGAGATTGAGCAATGAAAAGGGCCTAAGTATTGTCAAGATCAGATCTGACAAAGGCACAGAATTCATAAACTCATACATCAATGAGTACTGCAGCAAGAATGGCATCACTCATGAAACTTCAGCAGCAAGAACACCTCAACAAAATGGGGTTGCTGAAAGAAGGAACAGAACCTTGAAAGAGGCAGCAAGAACATTGATTGTTGAATCTAAATTGCCTAAAAGGTTCTGGGCTGAAGCTATTAGCACTGCATGTCACACTCAAAACAGGTCCTTAATCACCAAAGGACAAGGTAAAACCCCATATCAAATATGGAAAGGTAGATTGCCCACTGTTGCTTATTTCCATATATTTGGTTGTAAGTGTTTCATTCATAATAATGGGAAAGAACAATTGAAAGCTTTTGACAGCAAATCTGATGAAGGAATATTTGTTGGATATTCACTAATCAGCAAGGCTTACAGAGTTTACAATTGCAAAACCCTTATTGTGGAAGAAACACCTCATGTTGTGTTTGATGAATCTGTTAATGAGTTCAGGGATAGAAACCTGAATATTGATGAGATAACAAAAAGAACAACCAGATTAAGGCTTCAAAACAAGGAAACAGTGTTTGTAGATGTTGCCCAGCCTGAACTTCATGAAAATCAAAAACTGGACAACCTACCTGATGGCAATCAACCAGAAGACAACCAACCTGAAGGAGAAATTGAACTGACTGACCCCATCCCAGTTCAAAACCAGGTAACAACTACCAATGAAGAAGCGGGCAATGCTGAGGTAGTTAATGGATCCAATATTCAAGGGGGAACCAATGAAAATGTCAACTTATCTGACAATGAGGACAATACCCCTGAATATGATCCTGAACTTGATCCTTCAATTAACTTTCCTGAATTTAATGAATCTAGTGATCCAACTTCAGATGAGGACAATCCTCCTAAAGGGATCAGGCCTAGAAGGACTTGGTTGCATGACCATCCAACTAGCCTGATACTTGGAAATCCAAGTGAAGGGATCAAAACTAGAAGATTTCATGGAGAAAGTGCACTGTTTTGTTGTTTTCTTTCAGAACAGGAACCAAAAGACATTGAGGAAGCACTACAAGACACCAACTGGATCATAGCCATGCAAGAAGAGCTGAACCAGTTTACCAGAAATGAAGTATGGGAGCTGGTAGACAGGCCAACTCATCAAGATGTCATTGGAACTAAATGGGTGTTCAAGAATAAGAAAAATGAAAATGACATCATTGTGCGGCCAAAGGATATTGTCAATCTGAAGGGATAGATTATGATGAGACTTTTGCTCCAGTGGCCAGACTTGAGGCAATCAGACTCTTCTTAGCATATGCAGCTCACATGAGATTCAAGGTGTATCAAATGGATGTGAAGAGTGCATTTCTCAATGGGGTGCTCAAAGAAGAAGTATATGTTGAACAGCCCCCAAGATTTGAAGAAGGAGACAAGGTGTACAGATTGAAGAAAGCCCTCTATGGCTTAAAGCAAGCTCCAAGAGCTTGGTATGACACCTTATCACAGTTTCTTCTAGATCATGGTTTTGTCAAAGGCACTGTTGACAGAACTTTGTTCAGAATCTGTGAAGGAGATGATATTTTGTTAGTCCAAATCTATGTGGATGACATTATATTTGGATCTCCAAATGAGAAGTTGTGTGAGAAGTTCTCCAAACTCATGCAAAGCAAATTTGAGATGTCCATGGTGGGATTGATGAATTTCTTCTTAGGACTCCAAGTCACACAGTCTAAGAAAGGAATTTTCATCAATCAGGCCAAGTATACAAGGGACATGATCAAGAAATTTGGATGTGCTACAAGCAAGCCAGTCAGAATTCCTATGAATACTAACTGGAAAATGGACCCTGATGAAAGTGGAGAATCAACAAACTCCACTAACTATAGAGGAATCATAGGATCCTTGCTATATCTCACTGCAAGCAGGCCTGATATTACATTTGCAGTTGGAGTATGTGCAAGATTTCAAGCTAATCCAAAGAAGAGCCATCTTGATGCTACCAAGAGAATCCTAAGATATCTCAAGGGATCTGAGAATCTTGGATTATGGTATCCAGCTGATGACAACATTGAGCTCACTGGATATTCAGATGCAGACTATGGAGGATGTAGAATTGACAGAAAATCCACCTTTGGAACTTGTCAATTCTTGGGCAGCAAGCTTATCTCATGGTTCTCCAAGAAACAAAATACAGTTGCAACTTCAACAACTGAAGCAGAGTATGTAGCAGTTGGAAGTTGTTGTGCTCAGATACTTTGGCTCAGGCAACAATTGAGAGATTACAAAGTAATCTCAAATGAAGTGTCAATATTCTGTGACAACAATAGTGCAATTGCTATCTCACAGAATCCAGTGCTCCACACCAGATGCAAGCATGTGGATATAAAGCATCACTTCATAAGGGATCATGTGGAAAAGAAAGATATCAAGCTTGTCAAGATCCACACTGATAAGCAAAAAGCTGATATCTTGACTAAACCATTGGCTGAAGCAAGGTTCTTGGAACTTTCAGCTGAATTGGGCTTACTTGATCCAGGGAAGATGGAGGAATAAAGGAAGGAAGCTCATAAGAAGGGGGAAGTTCATTAAATTGAACTTCAGCAAAGTTGACCAACCTCACTGAAGCAATCTGCCAAACAGGGAAACTCAGCAAAGTTGTCCTTATGATGTTCAACAATGGTGGTCAGGAGCTTTGTCCTAGTGGGACCCAGTCAGCAACATTGGGACCCACTCAGGCATGTTAGTCAAACAGGTTGACCAAGAGAGAAGTCAAAACACATCTCAGGATGTTTGTCCGAATTAATTGGATAATTATTGCTATTTTTAGCATTGATTAGACATTTAAAAGGTTTCTTGATATAAGAGTAGGCCATTTTAGGATGGCGTGTACTATGAAGATCTTTGCCCCCAAAATGGCAAATCAGCATTAAATGCAAAATCTTAATTAAGATTTCATGAATTCTCGAGCCATCATCAAGGCCATTGATTTGCATTAAAACTCCATCAAACCGCTGAAAGCCCACTACCCCACTATATCCAATTGGTTCTTCAAAATTACCCACTGTTATATTCTATTAACCAACGGTTAATAAATCCCATTCATATATAAACTCCTCAATTTTTACTTTCTTCCTCACGCACTCACATTTCCAAACTCTTAAGATTTTCAAAACCTCTCAACCTGCAACTTTTCTCCAAAAAACCATTCTATCTCTCAAAATTATCCATGGCTCCCAAAATCAAGAGAGAAGAACTTGTAGACTTCAATGATCCATCCTTGGACATTGATTTCTCCTATCTCAGCAATCCAAACTCACTTTGGTTTGAAAAGCTAGTTGCCTTTGATAGCCCAGTCACTGAAGTCCATCAAGTCCTCCATTGGCTAAGGGAGGCTGGGCTAGAAAAGTTCTTAGGCACCAAGCCAGATTCCTGCCTGAACTCCGTCACTGAAGGGCAAGAAGGGAGATGTGTGCACTAAGCTCACATATGCTGAGGAAGATGAAGAAGAAGAAAGCCAACACACCATCATCTTCACTGCTGAGGATCTGGATGCTAGCTTTGGGCTACCTTCAGAAGGCCAGGATCCAGAGATGTATAAAGAAGAAGATGATCAGGAGTTCTACTATCCATGGATGATAGAACCTAAGAAAGTTGTAAGTGCTCAGAACAAGAACACTTTGAAGCCAGTATTTAGGCACTTGTTTGATTGTGTGGTGAAGAGTTTGTTAAGCCACTCTGGGAGTGTTGAACAAATAAGTATGCCTAAATTGAGAGTAATGGCTGCTGTGATTGACTCTGTTGAGAAGAGAGTCAAGTTCAACTGGAAAAATTTCATTCTAGACAAGATGATGAATGAAAAGTTTAAGTTCAAAGAGGTGAAGCACCACAAGGTGGTAGTTGATGGGAGACTCCAATTTTGCACAAGAGCTAGCATGCTCTTAGAAAGATTTGCACATTATACCCACCTCCAAGCCAAGCCAAAGCCCTTCCCAGCTCAAAAGGTGATGTTTAGGAAGCTGTCTTCTAAGACAGAAAAGAGGAAGCAGGATGCAGCTTCCAAGAAAGCAGGTGTTGTTGTTCCCACAACCAGAACTTCTCCAAGAAAGAGAAGAGCTCAACCACCAAAAGCTCAGCCAAAGTTGAAGAAGATGAAGAAGATTCTGAGTGAATCTCCCCCAGAAAGCCAGTCAAGAAGTGGAGGAGCCACTTCTGAAGAGATTGAAAAGGTTGCTGAAGAAGGAGTCAATCCTCCTGAAGAAAGTGAAGAAGTCAGAGAGGTTGTCCCCTTGCAACCAGAGTCTGTAACAGAGTTTAGGGACCTTGATAAGCCAACAAGGTCAGAAAGAAGAAGAAGAATCATCAAAACTTCTGAGAAGCAGAAGTTGATGGAAGAGGAGAAGAAAAAGAAGGAATTTTTCAAGGAGATTAGACAAGCAAGTAGGTCTAACTCCAAGTCCAAATCAAAGCCCAACAGCCCTGAAGCCAACTCTCCTGATATTCAATCTCAAAGAATATCTCCATCAAGGCATGAAGAAGAGGAGTGCAAGACTCCTGAAGATGCCCCAATTATTGCAAAGAAAGTTTACTCTCCTGAAGGTGCTCCTGATAGAACAGGAATTGATGTGTTAGCTGATTTAGCTGACATTGAAGATAGGCCATTCTCCCCCCTTGATCCCAGACTTTTGTCTTATACCAAACTTCTTGAAACTGCTCTTCAAGAAGGTGATCAACTTACTCTCCCACCCATTCCAGCCATTCCAATTACCTCTTCAGGAACATTGCTCTCAAAAGCACCTGAATCCCAACTTGTTTTAAGCTCTTCTGAACCCAATCCTTCTGAACTCAACCCTTCTGAACCCAACCTACCTGAATCCCAAGCCAACTCTTCTGAAGATGAAAGTGGTGAAGAGTACACCTATGAGGGGATGCTGAGGCAGATTGCCAAAGCCAATGTGGATGAGTTATATCCAGGACTGAAGGATTATCCTAGGCTGCAACAACAGTTCTATGATCTCAGAGCTCTTGTTGAGATCAAGGATAGAACTATGGTGGAAATAGCTCAGGCTATTCAGGATAAAGGAGCAAGCTGGTGGCAGGTTGAAGAGAACAGGCTCTTGAACTTTGCAAATGTGAAGAAATCCAGTGTGTTGACCACTGAGGCCTTGTTCTGCACCATTGTTCATGAGAAGGTGCTTGCTGAGAGAGAAAGAATTGCACAGGGACTCAGGCATCCTGATAGTCCATCTGATGATGACAATGATGATGATGACAACACCAATCCCAATCCTCCTGGCCTCAATTCTGCTCAGGTACATTACTTGACCTATCCTTCTGTTAAGGACTCTGATCATTCAGAGGAGTTGACCAAAGATGGTGACTCAGTCCAAGATGCATTGGCCAAGGATGGTTCTTCTGAACCTGAGGCACAGCTTGACAATGTTGAGACTTCCATGGGAAAAGCTAGTTTGGCTAAAGCCTCATCAATGTCAGGACAGTTGGACATTGACCAGCCTTTAGTCATTCAGGATGACTCAGTGGCCTTGGGATGCCCAAGCACTGTGATCTCCCAACAACTGCCCTCTGTGGATCCTGTTGAGGATATGGAGGTGTCAGGTTTAGGAAAAGAAGGAGTTGAAAAGGCACATAGTGATGAAAAATCAGAGGGAGGAGGTGAGGATGAGTGTATGATTACTGGTTCCATGAGTGCACCAATTATAGAGGGAGATGAAGTAGAAATATTGGGTGCAGCCCAATATGAGAGTCAGGCTATTCTTCAAGTCAAATCTGAACTTGATGAATCCCTTGGTGAAAGGAGGCCTGATTCTCCAGTGAATGTGAGCTTATCTATTGAAAATGAAGAAAAGAAAGAAGTTGAAAATGAGAGTATAGGTGCTGATGAATCAGGCATATTGGGAGATAAAAAGAATGAGGGTGTTGAGGGAGTTTTTACTAACACTCTTAGTTTTTCAGATTCAGTAGCTGTCACCATTGAGCAAATTTTTGCAGATGCCTCTCTTACAGAAATTCCAGTTGATGCTGACATAGACCTTGAAGCAGTCTCAGCAAATGTGTCCACCTTGAACAAAATCTACTTTGAGCAAGCAAATGCAACTGAGGCTAGCTTGCAAATTGCATCAAAAACTGCAACATCCATTGAGCAACAGTCAGAGAAGTTGGATTCTTTGATCAGGGAAGTTGAGAAAGCTCATGCTGCAACAGTAGACACCCTAGATGACCAAGGAAAGACTCTAGCCTCTGTGGAAATGAGGCTAACTGGCTCAGAGGAGGTAATCCTACCTACACTGGATGCAAGGATCTGTGGTGTTGAAACTGGACTGCAAACAGTTTCAACAGAGGTAACAAAGGCAAAGGAAGAGATGGTGAAATTCACAAAATCTGTGCAGAAAGAGCAGAAGGGCCTTAAAGATTTGTACAAGCATAATGTGAGAGCCTTGAGGAGGACAATCAAAGATGCATTAAGGCAAAGAACTGCTACACAGAGAAAGAAGGCTGAAGAATTGAGAGCTGCAATGGTGAAAGAGGCTGCAGAGAAGTTCACTGCTGAACTTATGGCCAAAGTGTCTGATCAAGTTGTGGCCAACCTCACTAATCAACTTCAGGCCAAACTTGATCAATCACCAAAAGCCACTTTAGATGCCATTGTTGCTCAAAAGATGAAACCTGTTCACACATTCTTGAACATGGCATATGACAAAATGCAAAACATTCATGATGAGAATGTTTACCTACTGCAGGAGTTGAAGTCCCTCACTCATGCTCACTCACATCTCTCTGTCACTATAAGTGACTTGAAGCCCCAGTGTTTTGATAATGCCAAAAAGGGGGAAAGAGAGAGAGCTAGCGCAAAGGGAACCTTGGTTATTGGTGAATCCAAAGGAAAGGAGAAGGTCTCTGATGTTGAGGAGGAGGCAGTAGAAGACATTGGGAAAGGAAAAGGCCCAATGAACATTGAGAACTTGACTGAGGAAGAGCAGATTCAAATTGCTGTTAAAGAGTCCATGATGTCTGCAATGGAGAGTCAGGCAAGGAAGCAACAAAGGCCTGGTGGTGAGTCAGCAGGACTTGAACCCAAAGAGAAGGATGCTGAAGTAAGGGGGAAGGTGACAAGGTCATCTGAAAGAAAAAGGAAGGAATTGCAAGCCTTCAATGAATTCCCAACCAGCCTGACTTTGCCATCAGAATTTCAGTCTGAAGAATCAACTCCAGTGAGGAAATCCAAGAGGATGAAGAAAGCAGCCAAGCTGCCTGCCATTGAAGAAGAAGAAGTTGAACAAGACAGAGAGCCTGAAGATGCTGTGCCCAAGCTTGCTGATGATCCTTCTAAGCTGTTTGAAGAAGGATTTGGAAAGGATCCAGAGACACAGGAGAAGCTAGCTCTTCTAAGAGCTAAAGAGAGAATGGATCAGTTGGTTGAGGCCAACAAGGCAAGAGATGGAAGGAGGGCAAACTTCAAAGCTCCAAGAAGGAGGGCTTCTTACAGAAAGCTCAAACCACAAATGCTACAAAGATGGGACACTCAGTACCCTCACCATGATAAGTGGGTTCCAATCTCACTGAATGATGCATGGGAGGAGGCCAAGAGAAGTTTTGTATATGACTTTTATGTCAATGGAAAGTGGCTTGAAGAGAGTGTAGATGAAGTCTTTGTGCAGTTTATGTTTGAGAACCATAGGGACCTCTACCAAAAGCTGTTTGCAGCAGCTGAGATGGCCAGAGTTGAATTCAAGGCCCCTGGTCCTATTCTGTACATGCCTCCTAAGTTCAATGGGAACTTAATTGACGAGGGAAAGATACTGGAAGAATTCATCAACATCATGAGGATGGAGAAGTTGAAGCCTGGCCCTAAAGGAACCAACAAAGAGATCTGGGAACTGAAGAAAAGAGTATGGGCTCAGTATGGCATTGCTCCTCAAGATGATGGAACTCTCTGATGGATAAGTTCACTTCTTCCCTATCTGGTTTTTATGATTACTTATGATGTTGTTATTCTACTTTCTTTGTATCAGTCTTGTTGTCCTTTGATTTTCTGATCTGTAATGCTCAATGATATATAAAAGGACCACTGATTTTCTATCAAGAGATAACAACTCATTATCTCAACTAACCTGACATTACATATATACTTGATTTATTGTGCTAACAGTTTCTTTCAGGCAAGTTGACCAGTTCACTCTCCCTGAAGGTAAAGTATAGTATAAGTCAAGTTCCCTTTGTAATAAGTTTTGGCATCATCAAAAAGGGGGAAATTGTTGGGAATAAAATGATTTTGATCTAGATACCAAAACCCCTGATTGATGATGTTCAGATTAGTTGAGATAAGCTCAAGTCTAGTTCACGCAAGTTGTCTCAGTACACTTAAGTATGTAGATTGCTTAAGTGAAAAGTCTCAGGAATGTTGTGAGATTTTAGTATTTAGGATAGTTGTCCAAAGCTGGAATGTTAGGCAGCTTGATAAGTCTATAGGCCAAAGTTGCTGAACTTTCAGGACAGACTGACCAAGTGGACAACTTAGCTGAAGAGATCAAGAGCAGTAAAGCAATGCTCATAAATGCAAATGATCAAGACAGCTGAAGTACAAATGATCAAGAACATTAAATGTCAAAGCCCACAGAAGACACATTCAATGAAGCATTTATTGCCAATCATGCCTAAACCAAGCATTAAAGACTTAGAGCATTAAAGAGTGAAGCATTGAAGGAATGTTGGAACATTCTAAATTGCAGCAGGAATGTTCAGGGAGCTTGTCCAATCTGACCGTTGGTTGAGTGTAGCTTCTGCCACAAATCAACCTTGGGAAATGTGCATATTTGGAATCTGACACAAGTCATCTCAGCCGCATTTTTCTGAAGTCAACACATTCATTCAAGCAACCATTGAAGAGGTCTTTTACACAGTGGATAAAAGAATGCCAAGGCTGATAGCCGTTTCAATGGTGCTACAAATAGACAAGTTTGAATTGCTATCCCTCCAACGGTTAGCTGCTCAAATTTGCCTATAAATACAGAAGTGATCAAGGGATTCATAACATCCAACTACAAGCTATCAAACTATCATCAAGCTTTCAAAGGAAACCAAGCTGTTCTCTAGAATCCCAAGTTTCCTGAATCACTTCATCAAGCTAAGCCAATCTTTGTAGAATATCCAAAGCTTAGCATTGAGATATCCTAAGCCTTTACACTGTTCTTATTGTAAAGGATATCTCTATTAGTTGGAACCAAACCTCAAACCCTATCTCATTTAGTGAAGAAAGAGTTTGTTGTAGAAATGAGGAGTTAAGGACTGTTATTGTGAAACACAGTATTAACTCAGAGAGATTGAGCACTAGGACTCAAGTTATCATAGGGATCAAAACACTAAGAGAGTGTTGTTGATCAGTGCACCTTGGCACTATAAAACAAGCTAATTCCATTGTGAAGGAATTATCCTGTTCAATTAGGGAAAGTGGATGTAGGAGCTTGAGTCTCTGAACCACTATAAACTTGTGTGCCATTTACTTACTGCACTCTTTATTTACTTACATTCCAACATATTTTAAAGAGCAAAATTCAGTAAGTTAAGAAAAACTGTTTTGGACAAAGTCCCTGATAATTGTATTTTTCAGAAATTAAATTGGAGTATCTCTTTGAGTCAAAGGCCAACCACATTCCGCACTTAGCAACTCTTTTAGATATTTAGCCAACTGATCACTCAATAGTAATCAGTAGGACAAGTATCTATCAAAGTTCTCACTCAGGCTAGTTGTGAGACAACTTGCCTGATAAGACCAGTTTGTCAAAAAGAAAAGAATTTGCATACACAAGTGCATTCCCCCCCCCCCCCATACACTTGTGTTATACTCCACCAAGGACCAACAAATGCAGCCAAACAACCAGTTAATCTTTGCACTTATTTCACGTTTCTCGGACTCTGCATGTCGACAATTACTTGAATTTTACTTGGATTTGCCTCAATCTCTCTTTGACTGACCATGTGACCCCAAAATTTCCCAAATTGAACTCCAAAGCTGCACTTCTTTAGGTTGAGCTTCATGCCATATTCTCACATAATTTCGAACGCCATCGCCAAGTCTCGAGCATGATCTTCCTTGTGCAAACTTTTCACAACAATGTCATCTATGTAGACCTCCATTATCTCGCCGATTTGTTGTTCGAACGTTGTGTTGACCAATCTCTGGTATGTAGCCCTTGCTTTTCTCAATCCAAAGGGCATTCTCTTCCAAACATACATGTTTTGCTTCGGTGTAAAGGTTGTATGCTTGACGTCGTTTGGATGCATAGAAATTTGATGATATCCGGTGAAGGCATCCATAAACGTCAATAATTCATGGCCAGCTGTTTGATCGACCAAATAATCTATATGTGGTATTGGGAAGTTATCCTTTAGACATTCCTTGTTCAAATTAGTAAAATCCACACACAATCTCCAAGTACCTGTTGGCTTCTTGACGAGCACTGGGTTGGCGACCCAATGAGGCTCCGTACCCACAATTTCGACCAATCGGTTGTCCACCAACTTCTTCACTTCGCTTTCTAAGGCCGCATATTTTTCCGAACCAAACTTTCTTCGTTTTTAATGAATAGGCTTGCAGCTCGCATCAACATTTAATCGATGAAAAGCATATTCGGTCTTGATCCCTATCATGTTCGTATGCGACCAAGAGAACATGTCTAAATTTTGCTTTAGAAATTCAAGAATTTCAATTTGTAAAGGTTCTAGCAGATTGATGACGAGGAAAATCTCCCATTCAGGATGCTCGGGATTGACCGGAATGGCCTCCAGCTCTTCAACTCGTGTTGCTCAACTATTAGGCTCATAGATCCTCGGATCATCGATCGGACGTCTGATACTTAGGTGATATTCTTTTGGCTCAAAGCCTACCCTTAGTTCCAGATCATTATCATCAGAACCAAGTTCGTTATTCTCGTTTACTTCCATAGGTTCGAATTTAACATCTACTTTCGTAAACTCGATTATTTCCATAGGTTCTAATTTATCATCTACTTTCGTAGATTCGTCATTAGTTTGGAGAATTGACTATTCGTCAATCTCCATTAGGTTATTATTATTTTCATTTAGGGTGTGATTTCCACCATAACCCACATTTATAGTGCGACTAGACCCGCCTATTTCATACCTTTCAATTTAAGTTGTCATCTTTTCGGTCACATCGACCGAGGTGCTTGCCATTACGGCCTTGCCTTTCATATTCGAGTGATCTTCTACGAACTTCTTTGCGATATTCCTGATGCACAATCTCGCCCTTTTTTGGTCGCCTTTTATTGTGATCGTTCCATTTGGAGAAGGCACCTTCACACAATAGTAATACGAAGAAGTCACATCTTTGAATTCATTGAAAAAAGTTCTTTCCAGATCTTCGGGGCCTCGGCCTGATTTGCCTTGATCGGCGCTTTCTAGGCGCGCATCATTTCATCAATCTGGATTATGTCTCTAGCCCTGTTTCTAAACTCAACATACGACTGTGGAAAGCATAAATTAACATCTTTCCATAGCCTTATCCCGACTTTAAGACCTCCAACGATCGAGATGACCTTGGAGTCTTCATTGATTGGCTCACCATCCATAACAATCTTATCGAACCTCTCGATAAAGGCCTTCTCCATTTCATCGGCCCCTTGTCTCATGTTTGCCAATCTTTGCTTTGATGCTGGCCGAGCAGGAATAGCACTGTAGTATGTTAAGAACTCTTGCCCCAGATGGGCAAATGACACTATCGTTCCCGCGGGCAACATAGAGTACCATCTATGTGCTATGTCCCCCAATGTAAGAGAGAAATTCCTACATTTGGTTGCATCTATGGCCCCCACTGAGGCCATATAGTATGTATATTTTGCCAAGTGGACCCTCGGATCTGTTTTCCCATTATAAGGCGGGATGGTCGGCACTTGTATCTTCTTTTGGATCGGAGTTGTGAGAATCATCACACTCAATGGGGAAGCAGGCATGGTGATCGGCCTTTCCATTCCTCGGTTTATCTCGACTTCGAGCAACAAACCTTCGACATGTCTTTGCAGTCTTTCCTGGTTCTGAACCATGATCATCATATTGTTATCCTCGACCTTGGCCTCAATAGGCTGGGCTCGAGCTGCTCGCCGAGCAATACTTGCTTCTGGCTAATCATTGATTGAGTTTCCTGACCCAGCTGGCAATGGTCCAACGCGATGGTGAATCGATCGTTGACCATCATTCCTCACATGATGATTCCCCTTTCCTGCATTTATGCGATCATGTACTGATCGTTGTCCATCATTCCTAACATGATGGGCTCTCTCCGACTAGGCGGGTTATTGTTGTTGACGATTTTCCTCAACATGAATACGTTGACCGTCATATCTTCTGTGGATAAAATTTCTTCGAGCACGTGGCTCTTCGTTATCTTTTTGGTCGCCCAAATGTCTAAGGGCCGATCGTCGGGATTGATGTGAGTCCCCAGACTCTTCGCTTTGATGAGAATTGTACTCTTCAATGATTGGCTGGTCTCGATTGACCCTAGCCCTTTCTCTTTCGTTTCGTACCCTTTCAGCGTCTCTTTCTCTTTCACACTCTTCCTGTTCATTTATGTCTTGGGGTGGGGGAGGCACAAGATTGGCCCTCATCCTGGCTTGCTCACCAGCCAAATAATTTATCTGATCATTCCTCCTAAGAGGATCCCTCAGAAGTGCTGCCATCTCCGGCGATGCTCCCGCCATGAAGGCTGCCGGAGTTCCTGGAGCGGGAGTTTGTTGTCCCGGAGGTGGAACCATGGGACTTTCCCCCCGATTCGGGTCTCTAACCCGGTTCGGACTGTCCTCACGATGTGATCTATGAGACTGACTTTGAGACATCTTATAATAGAACTTTTATGAAAGATTAAGAGGAATAACACTTTTCCTGACAAAAAACTTGAAGATTAAAGGTGTTCTTGAGTGTTCAAGAACACCAAAAACAAAAAATCCAGAAAACTTACAAATTCGAAACCTCAAACACAACTAATGTTTAAGTTGAAAGATCTATTACAAAAACTTAAAGGAAAAACTTAGTTTGCACCTTATGTATTATTTCACCGTATAAAGTTCCTAGAAACTTATACGAACGTATTTATCTCCGAAGAACGAACCGTTCTTGAGCTCGAAAAGACCTTTCTAAAGATCTTCCAATAGCACAGTAAAGGCCCCTTCTTCTAGCGCCAAATGTTGTAACCTTTTTTTATCGGGGTGTATCGATCAAATGGCAACAAACAATATCATTTATTTATGAGTGGTGTTTTACGGATTGATAGATGATCTGGAATGTTCTTGATGAACTCTTAATAAGAAAGGTGTGTTCTTGAGGAAGAACTTTAGAAGACTTGAGAGAGAAGATGAAATTAGGGTTTTGTATGTAGGGAAATGAAATTCGGATCTGTTTATTGAGCCCTCAATGGGCTTTTTATACTTAGGTTACAATTTTGCATGCATTTAGTGCTGGCAGCTCAACATTATTCCACACATTAATTGAATATACTTGTTATTAAATGTAAATCCAGCTGTTATTAGTGTGATCATTCCATGCATTTAATGCATCTGCTTTGCATTAAATGCTTCTGCAATCACCCACTTTAAGTCCCATCCATCGATGTATTTGGCGTCGATCATACCACTTGCACCGCCTTTGATTTGTCAATGCTCGGACTATGAATTCCATCTTTGTTCGGTCATTGCTGCTCTATCTTGGGCTTATGGCGAGCATTTGCACTTAAAATCTTCTCATATAACTACTCCTTTTATCTTCAAGATACCCTATTCGCCCCTGACATAGCTCGACATTATGGACTATGCCGACCATCTTCACTTGTAATCCTATATACCTCATTTTGCCACCATCTCTCATCATCCTTGCTCGCCGAACATGAAGGTTCTTGATCGCTGCCACGTGGACATTCCTGGCCTGTTTAACCATTAAATATATACTTACTATGCTCGCTTCTTATTGGTTGCTCGCCTTTGACCTGCCTGACTAGCCTGAACGACTTTAACTTTTCTTCGTTGAATTGTTGACCAGTCAATAAAACAAATGCTGACTTGTTGACCGGACATAATTTATATAACAGTTACAGTAGTCTTTTCAGAAAGAAAGAAGAAGAAAAGATTGAGTTAAACGGTAATAAAGAAGAGAAGACTTTGAATTAAATAACATTGTGTTGGGATATAAATCCTAGAACAAAACTAATGCATTAATTAAGGCAACGTGCATTCTAAAAGAGCTAGGTTGTTTTTGATAGGTCAAACGATGAAGCGTAATGAAACTCTGATAGACACGGCTCGTGTGGATTATATACATGCTTACATGGGGCCCACTCTCAATGCTATAAGGTAAGAAAATGCAATTCAATCAATTTTTACCTATTTATGGGACACCAAACTAGTACATAATCTAAACTTGATGGATGTACTAGAAGGAACGAATCAAATACAAAAGGGTACTTTGTGTGGACGTTGTTCGATTGTCTGGAGTTAGTGGATGGCTATGAGTCTTCATATGGATTTTACTACGTAGATTTGGATGACAAAGAGTTGAAAAGATATCCAAAACTATCTGCCCTTTGGTATTCTAATTTCTTGAACGAGAAACATGTCACTACTAAAGTTGGGGATAATGTCTCAATTTCTTTAACATAATTGAGTTTCCAAGCACTCAAATTTGTTAGCTTTTTCTACTCCAATATGTTGTCGGATTGGAATTGTTAAAATAAATATAATCTCTAGACATTCAAGCCAAACGTTATAAGATATTTCTTTTATTTTTGTAACCTACATAATTAAATGCTCGGTATTATTCTCTCCTACATCATTGATTTTATCACTGCATTTGTGTATCATTGAAAATATATTTGTTCAATTTAATTTTACTCATTTTTTAGTTGTTCAATTTCATTGTTCTCATTATTTTATTTAAAAATAATATTACTCAAATTGTCATTCACTTTATTTATAAATTGCTATTTAATTTATAAGTGAACCCCCACAATACCTCAACATACATACTTTAATTAATCGATATTTATTAAAAATTGTGTCAAAAAAAATCTTGTTAAATATTACTAATATTTTATTAAAAAAACCACATTTTTTCTGTAAAAAAAAAATATTTACCTTTTTAACTTAATTTTAATATTAAAAAATTAATTGTTCACTTTTAAACTCGAAAATAGCCGATTTTTTTTTAAATTGACTTAAACTCAATATTTTAGACAACCTATTATAGTATATATTGAGAAATAAATAGTAAAAAAATATGTATAAACTATAAATTGTTGATGATTTGTTACGAGAGAGTTATAAGTTTTACAATAATATATTAAAGACATAATTATGTATTTTGATATATTTAACTATGTATACGGATATATTTTGTTGGGATATGGTTTGTTTTAATAAAGAAAATTTGATTTTGATTAGATACCAAAATCCTATGTAAAACTCAAAGTAGATTTGTCAAGTCTAGATTTTCAGGTTAGATGAGCTCATACATGTTAGGGAGCATTAATTTCTAGTTAGATAGATTTTTCTTCATCTATGACTAATGACTTGAAAGCACAAAGAGTATGAAGACAGGTAGCATCGAAGACAAGAAGGTGAAGTGTTATGAACAAGTGACAAGTGTTAAGGATTCATGAAGACAAGTACGTTTAGGACTGTTGGTCCTGAAAGGAGTATATAACAAGTGTATGGGGGGGGGGGAATACACTTGTATGCAAATTCTTTTCAACTTTGATCAAACCAGAGTTCAGCAAGTTTGTCTTGGACAACTCTTCTGAAGATGTATAACATTTTCTAAGATAACCAAGCTACTGAGTACTACAGAGTACTTAGTTGAATGACTATCTAGGTTGGTTATAAGTGTGGAATTAGTAGTTGACCCTTTAGTTTAGACTCCTTTAAGTTCTGAAATCACTTAAGCAATATAGTCCAGTTTTCAGGGAACTTGTCCAATACAGTTTTGCACAGTCTTTGAATATATGTTCTTTTGAAGATCAGTTTTGTGTGCAGTGTTGAATGTATGAAAGTGCTTGAAAGTAAATCAACACAAGAGTTTATAGTGGTTCAGAGACTCAAGCTCCTACATCCACTTTCCCTGATTTAACAGGATAATTCCTTCACTCTTGGAATTAACTTGTTTTATAGTGCCAAGGTGCACTTGATCAATAACACCACTCCTTGGTGAATTGATCCCTAGGATGTCTAGAGTCCTAGTACCCTCTTCTCAACTCAGAACTGAACTTTTCTTCTCTCAACAGTCAGCTCCTACCACTTCTACTACTACAACCTTCTCTCTTTCTCACTTGAAAGGGGTAAGGGTTGAAGTAAGGTTCCAACTAATGAGATATCCTTTACAATGAGGATCAGTGTATAAGGATAGGATATCTCTCTAAGCTTTGTATGGATATACAATGAGGTTCAGCTTAGAAGAAGTGTTTGAAGACTAAGATAGTCTCTTTAAAAGCTTTGAAAGCACTTTGACTTGTAGGATAGTTGGATATTCTTGTCAAGGTTGAGGTCAGTTGAGGTGCTTTCAAATGGTCTTCACACTTCTGTATTTATAGACAAATTTGAGGATTTGCCCGTTGGAGAGGCAGTCCCAAATTGCTATAAGTGTCTTCCTTGAGTTCTTCAACCTAGAAGACAGATCCTTGATAGTGACACGTCCTCATTTGGGTAATAAACGACTTGTAAGACTTTGTCTTCATTCTGCAGCACTCTTCCCAATGTCTGACTTTAAGATTCACTTGTTAGGACTTGGACATGACTTCTGAGGTTTGATCCAATGATAGGACAACATTCCTTATCAAATGGACAACTCTGCTTATCACTATCAGTAGACTTTGCTTATCAACATAGTTGGCTTGCTCTTCTTCAGATGACTTGACTCTTTCCCTTTGCTTCATGTAGATATGATCTCAGCATGATTTAATGAAGTCTTTTAGGGTGTAGTTGTCTTTATCTCTTCAGCATAGTTGACTTTCAAGCATCAGAACATTTGTTCTAGTTTAATTGTGCTGAGACAACTCTTCTGGACAACTCTCCTGATCAGCATACTTGGCCTTTGAGCTTTAGAACCTTTGTTCTTGCTTTAATTGTGCAGAGAAAACTTCTCTGGACAACTCTCTTGATCAGAGTATTTGAATATACTTGGCCTTTTGAGCTTTAGAACCTTTGTTCTTGCTTTAATTGTGCAGAGACAACTTCTCTGGACAACTCTCATGATCAGAGCATTTGGTCTTTAATAGAGTATACTTGGCCGTTCATAGGCTTGGTGATTGTTCCAGAATTTGAGCCTTGAGGGGACTTGATCTTGATAATCTTCAAAGTATATGTTCCCCCTCACATTGTGCACCTAATCATCTAAGAGCTACCTAAACATTTCAGCTTCTCATCTAGCCTTATTCTATATGTTCTAACATTCTTAGAACAAAATCATATTGACTTAGGCATGTCTCAGGGGGTTTTGGTATTCAATCAAAACATATGTCATTTTATTCCCAACAATTTCCCCCTTTTTGATGATGCCAAAACCTATACATTTTATGCAAAAGTGACTTGACTACACCTATTACATTTATCTTCAGAAGACATGACTGAGGTCAGTTTTCCTGAAAAAAAATGTGTTAGTGTATTCACCATTCATGTTGCAAATAGGTTTTAAGAGTAGGCATAGAGAGATTTGTGTTTCTTGATTCAAAAAGTGTTCAACTATCGTTAAAATGAGAATCATTACAACATGTTGATAGTTTGAACAAAAACATATCAGAGCATGAGAAACATTACATATAAGCACAAATTTACTACAAAAGCAGAACTTAATGATATGCAATCAGGTCATTAAGCATTCAGGTATCAGAGCAAAAACATATCAGCAGCTTGAGCATCTTCAGCATAGTTGACCAAAACAACAAATTAGCAACCAACTTAAGTTTTCAGCATATAGGAGTCAGGAAAACTTAGCCATTTCAGAGATCATCTTCTTTAGGTGGCACCATCCCATATTGTGCCCACACTTTGTTCTTGAGTTCCATGGCTTCCTGGTTGGTTCCTTTGGGTCCAAGGGTCATCTTGTTCAGTTTGAGGATCTCTAGAAACTCCCTCAGGATCCTTGACTGGTCAATCCATCCATCAAGCTTTGGAGGCCTATAAATGATAGGCTTGGGGGCATTGAGTTCAATTCTTGCAATATCAGCAGCTGCAAGCAATTGTTGATACAACTCTCTATAATACTCTATCATGAACTCAGCAAAAGAAGAGTTGGCATCTCCTCCATTCCATATGTCAATGATATAATAGTCATAGACAAACTCCCTTTTAGCCTCTTCCCATGTATCATTCAGCTGAATTGACACCCATTTATCCAAGTGTGGATATTTGGTGTCCATTGGGACAAGTAGCTGAGGCTTCATCTTGCTGTAGGTTGCTCTCCTTCTTCTTGGCTTTTGGAAGTCAGCTCTTCTCTTATCTCTTGCTCTGTTGGCCTCTTCCATCAAGTCCATTTTCTCTTGGGCCCTCATCATGGCCAGTTTCTGTTGAGTTTCAGGGTCTTTACCATACCCTTCATGAAACAACTTTGATGGGTCATTGAGTACCACAATCTTTGTCTTCTTTGGTCCAGGTCCAAAGCCTTCTTCATATAATGCTTCCACATCTTCAGTAATTTTGGCACCTTCAGCAATGTTGACCATTTCAGAAGACTTGTCTTCTTCAGCAATCTTGGACACTTCAGCAGTTTTGTCCTTTTTAGCACTCTTTGTCTTTTTGGAGATAGGCTCATCATCATCAATTCTGAATTCAGGAGGCAGATCAAGACTGTTGGGGAAGTCAGTGAATGTTTCTGCTTTTCTTTTGTTTCCTTTGACCTTCTTGATCTTTCCTCTGGTTTGGACACCTTCAGCATCCTTGTCCAAACCAGACACCTCTCCTCCTGGTCTTTGCTGTAGCCTAACTCTTTCCTCTTGTGCTGAGGCCATTGAGTTCTTCAAGGCAATTGCTAATTGCTCTTCTTCATCCAATTCTTCTAAATTCAGCACAACTGGCTCTTTTCCTCTTCCTTCAGCAGCTTTGTCCTTTCCCTTTCCTGGGCTTCCAATGACCAAGGCACCTTTTGCTCGTGCTCTTTCCCTTTCCCCCTTTTTGGCAGCATCAAAACACTGGGGTTTGAGCTCACTCATTGTTGTAGCCATTAGGGATTGGGCTAGGTTTAGAGATTTCATCTCCTCCAACAAATATACATTCTCATCATGTATATTCTGCATCTTTTCATTGCTCAAGCTAAGGAAAGCTAGAACAGGCTTCATCTTTTGTTGGACAACCTCCTACAAGGTTGCTTTTAGAGATGCATCAATTTGGGCCTTAAGAAGCTCAGTGAGGTTGGCCACTGCACTTTCAGTAATGTTGGCCAGCACTTCTTGGGAAAACTTTTCAGAGGCTGCTTTCACCATGGCAAGTCTTTGTTCTTCTGCTCTTTTCTTCTGCAATGCAGTCTTCTTGCCAAGTGCTTGTTTGACAGTTAGCCTGAGAGCTTTGACATTGGCATTATGATTATCTCTCAGCAGCTTTTGTTCCTTCTTGACCTCCTCTGAGATGGATTCCATAGTGGTTTTGGCTTGTTGAACTTCAGTGGAAATGGTTTGGAGGCCAGTTTCCACACCACTAATCCTTGCTTCCAATGTGGGTAGCACCACATCCTCAGAGCCTGTTAATCTCATCTCTACCGATGCTAGAGTTCTTCCTTGTTCATTCAATGCTCCTGAAGTTTCAGCATGAGCAGATTGGACCTGATGAGCCAAGGAGTCCAACTTCTCTGATTGCATTCCAAGCAAGGCTTGTGCTGAGCCTGTATCTACTTGGATAGGGGCATGTGTCAAGAACTCATCTGCAAATATTTGGTCAAGGGAAATACCTGCAATGTTAGACAAATCAAATATGTTAGGGAAAAAGCACTCATCACCCTCAGTTTCTTTTACATAAGACTCTGATACATCAGCAGCCTTCTTCTCATTTTCAACCTTTTCTTTTCTTCCTTCATTTAAAATGTTCTCACCCAAGGAATCAGGCCTCCTTTCATCAAGGGATTCTTGAAGTTCAGATTTGACTTCAAGAATAACCTGTCATTCCTCACTTATACCATCCTCTATTTGTGGTACACTCATTATCTTAGTGATTACAACCTCTCTATCATCCACTACTCCCTCTGATTTTTTGACTAAATTCTCCTTTTCAACACCTTCACTTAGACCTGCAACATCTCCACCTTCAACAAGGTTCAAAGATGGCAGTTGAGAGAAGATCACAGTGATTACTGCAGCAGCCACTGAGTCATCCTGAATGATTAAGGGCTGATCAGTGTCCAACTCTTCTGACACTGAATAGGCCTTAACCAAACCAGCCTCTAAGTTAGGAACCTCAACATCTTTAGGCTGTGCCTTGGGTTTAGAAGAACCTTCATTGGCAGATGTATCTTTGGTTGTGTTACCACCCTTGGTCAACACCTCTGAGGATACAAAGCCTTTTCTAACATATGTAACAAGAGGTTCTGAAAACCTACTTGCTTCAGAAGGTTTGGATAGGGAGGGTTCAGGGAGATTGGCTTGAGGGAGTTCAGAAGGGTTGGAAGGGTTTGAGGGATCATCATTCCCATCATCACTTGAACTGCTATCAGGGTGCCTAATTCCCTTAGCAATTCTCTCCTTTTCTTCTTGAATTTTCTCCTCTACTAACTTTGCAAAAACTTCCTCATCAATGAGAAATCTTGTTTTTAGCACTCCAACAAAGTGTAGTAGTCTACTCTCCTCCACTTGCCACCAATTAGTACCCTTATCTTGGATGACTTGAGAGATTTCCATCAATGTTTTGTCCTTGACATCCACTAACATTCTCAAGTCATGGAACATTTTCTGAATTCTGGGAAATTCAGCAAGCTGTGGGTACAAGTTATCCACAGTGGCCTTGGCTCCACCTCTGAGCATACTTTCATAAGTATACTCCTCCTCATTCTCACTAGATGGAGAACTTTGGGCTATAGGGGAGTTGGCTGTGGTATCATTAATTGCAGCTTCAGGCAAGTTGAGTTCAGGAGGGTTGGCTTCAGAAGGGTTGAGCTCAATTGAAGGTACCTCAGTTGCTTTTAAGAGCAATGATTCTGAGGGGGCTTTGCTCAGGGGGGTTGGCTAATGAAGTGCATGTTCTAAGAGTTTGGAGTAATTTAGCATATATGAATCAAGAGGGGACAGGAGCCTTGTCTCATCTACTGCTAAGTCTGCTAGCACATCAATGCCACTTCTCTACACACTTCCTTCTGGAGAGTATCTCTTAGTGAGATTTACTGGGGTGATAGGCTGGTTGGGAGGGGTAACATGGGTTTCAGGGGAGTTGGGTTCAATATTTTGGGTTTCAGGGATGTTGGCTTCTATGGGTTAGCCTTCAGGGACTTTGAACTCTAGGGTTCCAGAACCAGAAGAGTTGGTCCTGGACTTAGATTTTATCCTGCTTTCAGCCCTGCTCTCCCTTAGAGCAATTTGAAGAGTTCTATCCTCCTGAAGCTCCAATATCTTTTCAGTAGGTTTGGCCCTTCTCTTGCTTGCCCTACTGCTTCCACTGCCTTCCACCTCTTTCTCAGGGACAACTTCCCTGGGCCTCTTATCACCTTTCTTCTTTTGCCTTGTCTCATTATACTTCAGCCTCAACTCTTCTGAGTGGTCAGAAGGCACATTCACTCCCTCTTCTGCCACTTCATCAACTTCAGCTGATGCTCCTGAGGCTTCTCCTGAAGATATTTGAGGTACTTTCTTTGTTTTGACAGCCCTGGCTTTAGTTCTTTTCTTCATCTTGGGCTTCTCTTCAACCTTTTCAGAAGGGTTGGCCAATATCATCCTCCTTTGCTCAGTTTTCTTGCTGAGTTTTCTGAACATTATTTTCTGGGCTGGGAGGGGTTTGGCAAAGGTTTGCATCTCAGAGTAGTGAGCAAACTTCTCAATTAGCAAACTTGCCCTGGTGCAAAATCTCAGTTTTCCTTCCATCACAACCTTGTTGTGAGCTTTTACTTTGAACTTTACCTTTTCTTTCATCATCTCAGACAAGATGAAAGTCCTCCAATCAAACTTGATGCCTTTATCTCTGGCATCAATCACTGCTGCCATAATCCTTATCCTTGGATGGCTTACTTGCTCTAAACTTCCAGTGTTGCTGAGCAAGCTTTTTGCTACAACCTCAAATAGTGTAAGAAACTTTGGCTTGAGTGTCCTCTTATGTTGAGTAGAGGATAGTGGCCCTGGAGTGATAAGCCAATCTTGAGCAATTTCTTGCTCAAGTCCATTTCCATAAAATTCTGGATTCCTTCCCTCTGAAGGCAATCCAAAAGCAGCATCAACCTCTTCCTCAGAAAATTTCACCCTGTGAAATCTTTCCTCCTCTTCTCCTTCTGCTACAAAGGACAGTCTTGTGGCAACTTCTCCATCTTCAGGTTTGCCTCTCCATTTGAGAAAAGCAAAGAATTCTGCCATGTAGGATTCAAGATAAGAGTCAGGCTTCTCTTGCATGAACTTCTGGAGACCTGTCCTTCTCAACCATCTCAAGGTTGGAGTAACATTAGGATCTTCACTCTCAAAAGAAAGGATTGGCTCAAATGTGAGGTTGTTTTTGTGGCTTAGATAGCCAAAATCAAGGTCAAGTTCCTTGTTGGAGAAATCAACAACCATCTCTGGTTTTGCTTTGGGAGCCATTGAAGGTTACAGAGAGAAAAATGTGAGAGAGATTGAGAGTGTTTGAAGAAGTTAGAGCTAGGGTTTCGAATACTTGGGGAGAAAGTGTTTGTGGGGGATCTTAAGACTTGTGAATATTCTAAAAAGAATGTTTGTCAATGAGTTGGTGAAGTCTTGATGCAATTCAAAGGTTAACAAAAGTGGAAATCAAAATAGACGGCCAGGATTGACTTCAGGGGAGTTGTCCACTTTTGATCCAATGGTCAAAAACCAATGTAATCGTGAGTGGTTGGTTTTATTCAAAACGTGGAGACTATTTAATATTAGTTAATGGTTGGTGAGTTTTCAAGGTAGATCATGGCTTGAAAAGGTGTAATGCAAACAAGAGTTAAATCTTGGCATTTAATGCATGGAAAGTGACCTTTTGGGTGTGAGACAAATTAAATCCCAAAAAGATGAAATCTGTATATGGAATGGGACAGGTTTCGAAATAGGCAATAATTACCCAAAATAGGTGCTTATCAGACCAAGATTTGGTTTGATAGCTAGGACAACTTATCTGACCCCACTAGGACAAGTGTCCTGAAAAGGTGTGGACAAGTGTCCTGAAATTCAATGGACAAGTGTCCTGAATCATTTAGGTCATCTCTTCTGAATTTCAGTAGACTTGACCAAGTCTGCTGATATCAGTTCCCCCTTAATTAATAAACTCCTTTGGACTCATTTGTCCAACTTCCCTGGATCAAGAAGACCCAACTCTGCTGATAATTCCAGAAATCTTGCCTCTGCAAGTGGTTTTGTCAAAATATCAGCTTTTTGATGATCTATGTGGATTTTCACCAACTTGATATCCTTCTTCTCCACATGATCTCTAATGAAGTGATGCTTGATGTCCACATGCTTGCATCTTGTGTGCAATACAGGATTCTGTGATATTGCAATAGCACTGTTGTTGTCACAGAAGATAGGCACTTCAGTAGAGTTGACATTGTAGTCTCTTAATTGTTGTCTCAACCAGAGAATTTGAGCACAACAGCTTCCAGCAGCAACATATTCAGCTTCAGTGGTAGAAGTAGCCACTGTGTTTTGCTTCTTGGAGAACCAAGATATGAGTTTGTTGCCCAAGAACTGACAAGTCCCTGAAGTGGACTTTCTGTCAATTCTACATCCTCCATAATCAGCATCTGAGTAGCCAGTTAACTCAATGTTGTCATCAGCAGGGTACCAAAGGCCTAGATTTTCAGTGCCTTTGAGATACCTCAAAATCCTTTTTGCAGCCTCAAGATGGCTTCTCTTAGGATTTGCTTGAAACCTTGCACAAAAACCTACTGCAAAGGTGATGTCAGGTCTGCTGGCAGTGAGATAGAGAAGTGAACCAATGATTCCTCTATACTCAGTAGAGTTGGTTGAAATACCACTCTCATCAGGATCCATCTTCCAATTTGTGTTCATTGGGATCCTTACTGGCTTGCTGGTTGTACACCCAAACTTTTTGATCATTTCTCTGGTGTACTTGGCTTGATTGATGAAGATTCCTTCTTTAGATTGTTTGACTTGAAGTCCCAAAAAGAAATTCATCAGACCCATCATGGACATCTCAAACTTGCTTTGCATGAGCTTGGAGAACTTCTCACACACCTTCTCATTGGGGGATCCAAATATGATGTCATCCACATATATTTTGACAAGCAAGATGTCCTCTCCTTCAGTGATTCTGAAGAGGGTTCTGTCCACAGTTCCTTTGATGAAACCATGATCCAAGAGAAACTGTGACAGTGTGTCATACCAGGCTCTTGGAGCTTGCTTGAGTCCATATAGAGCTTTCTTCAGTCTATAAACTTGGTTTCCAACTTCAAAACCAGGTGGTTGCTCCACATAGACTTCTTCTTTCAAAACTCCATTCAGAAAGGCACTTTTGACATCCATTTGGTACATTTTGAACCTCTTGTGGGCTGCATAGGCTAAGAACAACCTTATTGCTTCTAATCTTGCCACAGGTGCAAAAGTTTCATCATAGTCAATGCCTTCTGATTGACAATAACCTTTTGCCACTAATCTGGCCTTGTTTCTGACAATCACATCATTTTCATTCTTCTTGTTCTTGAACACCCACTTGGTTCCAATAACATCTTGATGTGAGGGTCTATCCACCAGCTCCCATACATCATTCTTGGTGAATTGGTTGAGCTCTTCCTGCATTGATGTGATCCAGTTTGCATCCTGAAGTGCTTCATCAATGTCTTTTGGTTCTTGTTCTGATAAAAAACAGCAAAACATAGCACTTTCACCATGAAAACTTCTGGTTTTGACTCCTATACTTGGATCACCAAGTATCAGATCAGTAGGATGGTTAGACAACCAAGTCCTTCTTTTTCTGATCCCTTCAGTAGAGTTGTCCTCTACTAAGGTTGAGTCACCAGTGTTATAGAATTCAGGATAATTGAATGCAGGATCTAATTCAGGATCATATTCAGGGATGTTGTCCTCAATGTTTGGAACATTGGCATTTTCAACATTTATGGTTCCCCCCTGAATATTGGATCCATTAACTACCTCAGCAGAGTCTGCTTCTTCATTGGTAGTTGTTACCTGAGGATGAACTGGGATTGAATCATTCAGTTCACCATTTCCTTCAGTGGGGTTTGCTTCAGGAATATTGCCTTCAGGATTGTTGTCCAGTGTTGTGTTATCAGGGAGATTGGTTTGGACAACATCTATGAATTCAGTGTCCTTGTCTTTTAGGCTCAATCTGGTTGTTCTTTATGTGATCTCTTCAGGGTCCAGGTTTTTGTTCCTGATTTCAAGGATAGATTCATCAAACACAACATGAAGTGTTTCTTCCACTATAAGGGTTTTCTTGTTGTAGACTCTGAAAGCTCTACTGATTTGAGAGTATCCAAGAAATACTCCCTCATCAGCTTTGCTATCAAAGGCTTTCAACTGTTCTTTCCCATTATTGTGAATGAAACACTTACAACCAAATATGTGAAAGTATGACACTTTAGGCAATCTTCCTTTCCAGAGTTCATAGGGGGTTTTGCCTTACCCCTTAGTAATCAAACATCTATTCTGAGTATAACATGCAATGTTTATAGCTTCAGCCCAAAACCTCTTAGGTAGATTAGAATCAGCAATTAAGGTTCTAGCAGCTTCTTTTAGGGTTCTATTCCTTCTTTCTGCAACTCCATTCTGTTGAGGAGTTCTAGCTGCTGAGGTTTCATGAGTTATTCCATTTAAAGTGCAATACTCATTGATGTATGAATTTATGAACTCAGTGCCTTTATCAGATCTTATCTTGATAATGCTAAGGCTTTTCTCATTTGACAGTCTCTTTAAAAGTTCAGGCAGTTTGACTTGTGTTTCCTTCTTATTAAGGAGAAATACTACCCATGTGAACTTAGAGAAATCATCTACTACTACTAATGTGTATTTCCTTCCATTTATGCTTGAAGGGGTAATTGGTCCAAATAAGTCCATATGTAAAAGTTCAAGTACCCTTTCAGTAGAGATGACTGGTTTTCCTTTGAATGAGGCTTTAATCTGTTTTCCTTCTTGACATGGTTTACACACATGTTCTTTGATGAAAACCTCATTAGGTAGTCCTCTTACTAGTGCATTTCTAGCAAGTTTGTTCATTGATTTGAAGTTCAGGTGGTTTAGCCTTTTATGCCATAACCGGCTTTGTTCACTAGAGCTCTTAGCAATGAAACATGCAGCATCAGTAGACTTGTCCCAGTCTGCAAAATACACATTTCCTTTCCTAGTTCCATTCAATAGAGTTTGTTGAGTCTTATATTTAATTAGGCATTTTCCACTTGAGAACTCAACATTGAAATCTTTATCACAGAATTGACTGATACTTAGGAGATTATATTTGAGACCAGCTACATAAGATACATTGGTCACTTTGATGTTACCAATCATCAAAGTACCATAACCTTTTGTTGTTGCTTGTGAGCTGTCTCCAAATGTGACATTTGGGCCTTCTTTTTCAATAAAGTCAGTGAGGAGTTCCTTGTTTCCAGTCATGTGCCTTGAGCATCCACTGTCAAGGTACCATGCTGTCTTTTTGCTCATACTCCTCTTCTTGTGGCCCATAGGTCCCTGCAATTAGATAGGTTTAGGTACCCTTTGAGTTTTGTGTCCTGAGAGGTTAGCAGTACCTTTTGGAACCCAAACTTGCCTAATTACCCTGATTGATTCAAGGTGGTTAAGTTGTTTTCCTTGTGCATCAACATACACTGTCTTTCCCTTAAATGCCTTTGGGGAAGTGTGTGTGAAAGTGTTAACTTTATAAGTTTCAGGAGGGTTGTCAAATCTCCTGAGCTTATGAGTTCTTTGTGCAGCTTGATGAAATCTTTGAGGAAAGGTCTTTTTATGACCATTACCCTTTGGCATGAAGGGTTTTGGTTGTCTCATTTTATTCTGCCTTTGAGGATAGTTATTCTTTGGTCTATTCAGCTGAGGCTTTCTCAGAGGGGTTGGCCTTGGCTGATTATACCTTGGATAACTCCTCTGAACATTGTTCAGGAGACTTGCCCTTCCATTGGGTCTACTTTGCTGATCAACATTCTTCTTGTGTTCAGGGACTTTGGCCATTTCCTTAGGTTTGGGCCTAGTCTCCTGAAGCACTTGAGTAGGCATTTCATTCATTTTACCCTTTCCTTTGTTCAGTGGCTGAATCATTTCATTTTTAGCTTGTTGTGCCACTGATTTAACAAAGATTTTCTTAGTGTTACTTGTTGAAGCAACACTAAGACAAGGTGAAGATTCAAATGGATCAAAACCTAATCCACTTCTTTGAGCCACAGGTCTTTGATAACTTTGAATTTCCTCTATTGCTCTAGAGGATTTGTTCAAAGCAGACATCTTTTGTTTCAGGCTCTCTTCACTTGATTTAAGAATGTCATACTCATGTGAGAGGTTTTCAAACTTAGCTTGAAGAATTTTTAGTTCAAAATCTTTTCTCTTCTGAGTAAGTGATTGAGCATCAATCTGTCCTTGTTGGTCAATTATCCTGAGATTTGCTTCCTCAAGCTCTCTCAAGACTTGTTGATACAACTCAGTAGATTTAATGTCAACTACTGTCTCAGCAGGTTTTGAAAGCTCAATTGAAAGTCTTTCATTTTCTCTCACACAATTATCATGAAATTCTTGCAATCTAGTGAAATCTTCCATTAACTTCCCAAAGGAAAGTTTCAAGTTGACTTCACTAGTGTTCTGTGATAAAAATGATGGTGAGCTAGAAGTAGAGGATACCTCATCATCCTCAATTGCCATGTTGCACACATCATCATCACTGTTTGAGAACAATCCATCAGAAGAGTTGAAACTTTCAGCACTATCAGATTCATCACTAGCCATCATAGCTTTTCTGTTGGTGAACTTCCTGTCTCTTTTGGCGTGCCTCTCTCTTCTTTCTTTAGAGCTGAGTTCAGGGCAATCATACTGGAAGTGCCCTTTCTTCTTGCAATTGTAGCACAGATCCTCATCATCATCTTTCTTGGATTCATCTCTTCTTTTGGATGATGAAGGTTCAGCTCTACTGGACCTTCTCCTATCAGAGTACTTGTCCTCTGATCTTTTCTCTTTAGGCTTTTTGTCTTCAGCCTGTGCTTTAGGAGAGTTGTACCTTCTCCTGAATTTGTTGTCTTGGTAGAATTTCTTGTATCTACCAAACCTTGAGTTGAGCTTGTCAAACCTCCTTGCCATAAGAGCCATTTCTTCCTTCATTTCAGCCTTAGAGACTGACTTTGATGATCTTGGAGTGGGTTGTATTTCAGGTTCAGCAGCTTTGGCTTTAAACGCCATTCCTTTGACTGGTAAGGAAGTCTCTTCTGCTGGCTTTCTTCTATTGAGGTCAAACTCATAGGCTTTGAGTTCTGAGAAGATTTGTTGCATGGGCATGGTAGAGAGATCCTTGGTGTTTTGCATCATAACAGCATAGACATCCCACTTTTGAGTGAGACTTCTTAGGATCTTTAAGCCAACTTCTCTCTTGGAGTACACCTTGCCCAAAGAGTTGATTTCATTCATCACATCAGTGAATCTACCAGCAAATTTGTCAATAGATTCCTCAGACTCCATTGTGAATTGTTCAAACTTCTGCACAGCAACTTGGAGCTTGTTCTCCTTGATCTTTTCAGTACCCTCACACATCTCAGCAAGAGTATCCCAAATTTCTTTGGCAGTTGTGCAGTGGTAGACTCTACCGATGATTGCATCTGGAATTGTTTGGTAGAGAGTGTTCATAGCTAGATAATTCAGATTATCTTTCCTCTTTTCCTCTGTGGTGAAGTCATCTTCATCTTTAGGAATTACATCCCTTGTGTCTGCTCTTTGCTAATCAGTCAATCTGGGGTTGAGCTGTGTGAACACATAGGGTCCTCTTGTAATCACCCTCAGCATATCAGTGTGTAGAGAAGCAAGATGAGCTCTCATTCTGATTTTCCAGAAATCATAATTATCAATTGAGAACATATGTAACTTGTGATGTGATATATGGTTGATTGGATTGGTAGTCATGTTGTCCAGCCCTTGAACAGCAGGTGGAGGAACAACATCCATGTTTTGTTCCAGATTCTGATTTTGGTTCTGGTTTTGGTTTTGATTCTGGTGCAGATTCCTGTTATGGCCTCTTGCCATACACCTTCAATATAGGGGTTAGACAATAGATATACAATTTCAGAAGGATCAATTCAGTGACCACAAAATATGTGATTTTGAAAATCAATATGGATTTTCAGAAGCAGTGGTCTTTGAACCCCTGCTCTGATACCACTTGTTGGTCCTGAAAGGAGTATATAACAAGTGTATGGGGGGGGGAATACACTTGTATGCAAATTCTTTTCAACTTTGATCAAACCAGAGTTCAGCAAGTTTGTCTTGGACAACTCTTCTAAAGATGTATAACCTTTTCTAAGATAACCAACCTACTGAGTACTACAGAGTACTTAGTTGAATGACTATCTAGGTTGGTTATAAGTGCGGAATTAGTAGTTGGCCCTTTAGTTTAGACTCCTTTAAGTTCTGAAATCACTTAAGCAATATAGTCCAGTTTTCAGGGAACTTGTCCAATACAGTTTTGCACAGTCTTTGAATATATGTTCTTTTGAAGATCAGTTTTGTGTGTAGTGTTGAATGCATGAAAGTGCTTGAAAGTAAATCAACACAAGAGTTTATAGTGGTTCAGAGACTCAAGCTCCTACATCCACTTTCCCTGATTTAACAGGATAATTCCTTCACTCTTGGAATTAACTTGTTTTATAGTGCCAAGGTGCACTTGATCAATAACACCACTCCTTGGTGAATTGATCCCTAGGATGTCTAGAGTCCTAGTACCCTCTTCTCAACTCAGAACTGAACTGTTCTTCTCTCAACAGTCAGCTCCTACCACTTCTACTACTACAACCTTCTCTCTTTCTCACTTGAAAGGGGTAAGGGTTGAAGTAAGGTTCCAACTAATGAGATATCCTTTACAATGAGGATCAGTGTATAAGGATAGGATATCTCTCTAAGCTTTGTATGGATATACAATGAGGTTCAGCTTAGAAGAAGTGTTTGAAGACTAAGATAGTCTCTTTGAAAGCTTTGAAAGCACTTTGACTTGTAGGATAGTTGGATATTCTTGTCAAGGTTGAGGTCAGTTGAGGTGCTTTCAAATGGTCTTCACACTTCTGCATTTATAGACAAATTTGAGGATTTGCCCGTTGGAGAGGCAGTCCCAAATTGCTATAAGTGTCTTCCTTGAGTTCTTCAACCTGGAAGACAGATCCTTGATAGTGACATGTCCTCATTTGGGTAATAAACGGCTTGTAAGACTTTGTCTTCATTCTGCAGCACTCTTCCCAATGTCTGACTTTAAGATTCACTTGTTAGGACTTGGACATGGCTTCTGAGGTTTGATCCAATGATAGGACAACATTCCTTATCAAATGGACAACTCTGCTTATCACTATCAGTTGACTTTGCTTATCAGCATAGTTGGCTTGCTCTTCTTCAGATGACTTGACTCTTTCCCTTTGCTTCATGTAGATATGATCTCAGCATGATTCAATGAAGTATTTTAGGGTGTAGTTATCTTTATCTCTTCATCATAGTTGACTTTCAAGCATCAGAACATTTGTTCTGGTTTAATTGTGCTGAGACAACTCTTCTGGACAACTCTCCTGATCAGCATACTTGGCCTTTGAGCTTTAGAACCTTTGTTCTTGCTTTAATTGTGCAGAGACAACTTCTCTAGACAACTCTCCTGATCAGAGTATTTGAATATACTTGGCCTTTTGAGCTTTAGAACCTTTGTTCTTGCTTTAATTGTGCAGAGACAACTTCTCTGGACAACTCTCCTGATCAGAGCATTTGGTTTTTAATAGAGTATACTTGGCCGTTCATAGGCTTGGTGATTGTTCCAGAATTTGAGCCTTGAGGGGACTTGATCTTGATAATCTTCAAAGTATATGTTCCCCCTCACATTGTGCACCTAATCATCTAAGAGCTACCTAAACATTTCAGCTTCTCATCTAACCTTATTCTATATGTTCTAACATTCTTAGAACAAAATCATATTGACTTAGGCATGTCTCAAGGGGTATTGGTATTTAATCAAAACATATGTCATTTTATTCCTAACAAGGACAATGAGTCAAGTATCATGAATTTGGATATTCATATACTTTGGACTTTGCACACTTATGGTCAAAGACGATGGATGACAAGGCATTTACCCAGTACGAGACCGTTATTTTGAAGGACATAATTATTCCAAGAAGGTCAATGAATTATTGCCACCTGTCACTGCACATAACAAATTCTGATAATGGAATGAAAATATCAGAATGGACGTGAATGCATGTATATACTATTTACATGCATACCCTTGAACAATTTGAAAGTTCAAATTTATGGATAAGTTTGCTATCTCCACCAACGGATAGTTTGCTTCATCTATAAGTAGGCCATATCTTGAAACATTTCAAGATTACGGGACATACAAGCCATACACATTCTAGCAATATTTTAACATTCAAAAGTATTCAAAACACTCGAGAGATTAAAGTTTTTAAGCATATTTATTTGTGAGTGTTGTCTTTAGTCCCCATTAGGCAAGCTCACTGTTATTATCCTAAGCCTAGAAAGTGATATCCTAGCCTTTACATTTGTTCTTAAAATTGTAAAGGATATCACACTATGTTGGTACAAGAACAAAACCCTACTTTCACCTTGAGAGATAGATTGAGAGTATTACTGAGTTTGTAGAAGTTTGTGAGTATTGGAACGAGAGAAGGTTGTAAGAAATAAAGAGAAGAGAAGAAGAAGTAGAGTGCACCTTGGCACTATAAAAACAAGTTAATTCCAAGTGATTAAGGAATTATCCTATTAAGTTAGGAGAGTGGACGTAGGAGCAGTTTAGCCTCCAAACCACTATACATCTTGTGTTCTTTTTTACTGCATTTGCTCTATTGTTTAAGTTTTAAGTTGTTACAATTGCTTATTGCTTATTTATTTTGCTAAGTATCTAAGTGCATATTGCTTAAGGAGTGTAATAGAGCCTATCATTTATTCCCCATATAAATTGCATATTGTTAAGAACTATTAGAATATTTCATTAAGTATTTTCATAGAACTTGGCATTTAGATAACTTACTTGACTTTGATTATTTGTGTTATTAATTGAAAAAGTTTTAAAAAACACATCCCCTTTGGGATCAACAAGTGGTATCAGAGCAGGGGTTTAAAGACCACTGCTTTGAGGACTAACTTTGGTTACCTAAACTGATCTATTTGTGCACTTTCTGTGATTTTTGATTAAATACTCACTATGCCTAACACATCTTCTTCTGAGACTTCTGGTCACTCAGTTATTATTTTCTATCAATTTTGATGTTGTTAGTAAATCCGTCATTGACTACGGAGAAAATGTTTTGAGCGCAAACTTTTTTTGACATCATTTTCCCTCTTTTAATTCCTAAACTCAAATCCAATTTGTTTTCAATTTTTACTGAATTTATCTTCTAGTGTGTGACTAAGAAATAAAAAAAATCCACGAATAGAGTGATTTTGAGTTTGTACGAAAAACTGGAGATGTCTAAAAGGAACAAGAATGCTTTTGCACCCAGGTAAGTTTCTATAACTTTTACGTTTAGATATATGGATTAATTTGTTTTGTTTTGTTTACATTTTTATCAAAAAAAAAATTTTGTTTGTTTTATATGCAGATGCAAAAAATGAACCAACAATTTTTATCAAGGATGGAGCCACATTGGGCCCAGAGGGGACCAGTGGCCCCCCACCAATTTGTTTATATATATATATATATATATATATATATATATATATGATAATTTTTTTAATAATTATATGTATTGCTTTAGTAATAATTATTTCTATTATATATATAAATGAAAATAAAATTATTATTTTCATTTTAAATAATATACATATTAAGTTTAGATGGAACAAAAAATAAATGCTTCCATATAAAGGTTGGAAGGAATTTAATTTTTTTTTTAATGTATTTTCTTATTAAATTTATTTTATAATTCTTGAATTTTTTAAAAAATAGAGTCAATGGATTGATGGTGTATTTGAGATTATTGTCTAATTTTTGCTAAGACTTACAAAAATACCCTTAAAATTGAACAATATTATTGATGTTTTTAAAAAAATATTAGTCTAGTGATTTAAAACTTTTGTACATTTATATTTAAACGTATTATATTGTATGAAACATAGAATATTGTAACACATTAATATATGTAGCTTTATTTTGAGTCGGAACTATCAAAACTTCTTACAAAACTTGTTCGATTTAATTTAATGAAATGAAATGTATTGACAATTTTATCATGAGAAATTTTAATGAGTATAAGTACATATTATTTTACCTTTAAAGTAATGTTAATCCCCATTCGAAATTTTCTGGCTCCGTCACTGATTTTTACATTAAAAGTTTTTCATAGTGGTAAAATTGTAGATGGTCAGGCATTATGTAAAGGCCTAAGGAGTATATAGATTATTTTGACTATGTTGATGCTGATATGTTTGGGTTAATTGAATTTCAAGATTTTGCTAATCAATTAGGACATAATGAAAAAAATATACTCCCTCCGTCCCAGTGAAAGCTACTCAACTTTCCTTTTTCATCTGTCCCAATGAAAACTACTCATTCTTTTTTTGAAAAATTACTCCCTCTCACATTTCATTATATTCTTCTCTCTCTCCATCACATCACCTCTAATACATCTACTTATTTTATTATATTTCTTAACATATGTGCCCAAAGCTCATGTGGAGCTTTCCCTGGGACGGGGAGAGTAATATTTTGGCATCAATTTGGGGCAAATTTGCACACTAGTGGTAGAGTGGTTGAATTTGATAATGATGTGTGTGGGATGGTGAATTATTTAAATAAGGAAAGAGAGGCATATGTTTATTTTCAACATTTAGATACTGAGAGAGGGAAATGATTGTGGAGGTTGATGGTGGTGATTTTGGCCCAGAAGTTTATATGTCTTTTTTAAAGTTGATATGTCTTTTTAAATGATGTGATTTTAAATGAGCATGTGGCCTCCAATTCTAAAAATTCTGAAGATGGTGATGTTCTAGTTGATAGTGAATATGAAAAGGATGAGGATGATAGATTATATGAAAAGCATGCTGAGTTTAATCGTATTGGAATTACTGGTGATAAGATAGAAAATAAGTATTTGAGCAAGAAGGTTTATGCTAGGCTAGAGGATGAAAATGAGACATTTGATAATAGTAGTGATGAGTTTGAGAGTATTCAGGAGTCTGATGAAGAAGATTTGCCTAAATTCCCCAAATTTAATGAAGTAACTGAATCTAGAAAGGCTGAGTTGAAGGTTGGACTTATCTTTTCATCAAAAAAAGAAGCTAAGGAAGTCATTACCACTTTTTGTATTAAGAGGGGAATTCAGGTTTAACCATAATGACAAAAAAAAGACTACAAGGTGTATGTAGAAAAGAGGGATGTGATTGGTATGTGTGGGTATCTCCGATTCATAATAACATATCATGGCAGATTAAAACTTACAATCCACAATACACAAAATGCTCCTGGAATTATAAGAATGAAAGTATTAAGTCAAATTGGGTTGAAAAGTATTATTATTATGTGAAGAAGTTAAAAAATAACCTCAAGTTAAAAGCAAGTTTGGATTGGGGGTTTAGGAATTAAAATGGGGAAAATGGTGTAAAAAAGAATTAGCGTTCAAAATATTTTCTCCGTTAGTTAATGACGGATTTACTAACAACAACATTAAAATTGATAGAAAATAGTAATTGAGTAACCAATGTTGATAGTGATTAAATGTGGGTGGCCAAATTTGAAAAGTGGTAAAGTTTAGTGATATTTTCTCTTAATTTATTAAAGAGTAAATTAACATAATGATCTTCCCCGGATCCTTGTTGAAGAAGACTAGCAATTGTGAACAAAGCCTGATTAATTTTTTGGCTGTGTCAATTAGGGCTGGCAAATCGTGCTATCGTGTCGTGTTTCATGTCGACACGATAGTGACACGACACGATAAGGCCAAACACGAACACGACACGATAATAATCTGTGTCGACACGACACGAACACGATAATTTTCGTGTCGACACGACACGATAACGACACGATAATTTTCGTGTCGACGTGACACGAAACGATAATTTTCGTGTCGACGTGACACGACACGATAACGACACGTAACACGATAACAACACGATAAGAAAATAAATCAATTTAAAATTGTATTAAATATATAAAAAATAATATATTTATATAAATATAAAAAATTATCGTGTCATTATCGTGTTATTATCAGATACGTATCATTATCGTGTCGTGTCATATCAGGTTAACGGGTTGTTAACAGGTTAATGGGTTACCTGTTAATTTTATCGTGTTTAACGGGTTGACACGAACCCGACGACACGAACCCGACACGAAATTTTCGTGTCGTTATCAGGTCGACCCGATAACGACACGAACCCGATAAGGCCAAACACTAACCCGCAATTTTTGTGTCGGATTCGTATCGTGCTATCGTGTCGTGTCGAAAATTGCCATCCCTAGTGTCAATCCTTGTTACCCGGATCCACCGCCCCGTTTTAATTCAATCCTTAGATTTAAAATATAAATTAAAAATAAAATGTCATGGAAATCTTCAATAGCAGATAATTGGATCAAATTCAAAAAATTACGAAATTTAATAGATTAAAGGGTTAATTCTAAATAAATACAATATATTTAGTCTCAGTATCAATTGATGATTTGGCTTGCCCGGAACTTACCACGTCAAATTACACATATTCTTTTTTTTTCACATCAGATTACACTTTAATTATAAAAATAAAAATAAAACTTCTGCTTCTTCTTCTGCATCATTCTCACTTCTGAAACTCAATTTCATTCTCATTTTTATAAAATGTAACTTGGGAAAAAAATATATATGTGTAATCTGACGTGCCAAGCTCCGGCAAACCACGTCATCAATTGTTGGTTGGAGAAAAAAAATGTGTATCTAATTGCAACACGATGAAAAATTGGAATTTTATACAATAATTGTAAAGGTCGTGATTAAATTGATATTGAGATTATTTAAAATTAATCTTGGATTAAATTTAAAAAGTAATAATTGTATAAACTAAAATATAAAATGTGATAACTGAATAGACTATAAAAAATTTAATCCCTTAATTATAAAATAGAGAATTTTGTGACCGACATGAAGTTATGTATCAATTCAAGGTCGTTGTGAATTAATTGATGTCTTTAATAGGCCCTTCTCAACAAACATGTGGTAACCAAATTTATTCAAGTATATGTACAAATTATATATATATATATATATATATATATATTATTTTCACGATTTTTTTTACTTTTTAACACGGTTGTTAAAATAATCAGCTAAGTACGAGTGCACCTAGAGCATCTCCAAATGTACTCTATTTTGAAATTAATTAAACTCTAAAATTGAGTACCATCCCTCTTTCAACCATACTTTATTTTAAAGTTTTAAAATAAAATTTTAAATAGTGAACTTTATATTTAAAGTTAAATGTTTAAAACTCTATATTTTATATTTATTATTTTAGGGCTGCATTTCAGTCATTCACACCCATATTCTTTATAAATACACCCACAAGCTTAATTCACACACATTTTTTATAAATACACCAACAAGCTTAATTCACACACACATTTTTTATAAATACACCCACTGATAGCTTAATTCGAAATTTTTAATCCGTTTATTTTACTCGTTTCTGTGATTTTTTTATCTTTTATTTTATTGTCGAACGCGGGATATTAAATGTAGTAATTCAAATTGTAATATGTAGTAATACACATTATTTTATGTAGTAATAACACAAACTATTTATATAATAATACAAATTCTTTTATTTAGTAACACGTTTTTTCTAGTGTTTTTATTGATGTAGTAACTCACATTATAATATGTAGTAACATATATTATCGAATGTAGTAAACACAATAATCATGTTGTAATACAAAATGTTTTATTGTAGGATGATGCGAAAAATATTAGATCATTTGATAAAGTTACATATAGTAACAAACGTCTATTCAATGTAGTAATTCAAACTGTAGTATGTAGTAACATATAATTTTTTATGTAGTAAAATAAATTATTACATGTAGTAATAACACAATTTTATATAGTAATATTGATTCTTTTATATATTTTTTTTTATTGATTAAGTAACCCACATTATAATATATAGTAACATATATTATTGCATGTAGTAAGATATATTATTGCATGTAATACAAAATAACATTGACCCATAATGATTAGTATTAAAGAATATTTAAAGAAATATAAAATATTTAAGGATTAAGGTCATCGTAAATTACAGCGTCCGACCGCGGCCTGAGGTGATCGAAAACTGCTCGGAGAAGACGACCATGTTCAATTTTTGTCAGTGGGTGCATTTATAAAAAAAATTGGGTGTGAATGGAGCTGTCAGTGGGTGTATTTAAAAAAAATGTGTGTGTGAATTAAGTTTGTGGGTGTATTTATAAAAAAAGTGTGTGAATTAAGTTTGTTGGTGTATTTATAAAGAATATGTGTGTGAATGACTGAAATGCATTTATTCAATATTGCATATAAGTTTTTGTGATTATTTTATTAATATTTACAATTTTATATTAATAATTAGGTTCTTTTGTTAAATAATTTATAATATGTTTTTAATTGTGTAATTTAATTTTTTTTTGTGTATATTATTATTACCCACAAAAAATAATGTAAAATACAATAAAACATACATTACATATTAAAACGGACATACATGCATTACCTAGCTACATATAACACCGACATATATTAAAATAGTGAACACAAACTAAAAAGAAATTTGTGATAGGAGTACTCTAATTCACAATATTGTTAGTATTATTAAGTCTATTTTAAATGTAATGAGTGTAATTGTGTTGTATTAGATTACACTCACATTATCGTTTTACGTCATTATATGTTTCATAATTTTATATTTAAATAAAAGTAATATTTTAAAATTACAAATTTATTTACATTTTATATTTTGATAAAATCAATAATATTTAATTTTATAATTTAATTTACTAATTGAATATTTAATTGTATAAATTAATTAAATTATTAAAATAAATATATTATTTAATGATTATAATATATTGAAAATGAATAAAATAATAAATAAGGTAAGATAGGGTAGTGCATGTTGTGCACCCTAGTCCATGTTGCACTTTTCAGTTTTACTGACTTACACTTTTTGGTAAATGGTGTTGTACTTTTCAATTATTAAACTGTATAATAATATTTTTAGTATAATAATTGAAAAGTGCAACACCATTTACCAAAAAAGTGTAAGTCAGTAAAACTGAAAAGTGCAACATAGATTAAGGTGCACAACATGCACTCGAATGCATACTAAACTTTATGGGTAAAATATATAGTATTATGGTTGAAAAATGTTTTTAAAATAGAGTATAAAAAATTATATTTTAAAATTTAGTGATCTTCATTTTAAATTTTTTTAGCTGAGATGACCTTAAAAACTTACTTAGGTTGGCATTTAATATAATAAATTATCCAATAACTTAGAAGCTTGACATAATAACTATCCACTCCAAAAATGCTAAGAGAGCAAAATAATATTTCCTCATTTTCATAATTACGGGTACATTTTCAAAAATATTTAAAGATTAATTGCATATTCTCAATATAAAAATAATACATTACAAACTTTACACATAACTTAAAAAAAAAAAAAAGAGTCGGCCGATGAGAGACGTGAGGGTATAAATAAAAACAAAGTTCACTTTGTGATGAGCTTTCCAAACTTTTTTCTGGACCACATACCTTTCCAATTTAATGCAAGGTTATATATATTAAAATCAACGTCTGTTTTCCTTTTATAGAAAATTGAAAATGTTTAATTCACTTATTTGGCTTTTTCCGGTGGTGGTGGCTGCTGCGGCGGAGCAGTACAGCAGAGCAGATTGTCCGGAGGACTTTGTCTTTGGTGCTTCAACCTCTGCTTATCAAGTTAGTTTCTTCTATAAAAGCAAATATTATTTCCAAATTTGCCCTTTTGCTACACTGATATTTGAAATAAATAAATAAAAGTATGAGGGGGCGGCATTTGAAGAGGGAAGAACTCCCAGCATCTGGGACACCTTTGCTCACTCTGGTATCTATTTCTTTCTCTTCTTTATCTCTTTCATCACTTTCTTTTTAGGAATGTTTCACACCATTAAAATGAAAAATCTTTTATAAATTTCATTTTTATAATATTTACAATTTTACATAAAATGTCTTATGCAACTATAAACTAATCAACTCATTTATTTACTTTATACAAAAAAAAAAAAAAATTACAAAATTATCTCTCAAAATTCTGTTCATTATTTCACCTTTTAAAAAAATGTATCCACTTACCTGTGAAATGGGACAGTGGGAGTACATTTTTTTGAATTTTATATTTTCATTGAATTGGAATAAATTTTTGAAAGGGAATTTGCGTTTTTTATTTTCGAGTAAGTTACATATTTTTTTTCTATTAACTTTCTAATTTTGATTTTAATCCTAAAAGTTACAATTTTTTTTTTTAAATTTTCATCCGAAATGGCCGGAAGAGTAGCAATTAACTTTAAAAAAAATCGACTTTTTAGTCATTGACTCATTGTAGAACGAAAGTTTTGAACAATTATACTGACATGACCAATTAAACTAGTGCTAAAGTTAATAGAATTTAAAGCAAAAATTGTGTAACTTACATAACAAATTAAAATGAAGTTTTAGGCGTACGAGTCTCACTTTTAACATTTATATTTATTCTACTTCAAAACATGATCATGGTAGGATCATAGTTTAGGTTACGTACAATTAATACAGTATACGTAATACATATAATAATAAAAATTTCATCTCATGATATAAGACCGTTAATTTTTTGTCAATTTATATACTTTGCTAATAAATTATTGGATTTTATAATTTTAGATCGTACAAATGGAGCCAATGGAGATGTCACATGCGATGGATATCACAAGTACAAGGTACGCACATATTTAGCCTAACTGGCTCTAATCAATTTAACAATTTGAGAGAATACAAATAAATTATGTTTATCGTGCAATAATCCGTAAAATCATACAAAATTAAATAACCCTAAGTTAAGCTTATTTCTTGTCCCATTTAATCTTTTTCATTGTTTGTCTCAAGGTGTAGTTCCTCTTTGTTTTATCTAAATATTTTGTCCCATGCTTGTTTACTTTTGCACAGTTCTTAAGAAATATTATTTGTAAAATATTTTTTAAAAAAAGAAAATATACACACTTTATGTGTATTACTTATTGTAGAAATAAATTTTACAGAAATATATATATATGCACGGATGTTATGAGTTATTGGGATTAATTTTATGAGTGGTGTTGAATTATGCAAATTTATGTTTCAGGACGATATAAAACTGATGCATGATATGGGGTTGGAAGCATTTAGATTCTCCATATCTTGGTCTAGACTAATTCCCAGTATGCTTACTTGCATTTATCATTAACAATGATGCCAAATGAGGCATTGCAAAATTTTCATGTTTTATATATAAGCATGATGTTTGATGTTGTCACAGATGGAAGAGGACCTGTAAATTCATTGGGGTTGAAATACTACAATGATTTCATTAATCAACTTAAATTTCATGGTAATTATTAAAAACGATTTTTAAGAATACAAGCTTTTCTCGCTCTCCAATCTCAACAATTACATTTCAAAGGTTTTGATTGCAGGAATCGAACCACATATTACTTTGCATCACTTCGATCTTCCACAAGCTCTTGAAGATGAGTATGGAGGATGGCTTAGTAGAAACATTGTGTATGTTTCAAATGTCTTTACTACTATTATTATTATACTCCATCTGTCCACCAAAAGTGTGCTCACTTTTTTTATACATATTTTTTTTTAAAAAAATTGTATTTTAATTATAAAAAAGACATGTGAGGTAACGAGTAAAGAATGTTGTTGGTAGATACTCAATCTTGTTAATAAAATAGAAAAAATACTCAAAAGTTAACTATTTGATTAGAATAAACACGTTTTTGTGGACTCAAAAAAAGAAAGGAGCACACTTTTGGTGTACGGAGGGAGTAGTTTGTTTCATGTAAAACAGTTTTATCAGGCAACAAATTCATAACCAATACTTTTTAATGGAAAAACTAGTACTATTAAAAAATAAACTCAAAATGGAAACTACTTACTCGATATAATTAGTTTACACAAGACTTTGCCTGAGTTTTATTGTCAAATGCATTTTGTGATGAGTTTGAAATATGTGTATGATGATGATAGGGATGATTTCACAGCATATGCGGATGTGTGTTTTAGAGAGTTCGGGGATAGGGTTTTGCACTGGACTAGTGTTAACAAAGCCAACATTTTTTCATTTATTGGTTATAGTCAAGGAATCATTCCCCCTGGACGATGTTCGTACTGTCAAGCGGGCAATTCTTCTACTGAACCTTATATCGTGGCCCATAACTTTTTGGTGGCTCATTCAACTGTTGCAAAACTATATAAGAAAAAATATGAGGTATCATCATTGTTAGTGTTATCTGAAACTGATTAATTCCAAGTTTCTTGTTCATAAATCTTGATGATTTACTTACTTATTTTCACCAATATAAAATATATATGATTTAATGTAGGCTAATCAAAAAGGTTACATAGGACTAAACATCAATTTTATGATGGGATCTCCATACAGTAATACAAGAGAAGATATATTAGCAACTCGAAGGTTTAACCACTATTTTATCGATTGGTAAGTTTAACTAACTTGTAACTTTGATCGAATACTATCCAATTCAATCTTCTGATCATAATCACCATACATGCATTTAATAATTGCTTCAGGTTTTTAAATCCTCTATTTTTTGGGGACTATCCTGAAATAGTTAAAACAAGTGCTGAAGGAAGAATTCCCGCCTTCACTAAAAATGAGTCGAAGCTACTGAAGAGCTTGTTGGATTTCATAGGGGTGAACCACTACTGTAGGGTCATAATCAAGGATAGTCCCAACACTTTAAACATAAACAACAAGAGTGGTGGGCTGATCGCTGATATGGGAGTAGAGTTGTTTTGTAAGATTTTTATTATGTATTTATCTTACATAGTAGTTACTCCCTCCGTCCATTTATTATTTGAACGTTTGTAAAAAAATCTTTGTCTCATTATTATTTAAACATTTTTCACCCACTTCATCCTCCTTTAAACATCTATTATTATACCACATGACATTATTTTTTACATACACATAAAAATTATCTCCCCTGTAAAATAAAAATACTCATAATGTTTCTCCTAAAATCAACTTTATCACCTTTAATATTAATAAACAATTTCTACATTAAAATCCGTGTAAACAATAAATGTTCAATTAATAATGGGGCAGAGGAAGTAATATTAAATTTCTTACTTTGGTAAATCATTATATTCTTCATTTTCTTTTCAGATGATGCAGTTGATGGTGAAAGTAATTAAGACGTATCCAAAGAAGGTGTAGTGTGAACATATATAAATTGCTCCTTTTTTTTTCTCGTTTCTTTGATTCGATGACACTTATTGCTTCGTTTCTTGTCCAGTTTACCATCCAACCATCATACCTTTATGGAGTGTTGGAGCACCTAAAACGGGTTTATGGCAACCCCCTATTTATATCTATGAAAATGGTCTCTCTCTCTCTCTAATGCATTAAGGCAATGTGCATTCTCAAAGAGCTAGGTTGTTTTTGGCAGGTCAAACGATGAAGCGTAATGGAACTTTGATAGACACGATTCGTGTGGATTATATACGTGCTTACATTGGGGCCACACTTGATGCTATTAGGTAAGAAAATGCAATTCGATCGATTTTTACATGTTCATATATATGGGACACCAAATTAGTGTCTTAAATGATACATGGATGTATTGAAGGAACGGATCAAATACGAAGGGTTACTTTGTGTGGACGTTGTTCGATTGTTTGGAGGTGTTGGATGGCTATGAGTCCTCATATGGATTTTACTACGTAGATTTGGATGACAGAGAGTTGAAAAGATACCCAAAACTATCTGCCCTTTGGTATGCTGATTTCTTAAAGAAGATGCATGTCATTACTCAAGTTAATTGGCCTGGGGAGAATGTCCCCATTTCTTTGACATAACTCATAAGAGACTTTTCAATCACTCAAATTTGTTAGCTTTTTCTACTCAATATGTTATCGAACCAAATGTTACCTGATCTTTCTTTTATTTTTGTAAGATACATAAACTACACAGTATTGTTCCTTCCTGCAACAATGATTTTCCTTATTACATTTGTGTATCATTGCAAGTTTATTCGTCCAATGCACGTTTAGTCCAATTTCATTGTTCTCATTTTTTTTGTTTGCAAATAATATTATTCATACAACTTTATTTTCACCTTTCGACTATCACTTATTTACTCAAATTATTATTCACTTAATTCACAAATAACTACTTTATTTATAAATGAACCTAACAATATCTCAACACATATCTATTTTATATATAAATTAATTAAAAATTATTAAAATTTGTGCCCCAAAGAAATGATGAATTTGAACGGATGAATGAAGTAT